>JASDDO010000019.1:966813381-967300881 GCA_030015575.1 Agapanthus africanus
GTGTACCACATATCCCAGATCAGAAGATATGTAAGCGACCTCAGCCATATTCTTGATCACTTCGAGCTCACTCTACAAACGGATCTATCTTGTGAGCAACAACCCGTTGAAATCCTGGACAGAAAGGTAAAATCTCTTAGGAACAAGGAAGTAAACTTAGTTCGAGTGATGTGGAGGAAAGACACACCAGGAGAATCAACATGGGAAAGAGAAGACGACATGTGTGCAAGATACCCTTTCTTATTTGTAAATTAGTCCTTAAATATTTGTAAATTTCGAAACGAAATTTTTGTAAGGAGGGTAGAATGTAACGACTCTGTTTATAATGTACAAAATTTGTTTAAAATTAAAGTACTAAATGGAGTATTTGCAACCCTGAGTATACTATAAGTATTTGATTTGTTTTAGAACAGCAAGAAAGCACTTATAGCTCATTAGTAAAACCTTTCACTGTTATGACGTAGCCCTTGTGTTCGAATCCCATCAGCCACATATTATTTTTGTTGATTTTTCTTTTAAACTTTTTGGAAGCCCAAAAGTTTACAAGTGCAATACATGTAAAAATGAAAAGTATCAGAAATCAAACATGTGCACTGAGATATATGAAATGACATTGACACGTAGTAAGCATCCAGAGCACACACCACTTGAAATGGCCAGTGAAGATGCAAATAGGGTCGGCGCCGCCGGTTTAAACCAGGGGAATGCTCCAAATTTTTGACCCCGACACCCTTTGTCCTACCCCACTAACCCTAGTCGGTTTTTTCTTCTGCAAATATCCAGAGAATTAAAATGAGCTTTAAAACCAAATTTTAATGCATTTTAATTCTCATTTTTAATACCATAAACCCTAATTCTATCCTATAAATACCATCCTACACCTTATCCCTCTCTATTCTGAAATCTATTGTTAAAACTCTCAAATTTTTCCAAGTCCAAAAAAGTTATACAAGTGGAGTTGGCCCAAAGTCAAGTTCCGGTGACGATTCGGGACAAATCCGGTGATACCGCGACTCCACGATGCCTTCAAAATCTTCTTCCACCTCTTTTCTCTCTTCTCAACCAGTAAGTTCCCTCTCCTCTCCTCTCTTTCTATTCTAAAACGATCTTTTATTAAAACGCGTCGGAAGCGGAGTTATTCCGACTTCCGATTCTAATTTCATTAAAACCCCAACTTTTCTTAACAACAAATCAACCATTTCTTTATATCTTGTTTAGCAACCATAAAACAACATTTAGAATAAGTTTCAATTCAAAATAAAATGCTTTGCAACTTGTATTACACTTTTTCGTTTAAATACTACAAAGTTTACCTACGATATTACTTTATCATATTGCTCATATTATCTTTAGAAAACACACGAGGTAATGACCTACCTCATTACAACACTCATCATGACATAGCACGTTGGCTTGAAACCAATATTTTTGTGGTTAAGATGAATTTACAGTTAAATACCATAAACTATCAAAACCGTATTTCTTTTAATTGTTTTAATCAAATTCCATACGATTATATCCTTACAACCCATTTTGAGGAATCTGATTTGGTATGTGCGGGTTATCGCACATCTATCGGACTAGTAGAGCGAGATGCAGACCTTCTTATGGAGCATACGATCTCGATGGGATTTTTATTATTACAATTTTTAAGAAAACATGATTTCTATTAATAAATAAATTCTATTTTTAATAAATATGTATATATATATATATGTAAATATTATCAAAATATATATTTTAAATATATAATATATTTCATATTTTCTAAATCAAAAGAAAAGAGCCACAAAAGTTCATGAAAATACCATCAAGAAATCAATACAAGTCAATTTATATGAAAATACCATATATTATTCAATTTAGATTTATATCCACTAGAATATCTCATCTTATAAAAAATTATATCTATGAAAACCCTAAAGACGATAAATAAATACTTGAGCTTTATTTTGAAAATATATCAAAACTATTTTTCATAAAACCCCCTCAAGTTATATTAATTTACAATAAGGACTCTAGTAAATATAGGTTTAAGCGGGACCAATTCTCTTGAGCTTCGGGGAGCCGGAAAATGTGGGTGCTTGCCTATTTAAGGTAGACAATTAAAAAAGGGGTTATCAATAGGATAATTGTCTTGGAAAAATACATAAATCGTGTCTTCCATGTGCAGCAGTTACTGATAACTCCAAAACTAATTCAGGACTTCAATTCTGTTAAGTGTCTGACTCAGTCAGAGTCTCAGTCTAATCTGAAATCAATCCATCCATGAATACAATTCAAATATAAATCCAATACAACATGAATTCATTTATACCAGATACAATCTATATCAACATGACTTGATTTGACCGAACCATGGATATACATGGACTTGATCACATGACTATCTATTTACATTCTTTCCGTTTACATGAACAACTGATATCATAGTTTCGGCAAGTCTTATATCTACAAATCACTACAAAACAATACAATATGTATTACGGGGTTTCTTAAAGGGGTAGATTGGTATGGAATTTGTTAAAAATGGCACGAGACGGTCACTTTAATACACCTAACCTGAACATCCGTTGCCGTTGTCCCGTGGATTTTGATGGCGTCTTGTACTCTTTATACCATAGTCCACGGGGTAAGTTGGACTCCTCTCGTATACATTGGCATATTCTGTACCAAACTACAAACGACTGCGTTAACAAAATAATCATACATTATACCAGATAAATTCTCTTTACCTGTTCAGTCTTATTTCTATCTCTCTTTAGGACTTACCGAGCGATTGTTCGCTGACGACATTCCTTTTCTATTCTTTCTTTGGAATGTTGTCAGGAGGATCCGACTCTCTGGAGATCGAGCCCGACTCAGAAGACTTGGAGCAGTTCTCAGAAGACCCAGAGTTTTAGTCACCTGTATATACTTTTACTTTCAGTTCATGCCATTATTTAGGCATTGCTTTCCATATTGTATTTACTTTTCAGTTGCATTGTAAAGAATATTTAATAAATAAAAAATTTGTTGTTCATTTACATCTCATGTCTCTTTTGTGTATATTTACATTATATTTCTTATCTACGCTTAGCGTGTTTACTTCTGAATAAATACGCCGCGGGCTGTGTCGCGTCTCCTTACCGTACACTGGGAAGCCGGGCGTGACAGTTATCATATCCATATCGTACGGATCTATCGTCACGTACGTATGTCATCATAACCATATATCAATTATAACCACATGTATAACCTACTAGATACGAAATAATATCAATCTAATAAAACTATGTTATGTAACATATCATTAAAATCTAACTAGATAGCATAACTATCTTAGTTAATTGGTTGCGGGGGTGCTATACGCCATCCACATGATTTCCCCCGTAAATATAAATCTACTCACTTGTCGAGCTCGTCGAAATCCACGATTGCTTTTTCTGTTCTTGCCGTCTCGGAAATCTCCGTGATCGCACCTACAATCGTAATTATAACACATCGGCGTAAATATCATACCAAAACCAAAATAAGGAGCTAAGCACACATAGATTAGAACCTATAGATTATTTACTCCAAAAACGACCAAATACCCCTGACATTAACCTACGAACATCAATATTTCAGTCACGGTATAGAAATATGAAAACCGTATTAAATTTTTTTTGAAACATTGATAAAACAATACTAGAACACTCCCAAATTTCTCTATATGAAATCTGGGATAAATCAAACAATACAGTAGTTTATATTATTACCAAATAAAGCTATTCATAAAAACCCAAAGCACCATTACCCTGTAAGACTGGCGGCGCTAGGAAAAAGAGGAAAACCGACGGGTGAACTAGAGAATTAGGGGCTCGGGTTTTAGGGGTTGCCTTCTGTTGGTCTCACCATATCCTAGTATTGTTAGTTTTTCTAATGGATTAACTTAGTAATTCCAGATTCAAGTTTAGCATCATAAATATCACAAAAATTCCATTTTTCTGATATTTGCACACTAAAATTGATATTTAACAAAATAGAACCTGTAAGAAGAAAGGAAATGTACCTATAGAAATGGTGCATAAGGAATTCCAGCTCATGAATTGGTGACTTGAGGTTTCTTGAAATTGTAGTGGCTCAAGCTTGATGGTATGTACAAGTTTGATGAAGGGTTCAATGTTTTCTTCTTTTGATTTGATGAACACTTGAAAACTTTAGTGTTGGAGCTTGAAGGAAGTATTGGTTCAGTTTGGAAAAAGAGAATGAATATGGGTAATTAGATGACGGAGGCAAGTAGAAAAGAATGAGGTGGAGGGTTGTATGAGGTAGAGGGAGGTGAGGGTGAGGGTGTGTGTGTAGTATGGAGGTGGTGAGGGTTATTCTAACCTAACATATACCCACCCTCATCACAAACATAAAAACCTTTTTAAAATAAACACTCTCATGTTACACTAATTCTAAATGCATGTTTTTAAAAGAAATAAAACACTTATCATAATACTTAAATACCATAACCTTTTAATAAAATCTCATATCATATTAAAATAATTTAAATATCATTTTTATGATATCACACATTTTTCTCCATTTTTACCAAAATAATTACATTTTTACGGATATCAATCCGATACAAAAATTCATATGCGATATCATTTTTGTAAACTCATTATATTCATATTTTAAATTATAAATTAATATTTATAATTTTCCAAAATATTACAGTATGCTTCGTTAGATATGTGGTAACACTAGAAAAGATAAGATGCGAAACGAGGATATTTGTGCAAAAGTTGGTGTAGTACCTGTGGAGAAGAAAATGAGGGAAAACTGATTAAGATAGTTTGGTCATATGGACGCAAACCTATGAAAGCACCGGTTCGACGAATGGATACTATCGATATAGGCAAGATCAAAAAGACGAAAGGGAAACTGAAGAAAACATGGATGGAGGTATACGAAAAGATATGGTTGTCTAAGGCCTCAATGAAAGTATATTAATCGATAGGAGTGAGTGAAGATGGAGGATTCATATGCTGGACCCGGCATGATTCTCATGTTGATTTATATAGCCTATCCCATATGCTTGGATAAAAGGCTCATTTGTTGTTGCAGGAAGCTCTAAATTTTTAAATGGTAGATGATCAATGTACTGTAGCCACAAGCTGCAAGATTCCGGTCACTAGAAGGGCTCAATAGTTAAGCATGCTTTAAGAATCTTGATTATTATTGACCAAAATCTTTATAAGTGATGGAAACAGGTAAATAAGTGACAGCAATAATTAATTTTGCAATCAAGAGCTTCAGTTTTTATTGTCAGGACCCACCAATATTATTGGCTTAAGCTTTCATTGATATCTATTTAAAATACAAAAATGCCTCACCTGTACACTTGAAATATCTATCAAATTCATTTAAAAGACAAACATTATGAGCCCACTTGTTTGGTATTAGTATCTAGGTGCTGTAGGTCCCACAATTTTATCTATTATGGTAGGTAAAGTATCACGCTTTAAAATATTAAAATTTATACTTATCAGGTGGTAGCTTTGTCCCTCGGTGATGGAAATAGTTCAAGATATGCCTCCAAAAAAAATAGTTAGAAATATACCATCTTAATTATGATCAACAACTGGCGCGACGAAGACAAAAACGTGCTATATCGAATATGAGGTTGCTGGGCCTGCGGCCAGCAAACCTGTCTATGGGTTAAACGGGGAGGATCAGGTCTGGAAAGATTAATTAGTATTTGGGTGGGCATGTCTCCTGTCTTGTCTCTGTGTTGCATAGACAATTACCGGCTTGCAGTCATACCATTGATAAAGGATTTGTATTCAATGAAATGCTTTTCATAGGGAGTACAATGAAATGAGTAAAACCCATTTTTTACTCAAAATATACGCACAACATGCAAGTTCACTCTTCCCGACGAGGCTCGATATCGGTGATCTCTCAGATCATGACACGCGGCAGATGACGTGTCCCAGGGCTCACAAGAAAGGACCTACAGTGGCCGACCAGACCACTCCTGTGTCCGTCCTACAAGCAAACGCTGGCTCACCTCCGAGCCCCTGCACAATTGGTCTCCTCGGCCTACCAGCTCGTCTCCGGGCTACCACAGAACCAAGATAGCTCGGCTCTCCCGCTCGTCCGCGAGCTCTCCCGCCAAGGTCATCTTCCTCCGTCTCATCGACCGACCAATGGCACCGCTCACAGGCGCAACCGCCATCCCGCGAATCTCGCCATGCGCGAGATATCCGCCGGCCACATCCCACGTTCCACGCCATCACGATCCCCCATTAACGAGCCTGTCTCGCCATTAATGGGAGATCCTGCTCATCACGCTGGCGTGACGTCGGGAGCGTAACTGCCGAAGTGATTCTCACGCCTGTCCTGCCTGCTGCCACCGCTATATAAACCCCTTCTTCAGACGGTTCAAGTAAGCCAATTTTACTCCACTAAGCCGTTACTCTGCTCGGATCTCTAGTCTAACTTGACCGTCGGAGGGTCCTCGGTGGTACAACAACCCCGGGACTTTCTTGCAGGTAGCTCGGCAATCACAATCTCAAACCCATTGAGATCCACACGCTTCAGGAGCGACAGCCTCCAGATCCAATCTCAACCACCCATCGCCGCCATCAGCAGATCAACGGAAGGTAACATCTTGGCGCGATCCAGGTCGCATCAGCTGGCGCCGTCTAAGGAAAACTCCTTGATTCCACAAAGAAAAAAGTTTACTTTCCGATTTCAATCCAATGGCGAGTGATCATCACGAAGATCCAAGCACTAGCCGCCGTCTCCCCCTCAACGGAGGTGCGGACGAAACTTCTCCGCCGAATGCCATTAGCGCCATTGTCGGCCGAATAGACCGACTCGCGTCCTTCATGGAGGCGCTCATCCGCGTCCAAACGGCAGGGCAAGATCACCAGGTCGCCGCTCCCCCGCCTCGGGACCGGGACCTCTACAGGGGAAGAGAAGACTCCGTCCGTGTCGGCACTGCCGACCACCGCGTCGCTACTTCCCACGGCCGCAGATCTCCCGGGCCAATACGTTCTGAGGCCCGCTAGGCGCCTCACAGTTCAACGCCGAGGTCCATCGTCAGAGAGCCTCGTCCCGAAATCCTTCATGCACCTGTCCCTCCCGAGGAGATGTCTGTCAGCTCGCTTGTTACCAGGCCTGACCGACACCCCCTCTCTCGACGGGGTCGCGCGGATGAGACTCACCACGGCGGCTCGAAGACTACCTTGCCGGGGGAACTAAGGAACCTCATTGAGAGGAACCGGGGCCGAGGCCAGACGCAGGCCTCCAACAGCAGAGGCCTGGGATCAGAATGTGCCGAGTCGTCAGGGTACCACGGCCGACTCGACGCCCTTGAGAAGAAGATCGAAGGTCTGCATCGGGAGGGTCACCGTTCAAGCGACGGGGCTAAGTACGCCACCGACTCGCTCACCAAACCATTCACCGAGGAGCTGCTCGTTGTCCATGTCTCCTCTCGCAACAAGCCCCAAAGGTCTCCCATTTCGATGGCAAGTCTGACCCGAAGGACCATTTGGATGCATCCACCGTAGGGATGAGCTTCCAAGACAACTCTGACGCCGCCCAGTGCCGGGCTTTCTCGGCCACTCTCATCCGCTCCGGGCAAGACTAGTTCCGAGGACTCGAGCCGCGCTCGATCTCAACTTTCGACGAGCAAGCCACCCAATTCCTCGGCCACTTCGTCGGGAACAGGAGGCAAAAACGCACCGTCGACCACCTCTTCACGATCAAGAGCGGGGACAAAGAGACGTTCAAAGCATACGTAACCCGCTTCTACAACGCCCTTCTCGAGGACCCCGAGCACCGGGACGAGACGGTCATTACGGCACTAAGGTCTGGTCTTAGGCACAAGGAGTGGTTACACTCCTTTGCACTAGAGCAACCTAAGACCATGGCCGAGGTAAAGGCCTGGACCGAGCGCGAGGTCCAGCTCGAATCCGAGGTAAGCGCAAATCTCCCCCGGGCAGAGCAAACTGACCAGAAGAAGAGGGCAAGAGAAGAGAGAAGGGGACCTGAACGGCAAAAGCCCTATCTCCCAAAGTTCCAGGAGTACACACCGCTCAATGTCTCCCAAGCAGTGCTACTAGAAGAGGCTAAGGGCGAGGGGTTCTTCAAGCTTCCTCCGATCCCGCGAATGGCCTCAAAGCGAACCCGGGGCCCCTACTGCGGGTTCTACAGGTCGCTAGGCCACTCCACGGAGAGTTGTAAGCAGCTCCGAGACTACATCGAGGAGCTCATCCGTTCGGAGCACCTAGCAGCGTACCTGAGGGACAAGTGGCAAGCTGACCGCGAGCTGGAGCAGCGTCTCCCTCCAGCCGAGCTGACCATCAGCCAGATCATGGCAGTGTCAGCGGAGGATACGTCTGGTATCCACGAAGCTCGGTACCCTATGCCAGGCATAGATGCCAACAGACATTCGAGGGGCTCAAGCTGCACGAATAAGAACATCTACTAGCATGTATTTTCTTTTTAGAGTAATATACATCTTTCTTGAGATCTTTTGTTTATATAATAAAGAGATCAATAAAACATTGCAGAAAAGAAAAAGAATCTTATTCATTCAAGAGGTACTATAGGCTCCTTAGCCATACATAAAAAATATATATTACAACAGCGGGGGAATGGGGTACAGAAAGCACTGTTCATGGTACTCTGAGGATATTTCCACCAGTCGAGCCCTCGCGGCATCTAACCTCTCCCTTCGATGACCCTCACTAGCGTCGGCATCGAGCCTCAAGTGGTAGCACTCAAGGACGAGCGCCTCCGAGCGATTTAGCCGGCTCACAGAGATCAGGCCGAAACGCTTCAGAGACCTTAGCTTGCCAATGGCCTTGTCTTTCAGCTGCTCGGATAAGGGGTTGTAGAGCCCCGGCGATGCCCTCCAGATGGAGTACATCAACACCTGAAGTAGGGAGGAGCGCCGGGGGAGCAATCGACCGAAACGATCCTCGATCGGCCTATCACCAACTGCACAGTGTCATCAGTGCAGTACTGATCGTAGAGATACACGTCCTCGAAGCTTATGATATCGGGGATGGTGAAAGGGAAGTCCTCCATTCTTGCATTTTGGGTGTGAGGAAAGGAGTCATCAACAATCTCTCCATTTTATAGCCCACAATGCCCCCGGAGTTCAACGGTCGCCCGCAACTATGCCGCCACGAGGCGGACATCACGCCGCTCGATGTGAAATCGAAACGACGCGGCTCGGGCGCTTCGCCTCCTCCACACGTTCGTGGCACGTGTCACTCGCGACTGTCCATCTTCCTAAAGCCCTCATGAAGAGGCAGACCAGCAGCTATCCTGCTCGGCTATCCCTGGCCGGTAGCTTTCCTACCCCACAACGCCAGCGATCTAAGCCCTCACTAAGAGGCAACCGAGCAGCTTCACTACTTGGTTCATCTTTGGCAGGCCTCCCACGGTTCCTCCAGCTCCAAGGATCGAAGCCATCACCAAGAGGCAGCCCTGCAGCTACCCTGCTCGGCTATCCCTGGTTGGTAGCTTCCCTACCCTACAACGCCAGGGATCGAAACCCTCACCAAGAGGCAGCCCTACAATAACCCTGCTCGGCTATCCCTGGCTGATAACTCACCTACCCTACAATGCCAGGGATCTAAGCCCTCACTAAGAGGCAACCGAGCAGCTTCACTGGTTGGTTCATCCTTGGCAGGCCTCACACGGCCCCTCCAGCACCAAGGATCGAAGACCTCACCAAGAGGTAGCCCTGCAGCTACCCTGCTCGGCTATCTCTGGCTGGTAGCTTCCCTACCCCATAACTCCAGGGATCGAAGCCCTCACCAAGTGGCAGCCCTGCAGCTATCCTTCTCGGCTATCCCTGGCTGGTAGCTTCCCTACCCCACAACGCCAGGGATCTAAGCCCTCACTAAGAGACAACCGAGCAGCTTCACTGCTGGGTTCATCCTTGGAAGGCCTCCCATGGCCTCTCTAGCGCCAAGGATCGAAGCCCTCACCAAGAGGCAGCGATGCAGCTATCCTGCTCGGCTATCCCTGGCCGGTAGCTCGCCTACCCCCACAACGCCAGGGATCTAAGCCCTCACTAAGAGGCAACCGAGCAGCTTCACTGCTTAGTTCATCCTTGGCAGGCCTCCCACGGCCCCTCCAGCGCCAAGGATCGAAGCCGTCACTAAGAGGCAGCCCTGCAGCTACCCTGCTTGGCTATCCCTGCATGGTAGCTTCCCTACCCCACAACGCCAGGGATTGAAGCTCTCACCAAGAGGCAGCCCTGCAGCTATCCTGCTCGGCTATCCCTGGCTGGTAGCTTCCCTACCCCACAACGCCAGGGATCAAAGCCCTCGCTAAGAGGCACCGGACAGCAACCCTGCTCGGCCATCCTTAAGGACAAAAAGCCCTCGCCAAGAGGCACCGGGCAGTAACCCTGCTCGGCCATCCTTAGTAGGCCACTTACGGCCCCTCCCGCGCTAAGGATGAAAAGCCCTCGAAAGAAGCAACCGGGCCCACCCTTGCTAGGTTATCCCTGGCTGGTAGCTCCCTACCCCAACAAACCAGGGATCAAAGCCTTCTCCAAGAGGCACCGGGCAGTAACCCTGCTCGGCCATCCTTAGTAGGCAACTTACGGCCCCTCCCGCGCTAAGGATCAAAGCCCTCGCAAGAGGCAACCGAGCCCGCCCTTGCTCGGTTATCCCTGGATGGTAGCTCCTTACCCCAACACACCAAGGATCAAAGCCCTCGCTAAGAGGCACCGAGCAGCTATCCTGCTCGGCCCCGTCCTTAGTAGGCCACTCACGGCCCCTCCCACGCTAAGGATAAAAAGCCCTCGCAAGAGGAAACCGTGCCCACCCTTGCTCGGTTATCCCTGGCTGGTAGCTCCCTACCCCAACACCCCAAGGATCAAATCCCTCGCTAAGAGGCACTGAGTAGCTACCCTGCTTGGCTACGTCCTTAGTAGGCCTCTCACGGCCCCTCCCGCGTTAAGGAACAAAAGCCCTCGCAAGAGGGATCTGAGCGGCTGCCCTGCTCGGCTATCCCTGGCTGCCAATTCACTACCTTACAACTCCAGGGATCAAAACCCTCGCCTAGAGGCCCCGGGCAGCTACCCTGCTCGGTCTATCATCAACATACCTCTCCGAGCCTTCCACGCTAAGGAACATGACCTCACCAAGTGGCATCCGGTTCTACGTCTAAGCGATCTCCACCTCGACTTCGGGGCCATGGAGATACCGATCCCCCGTCGGTCTTTGCACACTCGGCAAACGAACAGATTCAACTCGATGTGTGATCGCTAGACAAAGAACCGACATAAAATGAAGGCAGTACTGCGCAAATACAAGTGTCTACCGACAAAGGAAAATACAAGCACAAACATTACTGCAAAAACAAAAAAATTTATTCACAAAGCAAAAAGTCTTTAAAAGGGTATTATGGACTCCCCAGCTTTACAAAATGCCGGGAGGCCTATAAAATTCCGTAGGCTTACAAAAGAGAGAGGAGGAAAAGCAAAAAAGCAAAAAGGGGTTTGGCCACAGGCCCCGCCTAGACGTCGCCTCCCTCATCACCATCGGCTGGAGGAATGACCACCGAAAGTGGGACCCGAGCATGGAGTTCACCGTCGGCAAACTCCGGAAACTGCTCCTTAACGACGTCAAGAGCTTTGTTCCATGCGATGGCGGAGGTCTCGCCGAGGACGACGTAGAACTGGTCCGACTCCATATAATCAGTCACGGCCTTTCTAGCCCGGGTCTCGGCGACCTCCGCCGCCTGAAGCGCCGCCTCGGCATCCCGCCTGCTGGCATCCCTCGCCCTCTTCATGGCTGCAAAGCGATCGGCCAGTTCCATCAACTTCGCCTCGACAACTCGGTGGGACTCACTTAGGCGGTGATAAGACTCCCAGCACTTCGAGACGGCGAGCTCCGCGGTGTCCGATCGGGCTTCAAGGACAGCCATCCTCTCCCTCTCCAAACGCAGCTCGAGTCGCAGATCCTCGGCCTCGGAAGAAGACTCTTCTGCTGACCTCACAGCATGGAAGGCCCCCTGCCTCCATACGAGTAACGAGGGCGCAGTTCTGAAGGACCTGGCGAAAAACGGCAGAGAGACTTAGGTACACTCGAACTAAGAAGAGGGCGCTCAAAAAAACACATGAGGGAGTACATACCTGAACCACCTCCTGTGCGATAGCCGCCATTTGGGCCCTGAGGGTCCCCCGAGGCATCTGGGCCCTGTCCGACTCCTCCATACCGGCAAGAAGGCTGGTAGCAATGGAAAGCCCCGACGGGCCACGAAGTGGGCGTCCCCCTCCTGCATGGGAACCCCCGCAGGAATCTCTGACGGTAGCGCACGGGAGACCGTCCTCTTCCTCTTAAGGGGAACCCCATCTTCGTCCTCTCCTGCATCCCTCGTCTGGGGCTCGGGAACCCATGGACGCCTTTGGCCTCCGCCGGGGCAATCATCGGGAGCTCGTGACGAGGCTGATAGCCCCGCCATCGGCGGCACATTTGGTGCGGGACTCGGTTCAGCCGGAAGCACGGCCGCATCGACAGCCCCCTTCCGGGACTAAGTCCGAGGGCACCAAGAGTCCCGGATCGATCCATTGGTCCTGCCAAAGGGAGAAGCAGGCTCAACTCAGAAGGAGAATAAGCAGGAGAAAGGAAAAGAAGACATCTAACCTGATGGAGAGTAGTCCTCGGCAACGCAGAAATCCGACCTAAGAGCAGAGCGCCGAGCTTACAAGATCAAGAGTGAGGGAAATATGAAGAGAGATGGGCCCTAAAGCGGACCCCACCTTTATTTATAGCCACAGGCATCCTCATCCTACGGCGACAGTCGACTCCCGCCAAAACAACTCTTCGCATTCGACGACTACGATCACTCCACCTGTCGCACGCACATTGGCCGGATCCCATCAGATGCCAGAGGTCTGTGGCCCGTCGCGTCATCCAACCAGCGCCCAGCACTTGGTCTGTCGCTTCAGCAAAAGTACGCGCGATCCGGCGCACCCTCTTTAATGTAGAGATCTCTCCCTGATGTGTTGACATCATCCAGAAAATACAACAGATTACCTGGGGACACGCCTGATGATATCTTCGAAAGGAAGCTCGCCTCGGGTGACCCGGCAGACCACTCTCGACTCGACCCGTCAGCTGGTCGGGACGAGAGTGGGGGGATAATGATGATGCTCGATATCGGTGATCTCCCAGATCATGACACGTGGCAGATGACGTGTCCCAGGGCTCACAAGAAAGGACCGACAGTGGCCGACCAAACCACTCCTGTGCCCGTCCTACAAGCAAACGCTGGCTCACCTCCGAGCCCCTGCACAATTGGTCTCCGCGGCCAACCAGCTCGTCTCCGGGCTACCACAGAACCAAGATACCTCGGCTCTTCCGCTCTTCCGCGAGCTCTCCCGCCGAGATCATCTTCCTCGGTCTCATCAACCGACCAACGGCACCGCTCACAGGCGCAACCGCCATCCCGTGAATCTCGCCATGCGCGAGATATCCCCCGGCCACATCCCACGTTCCACGCTATCACGATCCCCCATTAACGAGCCTGTCTCGCCATTAATGGGAGATCCCGCTCATTACGCGGGCGTGACGTCGGGAGCGTAACTGCCGGCGTGATTCTCGCGCTTGCCCTGCCTGCTGCTACCGCTATATAAACCCCTTCTTCAGACGGTTCAAGTAAGCCATTTTTACTCCACTAAGCCTGTTTCCCCCAATCAGAGCAAAGCTCTGTTCAAATTCCAAGGTGAGAAATGAAGCAACGCTTCTGTTTCTCCCAATCAGAGCAAGGCTCTGTTTTAAAATTTTAAACTTTAAAAATAAAGGAAGTAACACTTCAGTTGACTTGCGCTCTGCGCTGCGCGACACGTGTCAGCGCAGTTGCGCTGAGCTCTGCGCTGCGCGACACGTGTCAGCGCAGTTGCGCTGCGCACTGCGCTGCACGACACGTGTCAAGCGCAGGTGCGCTTGCGCCAACTGTGCCAGCAATAAAACAGAATTAAAATTCCAGAAAAATCTTTCTAATCTTGTTAAAACAAGAAAATTATCTTCTGTAAAACAGAAGCCCTTGGATCAAAGATCCAACGGTGGGGAAAAATCCCTAAATCACTCAGAGAAAGATCTCTTTAACTGATTTAACAAATCAATTAGCACTATATAAAGTCCCCTAGACTCCAAGTCTAAAACATTGACACACAGAGAGAGAGAGAGAAACACAGAAATCCTCTGAAAACTTTGAGAAAGAACTCAAAAAAGGAAAAAGGTAAACCTTTGGAAAAGAAGAAGATCATCTTCTTCATTTAAAGAATTTAATTCTTAGAATAAAAAAAAAGGAGAAGAATTTTTTCTAAAAAGATCAAAGATCTAAGAACAAGATCAAGATCTTCAACATAAAAAAAAAGAGGACCAGAAAAGATTAGATATTTTGATCTATATAAAGGCATTGCCTTTTGATGAACCACTGGTTTTTGAGATTTGAGGTAGAACCTCTCTGGAAACAAGAAATATTTGTTCCCTTTGATCTAAAATTGATCAAGATATTAAACAGTGCCTTGCACTTTTGAAATTTGCACTGTTGCACTCCTTGGATTGGCGCAAGCCACCAGAGAGCGCCACGTGTCAGCCCCAGAACAAACTGCGCCTTGCGCTTCTAAAACAGAGCACTGCTCTCTTAAATTGACGCAAGTCATCAGAGCGCGCCACGTGTCAGCAGCGCGCTAGCGCAGTGCACTGGCGCAGCGCACTGCGCTAACAGACTTGCGCTCACCAGAGCGTGACACGTGTCACCCCCACATGAGTTGCGCCTTGCGCTCCTCAATTGGCGCAAAGCGCCTGACAAGCCACGTGGGGCACTGTTAGAACATTAAATGCAATGCATTATTAAAAGGGCAGAGCCCAATAAAAAGGTCTATCAGACCAAAATAAAAAAATGCTGTGCATTATTAAAGGGCAGACCCAATTAAAGGTCTAATAGGCCCAAACAAAAATATGCAATGCATTAATAAAAGGGCAGAGCCCAAACAAAGGCCTAACAGGCCAAATGCAAATAAAATGGTAGACATTTTTCTAACTGGACTTAACCCAATTCTGGCCATAAGTTCTCAAATTAAATTGAACCGAGCACAACTGCTCTCTCAAATCAATTTACACCCGGTTCAAGGGTACATCTCCGAACTCCTCTGATATTTGTCGTTGTAATCCTTCAACATCGTCAGAGAGGTGACGGGTCCCAACAACCACATATTAATACGGACTGTGGGGTCCTTAAACTCATGGACTAATGCGTCCTTAAACCAATATTCATCCTCAAAATGGGAATGATGGACCACCATGTCCCTAAACTGGCAATGGACCACCATTTCTCTAAACTGGCAATAAACCACCATGTCCTTAAACTGGCAATGGACCACTATGTCCCTAAACTGGAACAATAGAGCCCCCAAATGCTCTTTTGTCGGATCTAAACGATCCTGTTAAGCTGATCTTAGTCTTAAATTAGACTAACGTATCCTTAACAAACGTTTAAGTTGATCTTAGCCTCAAATATGGCTAACGTATCCTTAAAACCAAAACCTTCAAACAGACTTTAGTCCCAAATTGGACTATAGATCTCCCAACCAACTTTGGTTCAAGGGTACATCTCTGAACTCCTCTGATATCTGTCGTTGTAATTCTTCAACGTCGTCAGAGAGGTGACGGGTCCCGACGGCCATACATTCAATGGACCACCATGTCCCTAAACTAGTAATGGACCACCATGTCCCTAAACTGGCAATGGACCACTATGCCCCTAAACTAGAACAATAGAGCCCAAATGCTCTTTTGTCGGATCTAAACGATCCCGTTAAGTTGATCTTAGTCTCAAATGAGACTAACGTATCCTTAACAAACGTTTGAGTCCATCATAGCCTCAAATATGGCTAACGTATCTTCAAACCAAAACCCCAAACCCAAATCTAAGAAAATACGGATTTGGACTAATCCACATCCTACGGGCGACGACATAAATTAGTCTCTGTATACAATCCACGGGCAACCACAAACAAAACAAACACCCACGACACGAAGTAAACATCTGGAGAAGGAGAAAGTTGTTACCGCGATGCGGTAGCGTAATTAACTGCATGGGCTTGCGCCTGCAGGGAAGAGCGTCCCCACAATCAAAAACCCCTCAAGCGAGGGGGAATCTGACGAAATCTACTACAACGGCCGCATCCGTCTAAACCTTCGATACACGGTGCCATAAATCAACTTGGCATCTTCGGAGAGGTGGACGGATAAAACCAAATAGCATCTGCCCCGAATCTCAGGCAAGACGTCTCTCTGTTGTCGCGTCGCCATTCGAACGGGAACAGATTCTGGCACGCCCGGTGGGACCTTTTCCTCTTTCCACTCCACACTTCGTATGTCGTTTTTTTTCTGTGATCAGATAATCGTGGTGTGTATGTTTGTGGTTGCCCTTGGGGGAGTGGATACTGAATTCGGTGCTTCATCTTTATGAAGAATGGCGTTTGTTCCGACCTTAGCAATACAAGCTCTGTCATATCTGGTGGAATCAAGTACGGGCCACTTGCAGGCTCAAATCTCTGCAATTTGGCTCTTCAAGAAATCAACGGGCTTCTCTTTGGGTCTATGCTCCCACCTTCCACCTTCGGTGCCTCAACGCCGATGGAGGAAGCCCAGAGGATGTCTGTTGTCCACAGGCGGGCTCCCCAAGCAGCAACTTTGCCAACGGAATCGGTCCTCAAACAACTGGCATATGCCAAAGACCAAGGTCGACGCAGGGGGAAGAATATTCAAGCTCTTCAAGAAATCAATGGCTTCAAACTGCACTAACTGCAAGAGCAACTCTTGCTCTGTCCCATCTGGAGGAGTAACCTACAGGCCCCAAGCGGCCTCCTTTTTCACTATGCCAGTGGAGCAGGTAACTCAAGCCACTACTGGGCTATTCTTCGGGACCGTGCTCCCGCCAACGAGCTTCAGCGCTCCTGTACCATCGCAAGAAGCTCCCAAGAAATCGTTTTTCAGCGCTCCTGTGCTTATTTACGCCCTACTTTGCATTATACTATATATAAGCACACACAAAAAAAAATTGTGATAATAAAAGAGTAGAAAGTGAAAAAATTATATTTAAAAGATAGGAATAATTTAAGAAAAACAAGAAAGTTAGAAGTTTTCTTAAATGAAACTAGAAATAAGTAGTTATGAGCTGTTGTCCCAAGGGTTAGTAAGATGAAGGAAATTACTAATCTGAGGATAAAAATAAGCCTGAAAAATAGTTTCTATTCTGGAAGCCAAACATTTGGACGTTGATACCCTACTATACGCACTTACACACATCTTGAAACTCGGGATAGTAGAGGATACCTTGAAATGCTCTTGTCTAAAAGCCAAAGTATGAAGAAAATAAAAGTGGAGAATAAAAGATAAAATGGTGAAAAGAAAAATGAACACTGGTTTTGTTATCACCGAGGCAGCAATAAAAAAAATATAGCGAGGGTGCTTTATCACCTAGTGCCTTAGACCAACTGGTTTGGGAGCCACTGCTAAGCCTTAGGTGTTGCAAGACGAGGAAAAACACCTAGTTAGCAAGCACATGAGTAATCGGTTGGTTAGTACCTCAAGGAGTATTAACGGTCGCATGAAGAATGTGTGAGGAAATTCCGTCTAAATATCTATTAAAAGTACTAAGGTAGATGGACAAGAGTATAATTGCTTGAATTGAATTCTCCGAGTGTAGGGATGTCCAGTTCACACACGTAGGGGTATATGATCAATTTTTGGAAGAAAGATAGGAATGAAAACTAAAGGCGATGTTTTTTTGAGGGATAATGTGATTTCTAACATTTTTCATGACCATTAAGATAGGGCTCATAGCAACTGAAAAGCTGGTATAATTAAAAACTCTTATTTTCAAGTTCTTTCTTTTATAGTTCTTATCTTTATATAACTTTCACCATCTCTCTTTTATTATAGGATTTTGTGGGTGTAATCCGCTGAAAACCCTCAGGAGACAACACTCCTCCTACTAGGGATATGCCACTGGCGCCGAGTAAGGAAGGCTGGGGCAACTCTCCAACTGGACTGACTCCGCTGATTCCAACGGCGGAAATTGATGCTGCTGTTCCAACTGGGAACAGTTTTGAACCACTTAGGAAGGTCCGCAAGAACTCTCCGACCGCTGTGCTGAAAAGATCTCCTCCACCTATGGAGAGCGCTACAAAGGTGAAGCCGGAACAGCCCCCTCAACGGCTGTCCTCTAAAATCTACAAGGTCTGGCGTCAAGTCCAAGACTCGGTAATCGATCAAGATTATCCCCGCCGACAGAAAAAGGTGAACGTTCAGAGGGAAGAGGACCATCCTATAAAGCCACAAAAGGCGATAGCTTCTTGGGGGCCCACTGCAGATGACCTCAAGAAAATTGAGTTGGGGACGGCAAACGACCCGCGACCGACATTCGTTAGTGAGCCGTTGTCTGAAGGAAGGGTAGCTTCATTAAAAGACGTGCTTATGCAGCATAAAGATTGCTTCGTATGGAACTATTCCGAAATGCCAGGACTAGATCCAGAAATTGCTGTGCATAAATTGGCGATATCCCCGGACGTCAAACCAATCAAACAAGCACCGAAAAGAATGCGGCTCGAGCTTGAGATAAGCATCAACGCCGAGGTCAAGAAGCTGATCGACTCCGGCTTCATCCAGGAAGTTCAATATCCTGACTGGATTGCCAATATATCCCGGTAATGAAGAAAAATGGGACGGTGCACATATGCGTAGACTTTCGGGATCTCAATAAAGCCTGCCCGAAGGACGATTTCCCAGTGCCAGTCACCGAGCTGATGATAGATAACACATCCACTCACGAGCTTTTCTCCTTCATGGACGGCTCATCAGGATGTAATCAGATAAAGATGCATCCCGAAGACCAGAAGCACACCGCTTTCCGGACCCCTTTGGGTATATTCTGCTACAAGGTGATGCCCTTCGGTCTAAAGAACGCCGGTGCCACCTATCAAAGGGCCATGACAAAAATCTTCGATGACCTTATACATGAAATCTTCGAATGCTATATCGACGACCTCGTGGTTAAGAGCAAATCATACGAGGAACATTTGGAGCATTTGAAGACCGTATTTCGACGCCTTCGGCAATACAACTTGAAGATGAACCCTCTCAAGTGCGCATTCGGAGTTTCCTCGGGCAAATTCCTAGGATTCATCGTCCGACACCGAGGTATCGAGATAGATCCGTCAAAGATCAAGGCGATCATGGAGATGCCCCCACCAAGGACTCTCAAGCAATTGCAGTCTCTCCAAGGGAAGCTCGCGTATATTCGGCGATTTATAGCCAATCTCTCAGGCAAATGCCGTCCTTACAGCCACCTGATGAAGAAAGGAACCCCGTTCGTCTGGGATCACAAATGCCAGAGCGCGTTGGATGAAATCAAGCAATATCTGCAGAATCCACCAGTGTTGGCTGCTCCGGTCAAGGGAAAACTTCTCATTCTTTATACAACCGCCCTCGAAGGTTCTTTAGGCGCATTATGGGCACAAGAGAACGACCAAGGGAAAGAAAGAGCTCTTTATTACTTAAGTCGAGTTCTCCTGGGGGCAGAAAGCAACTACTCCCCCATCGAAAAACACTGCCTGGCGTTGATCTTCGCGATAACAAAGCTCAGGCACTATGCGTTAGCGCATGAAGTCCGTCTCATTTCGAAGGTGGACTCCCTTAAATATTTAATGTCGAAGGCCATATTGACAGGGAGACTCGCTAAATGGGCCTTGCTCTTAATGGAGTTTTCGATAACCTATCAGCCTTTTAAGACAGTGAAAGGCCAGGCCATCCCCGACTTCCTCGCTGAGCACCCGATACCGGCCGATTCCCCTCTGAACTGCGAGCTGCTAGACGAACATGCGTTTGATGCGATCGACGGTAGTGATACTCGATGGGAACTTTATTTTGATGGAGCGTCTTCCATGAAGAAGCGCAAACAAAGCACCCCTATAATCAAATCGGGGGTATGCCTCATCTTCATAACTCCACAAGGAGGAATAATGCGTTTTGCTTTCTTCTTAACAGAGCCGAGGACAAACAATGAAGCCGAATACGAAGATTTGATAGCAGGCCTCGAGATTGCCATCGACATGGGAATTGAAAGCCTCCTCATATATGGAGATTCTCAACTGGTCTTCAGTTAAGTAAATGGCGACTACCAAACGTGCAAACCCGAACTGGTAAAGTATGGTGAGAGAGTACAGCAATTGCTGACTCAAATTCCCTCCTACATGCTGGAGAGCATACCGCGCGCATAAAATAGCAAAGCAGATGCACTAGCTAAGCTCGCTAAAGAACTGGCCGACGAGAACCTCGATGACGTAAGAATCATGGTCAAAAGCCGTCGGGTGCTTGCCCCAGCAGAAATATCTCCAGAATCATCCGAAGAAAAGGGAGTGACTGAGCAAATGGCTATGCAAATAAAAGACCAGGAAAAGGCTGAGGATTGGAGAGAAGTCTTTATAGACTACTTCAAATCCCATCGAACACCTGAAGATGCGTCCTCAAGACATCAGCTTATGAAACGAGCTCTGTCTTTCGCCTTCGTCAATGATACTCTGTACAAAAGGTCGTTTGATTTTCTATGGTTGAGATACCTGGGACCCGAAGAGACGAAGAGAGTCGTCCAAGAAGTTCATGACGGACATTGCGGTTCTCACCAAGCAGGCCCGAAGATGAAGTTAATGATTAAAAGGATGGGCTACTATTGGCCCACGATGATTCAGGACTGTCTCGAATATGCGAGGCAATGCCACTCATGCCAGATCCATGGGGACTTCATCCACCAACATCCGAATCCTCTACATCCAACAGTGGCCAGCTGGCCGTTCGAAATGTGGGGGACTGACGTAATCGGCCCTATCGAACCAACATCGTTCAGGGGACATCGATTCATTTTGGCGACGACTGACTATTTCTCCAAATCACTAGTAAAATAGGGGGTTGCCCCTACGGATATTGGAATCCGTAGGGGCATATTTAACTTGGCCCTACGGATTAATCCGTAGGGCTAAAAGGTTGCCCCTACAGGCACAGACGTCCAAGAATAAAAATATTAATTCTTAATTTGGTGTTTGCCCCTACGGAGCCGCAAACAAAGGACCTACGGGTATATCCGTAGGGGCAAGTAAATATCGAGTTAACAAAAACCCGGATCGATCGCCTACGCTCGATCACTTTCTCTCTCTCGATCGCGCGCGAAAAAATTCCCCAATTCGCCACGCCGTCGTCGCCAACGTCGTTCTTCTCGTCGCCACCGCCGGTTTCGTCGCCACCTCAGCTCTCGTCGCCACTGCGGTTCAGGTCGTCGCCCCAGCCCGAGCGCAGCAGCGGTTCAGGTGAGTAAATCTTTGGATTACTTTGGGCTTAGGGTTCAGGTGAGGTAAATTAAAGAATTTTGGGATTATTTTGGGCTTAGGGTTCATGGCGCGCAAGTTGGGGTTGGGCAGGGGTCACGGTCGCAGTCGGGGTCGGGGTAGGGTTAGGGTTGGGGTTCGGCTGCTGTGGGGTGGGGCTGGGGTTAGGGTTTGCCTTAGGGTTGGTGTTAGGGTTTAGCTGGTCGCACTGGGTTTAGGGTTAGGTTGGGGCTGGGCTGGGGCTGGGGCTGGAGGCGAGGGCCGGGGCTGGGTTGGGGTTAAGTGGTGGGGAGTTGGAAAAAAACAAGAAAATGAAAGAGGGTTGCATGCATATACACATTCTCACACATTGGCCATTTATGTAGTTATTTCAATGACCACCGTGACCTTGATTTATGTTGTCACACTACACTTTTGGATTACAAGCGGCATTGTAGTGTTCCTCAATGTGGGCAGCCATACAACCCTGAGGAAATGGAGAATGCTCTCCTTCAAATTGTTCGGCTAAGGGAGAGGCTGTACCATCTGCAAGACCTAGTGTGCCTTGGATGCAGACAAGTTAATGTCGTGCATTTGGCTGAGCAATGTGTATGCGGTGGCTTATTCAAGTGCAAAGAACCTTTGTCTGAATTTCTGAGCAAAATGCAGGTGTTTTAGGATATAGCCGTTCGCCAAAACTTTCGATTGTTACAGGATTGTACATCATGGATTTTAGAAGTGAGGTGATGATCAATTTATTGGCGCATTATCATTATTTGTACATAAGTGGGAGGTGTGATTATACATGTTTATAATTATTGAACGGTTGTAATTGTAGTATCCCCCAGTTAACGAATTCTTGTGTATGAGTTAGAGAAGAGTGTACATATGTTATAACATACCTTGACTGTAGTGAACTGTGAGGATCATGCCTCCGAAGAATTTTTTTTTCTCAAAATTTAAATTTTTAGTTTGGACGAGTATTGTTGCCGAAGGCTAGTGATTTGGTACTAAATGCTGTTGAATTGCTTGAATTATTAAGCAACTTGGGGTTAGGGTTAGGTGGATTGATGACAACAAAATACCATAATTTATAACTATATTACTCATATAATGTGTATGTCATGTGAAAGCTAGATGAAGGTCGAGGCAAGCACAACAAATTTGTTGGATGGGACAATGTCAATAGGAGCTCAATGCTATTTGGAAAAATAATAATTCAAAAACATAGTGGAGTTTCCGATTGGTGGCATGGACTAGTTTGATGTATGTAGTTGGTTTGATTTATGAAAAAATAGGGAGACAACATGCATGTATGCATATAGGTAACATCTGCCAATATGCCATATCCAGACTGCAATCTATTTTTGCCTATTGGCTAATATGAAAATATCGGCCCGCGTATATGACATAATCAAAGTTGTTAAATCTTGATACGGTTTGTGTTTCGTTTTTTTATTTATCAGTTCTATCAATGTTGCGTATAACGCTTTATGATATCAGTATCCTACATTTGTAGTTTTAATTGTTGATTGTTATAGATGAATACCATTGCAATAATAGTTTTTGGTTGATGAATGCTATTGCAATGTAGGATGATCAGTTCTATCAATCTTGATCTCAATGGTTTAAAATCATGTTACACATACAACACGAATGCACAACAAACGCATAATTAGAGAGCGACTCGAGATATTCAGGTTAAAACCAATATATGATACTCGATGATAATATGAAACCTTCATATTCCCATCGATACTCATATATGAAACTAAAAGCGCCACTTAGTCCCCGTCTATCGGTTAACATGCGTGCGATGCTCGTCGTGACCTAGAACTATACGAAGGTTGTTAAATATCGGACAGTATAGCTCGATACTAACAACCGTCGTATAGTCTACGCGATGAGAAAATTCAATCGTATGGTAACCCATAGATTTGTCCCGTGTGGACAAGTTAAGAATGTATAAAGCAAACGCCTTCATTCACCTGTGTTTTCATCCGTTTCGAGATATTTCGTCGGTACCTTTCCGCTGGTTCTCCGTGTATAAAGATGGATTAGATGTTCATTTCAACGTTGTTTCACAGCTTTGAAATGATTATCTATTCTATTACAGTGTACTCGGAGAACAGCGGGGAGGTGCTGCCGAAATTTACTCGAAACGGTTGAAAGCACAAGTGATGGGCGTTCGCTCTATACATTCTTAATCGGATAGAAGCCTACCCCCGACAGCCGGAACACACACATACAACAAGAATACACAACAAACGCATAATTAGAGAGCGACTCGAGATGTTCGGGTTAAAACCAATATATGATACTCGATGATAATATGAAACCTTCATATTCCCATCGATACTCATATATGAAACTAAAAGCGCCACTTAGTCCCCGTCTATCGGTTAACATACGTGCGATGCTCGTCGTGACCTAGAACTATACGAAGGTTGTTAAATATCGGACAGTATAGCTCGATACTAACAACCGTCGTATAGTCTACGCGACGAGAAAATTCAATCGTATGGTAACCCATAGATTTGTCCCGTGTGGACAAGTTAAGAATGTATAAAGCAAACGCCTTCATTCACCTGTGTTTTCATCCGTTTCGAGATATTTCGTCGGTACCTTTCCGCTGGTTCTCCGTGTATAAAGATAGATTAGATGTTCATTTCAACGTTGTTTCACAGCTTTGAAATGATTATCTATTCTATTACAGTGTACTCGGAGAACAGCGGGAAGGTGCTGCCGAAATTTACTCGAAACGGTTGAAAGCACAAGTGATGGGCGTTCGCTCTATACATTCTTAATGGGATAGAAGCCTACCCCCGACAGCCGGAACACATACATACAAACGCATAATTAGAGAGCGATTCGAGATGTTCGGGTTAAAACCAATATATGATAATATGAAACCTTCATATTCCCATCGATACCTATATATGAAACTAAAAGCGCCACTTAGTCCCCGTTTATCGGTTAACATACGTGCGATGCTCGTCGTGACCTAGAACTATACGAAGGTTGTTAAATATCGGACAGTATAGCTCGATACTAACAACCGTCGTATAGTCTACGCGACGAGAAAATTCAATCGTATGGTAACCCATAGATTTGTCCCGTGTGGACAAGTTAAGAATGTATAAAGCAAATGCCTTCATTCACTTGTGTTTCCATCCGTTTCGAGATATTTCGTCGGTATCTTTCCGTTGGTTCTCCGTGTACAAAGATAGATTAGATGTTCATTTCAACGTTGTTTCACAGCTTTGAAATGATTATCTATTCTATTACAGTGTACTCGGAGAACAGCGGGGAGGTGCTGCCGAAATTTACTCGAAACGGTTGAAAGCACAAGTGATGGGCGTTCGCTCTATACATTCTTAATGGGATAGAAGCCTACCCCCGACAGCCGGAACACATACATACAAACGCATAATCAGAGAGCGATTCGAGATGTTCGGGTTAAAACCAATATATGATAATATGAAACCTTCATATTCCCATCGATACCCATATATGAAACTAAAAGCGCCACTTAGTCCCCGTCTATCGGTTAACATAACGTGCGATAATTTATTCTTTTCAACGACAAACGCACACGCAAAGCATATACACGGATTTTCTCCTTTGTCAGTAACTATCCCGTTCTTATATTTCTCAATATAGTCAGCATAACCTACAATTTATATGTTATTCAGTCTAACATGGCACATGAGTACGTCAGAGTTAAGGACTGGATGTATGTGGATTGGAAACAACGTATGCAACCTAAGTTTGTCGAAGGAGTTGCTGCTTTCCTTGAATTTGCACGAGCACATAATAAGATCATAATAGAGAAGATTCTCTGTCCGTGCGATAGATGTAGCAATAAGTACTGGCAGAAGGTAGAATTGGCAGAGCTTCATATTGTAAAACATGGGTTTACTAGACTTTATTCAACTTGGAAATATCACGGGGAAGGAGAAGAATGCAGTACTGCGGTAGAAGAAGAAGGAGAACACGATAATGCGGCAGGAGAAGAAGAAGAATTCGGTAATACGGCAGGATACGGAAATTTATTTCCATCTAAAGAAATGGAGGATATGGTAGAGGCTGCCCTAGGTGAATCTATTCGTACCGAAGATGACATTCCTTCCGGTCAAGGACCGCGTGCGGATAAATATGAAAATTTCATGAATGATGCTAGGAAACCAATTTATGAGAATGCGAAGTATTCCACCCTCTCATGGTTCGTCCAACTTTTCCAAATTAAGTGCCTAAATGGATGGAGCAACAAGTCATTCACAATACTTCTTTCGTTCTTGAAAGATTCTATGCCTCCGGGAAATAATGTGCCCGAAAGCTGGTACGAAGCCCAGAAAATGATGTCTGATTTGGGTCTAAAGTGCGAGAAGATTCAAGCATGTCCTAAAAATTGCGTGTTGTACCGGAAAGAGAATTCAGATTTGAAAGAGTGTCCAACATGCGGAGAGGCCAGGTATAAGCCGAAAGATTCTGATAAGAAGCCTGATATACCTGTGAAGATAGCACGATATTTTCCCATAACACAGAGGCTACAGAGGCTATTCAGGTGCAAGAAAACTGCCGAGGCAATGATTTGGCATCACCGTGCTCCTCCAAGCGAAAATGGAAAAATGAGCCATCCAAGAGATTCACCGGCATGAAAGGATTTCGATAGGAGGCACGCAATATTCAGTAGCGATCCTCGCAATGTCCGGCTCGGACTGGCTGCCGATGGCTTCTGCCCATTCAACTATATGGCTGGAAGTCACAGTACATGGCCCGTTGTAATGATAATTTATAATCTGTCGCCTTGGTTGGCTATGGACCAATCATACTTTATGATGCCTCTTCTTATCGACGGACCAAACTCACCGGGGAACAATATCGACGTCTATCTCCGACCTCTGATCGAGGAGCTGAAAACTTTGTTCATTGATGGTGTAAAGACATATGATTCAAACACAAATACAACCTTCATACTGCGTGCGGCTTTAATATGGACAATTAATGGCTTTCCTGCGTATGGAATGCTATCAGGTTGGTCTGTACATGGTCACAAAGCATGTCTTCATTGCCATGAACACACAACATCAAAATTTTTGAATTTTAGCAGGAAGGTTTGTTATTGCGGCCATCGACGTTTTCTGCCACCAGACCACCCTTATAGGTTAGACACGGTTCACTTTGATGGTCATCAGGAGCTTCTTGGGCCTCCATCCCCATTGTCCGGAGAGGACGTGACTGCTAAATGGGATGGTTACAATAACGTGACCTTCGGGATGGATCCGACGAGACAGGTCAAACCACAATATTGGAACAAGTTAAGCATTTTCTTCGAGCTTCCGTACTGATCTACAAATTCAGTGCGTCATTGTCTGGACGTCATGCATATAGAGAAGGGAGTATTAGAGCACATACTTAACTTGCTTCTGTGTAAAGACGGGAAATCGAAAGACAACATGAATGCCCGGATGGATCTACAAGAGTGGGGAATAAGAAGTGAACTGCACCCTAAACCGGTAGCGGGTAAACCGGGCAAGTTTGTACTTCCCAATGCCGCTTATCATATGTCACAACCGGAGAAGAAAAGATTCCTGCAGGTGTTGCATGATTTGAAAGTCCCCACAGGTTTCTCAGGATCATTCAGCAAGAAAATAAAAATTGTGAAGGGCAAGATCGATGGGCTGAAAAGTCATGATCACCATGTTATCGTGGAGCACCTTCTTCCATTAGCCCTCAGGACTTCTCTCCCCGACTCGGTTGGTCTAGTAATCAACGACCTATGTTGTTTTTTCAGGGAGTTGTGTGCTAAAACACTGGAGGTTGCGACGCTGGATAAACTAGAAAATTCTATTGCGTTGATACTTTGCAAGTTTGAGCGTATTTTCCCACCGTCATTCTTCGATATCATAATACACTTGACGGTTCATCTTGCAACTGAGGCGAAGTTAGCCGGACCGGTACAATATCGATGGATGTATCCCGTCGAGAGGTAAGTGTAATTTTTCGTTTCGCGCAATTTATAAATTTATTGTTGTCCTGTATGCCCGTGTTTATTTATTCAACATATTCTCATTAGGTACCTTTACACTCTTAAGAAGTATATACGCAATAAAAATCGACCAGAGGGTTCTATCATGCAAGGTTATCTTCTTGATGAAGCAACCACATTTTGTTCCCGCTATCTGGACGAGAACATTGAGACAAGGCTTAACCGACCACGAAGAATTCAAGACGGGCCATATGGTAAAGCCGAGTATAAGAGGGTAGACACTATGTTTATCAACAAGATATACCGGTTTATCTTGCTTAATTGCGCATGTCTTGAATAAATTAGAGAGTAAGTTCTTTTGGATTAATTGTTATATCTGTGTTTGTGTGTGTATGAAATGACATAATATTAATGTCACAATTATTTGTCGAAAACAGAACTCATTTTAACGAGGTACGTGAGGGGCATCCTGATTGGAACGAAGAGCGTTTGGAAAAATACCATCAGGATAATTTTTGTGATTGGGTCACAGAGCATGTAAGTTATTCGAATTACATTTTATTGCTATCAGTTTTAATCTAAACTTGTATCGTTATGTATTTATCGTAAAATTTGTTTTGTTAGATCCACGATCCGAACTTGTCTGCATCATTTGAGAGTGATTCAAGATGTTTAGCTCAATTTCCTAGTATGGAGGTTGCATATTACAAAGGATTTGGTGTCCTTGGATACAAATTCGAAGTTAAGGACATAGAAACATCTAGAACCACTCAGAATAGTGGGATTGCGACAGTAGGATCGGACGGTGTGATTTACTATGGGTACTTAAATTGTATACTCGGCATCCACTATCCCGGACGATCAGAACCCTTTTATATATTCCACTGTACTTGGTACGATCCGCGAACCGATACAGACAGGTGGAGAAGCAGTCTTGGGACTTGGAAAGATGAATATGGATTGACCAGTGTGAAAACACTTCGATTTTACGGTCAGGACGATCCGTTTATCTTTCCGAACCAAGCGTTCCAAGTATACTGCTCACATTGTTTGAAGCATCCGGGGTGGAGTGTTGTATGCCGATGGAAACCTAGAGATGTCTACGATGTCCCAGAATACGAGGACAGCGATGAGGACGGAGAAGAGAGAAGGCTTAAAGTGCTCCGACCGTCTGTTTCGAAGGACGGGTTGTCTTCGACCGATCATGAAGTTACGTGGGTTAGAAATGACATCGACGATGAAATCCAAGTAGATATGTATGATGCGCCCACGAAACGAAAAAGGTTATCAGTAATGTTATATTATTACTTCACATTTTACGCTCTAGATCATATATAGTCAATACTTTTAATGATTGTCTAATGCGTCCATGAACCGTTTATCTAGATTTGATGACGATGTCGGGAGCAGCGAGGGGCGGCAGGAGCTCCAGCCGCGGCAAAGGCAGAGGCAGAGGCAGAGCGGTTCTACCGCCCGGAGAGCTCCGTAGGGAGCTTCAGAGGGCCGGTCTTGCACCCAGATAGGAGACCCCTTCGGATGCCTCCTTCCGTGTTGATTTGGCCACACCTCCAGGTATACTGCACGCATATCCATTTTGAATGTAATATTACAGATATTCATGCATGTTTATGTCAAAATTACTTATATTGTCAATGTTTGATTGTCTAGTTGTTGGTGATGCGTCCACATCTCGGACAGAGGCCACCCCCGCTCCTCCAGGTATGTTTATATATCATATAGTGTATGTATATTGATTTAGAATGCTATATCATAAATACACACATTCCTTTTGCTCTTACTTAGCAATTTTTATTATTGTCTAGCTGTAGGTGGTGGCACCACCGCACCTGCGGGTATGTTTATATGTCCTATAGTGCATGCATATTGATTTAGAACGTTATATTATTGATCTACACATTCTTTTTACAATTACTTATATAATCTATTTTTAATTGTCTAATTATAGGTGGTGCGTCCACACCTTCCATAAGGGCCACTCCTGCCGCTTCCATACCCTCCGCATCGTCTGCAGGTTAGTATGAATAAATTTAAAATATTTATTTATTTTACATATGCTCTATAGAATAAATATGAACTTCATGGAAATTTAGCGTCGATGTTTATTTTATAGTTGGAGGGGATGCGTCCGGGTCCGGGACCCCGGTTGTTCCTCACCGGAGGAACTATCGTCCCGCTCGTGCTGCTGCTCGGGCCCAGGCTCGTGCGCTAGTCACCGGAGGTATATATCACACTTGAATTTTTGTTTAACCTTGATTTCTTAATACAGCTTTGTCTTATTATTGATTGTCTTGATATTTCGTGCAGACGCAGGGCCTCTCCATCCCCAGAGGGGGACTCGAGGCCCGAATCAGTCCCATAGGCTGAGGCCTGATAGAGCTAGGGGGAGGCAGCATTCCCCCTATTTTTTACCCTTGACTATCGCTATACCGGTCCTCATGCCGAGAGGTTCGGCCGGTATTTGGGGGACGAGAGCCGGATCGTGAAGAACTATCCACTTCACGTTGAGTGGGGCGAGCAGCACCAGTGCTCATTCGCCCACTTCTTTGATCAGGCTCGGGTATGTATTAATATATATTTTCATTTGATCTATCCAATATATTTATTATTAACACTTGCAATCTAATAACAATGTTTTTTTTTGTATTTTCAGTTGGATTACGATTTTCAGCCTGTAGCCGACCCTGATCACCCGGGGAGGGTGCTCGACCTTCATGCTCTGTACAATGGCCTGATGAAGAACATGCAGGCCAAGGTCCGATACAACAGGAATGAGCTGAAGGCCGACTGCTACTCCCTGTGGATAGCGACCCCCGAGATAGAGAGAGCGGCCCTCCTATCTACTCCGGCGTTTGCGAGAGTCGACGTAGAGACATGGCCTCTATTGTGCGCTTATTTCGACTCCGAACGCAAACAAGTATGTATTTTAAATTTAATTCATTATTTATGATATAATTTATTTCTTTGTGTTTCTTAATTAGAAAACTAAATGTTAATGCGTTGTGCAGAAACAGACCGCTCAGAATACGGAGAACAGGAAGTCGGCGAAGAGGGGTCGCCCCACTTACACAGGTGGCTCGAGGAACATTACTCGAGCCATGGAGTTATCGGTAAATTAAGAGTTATTCTCTAATATTCTGAAATATTAAGAGTTATTCTCTAATATTTCTAATATTAAGAGTTACTTTCTAATATTGCAGACATCTCGGACCGTGGCGTCAGGTGGTACACCGAGCGTGCTGTCCGCATATCTTGCCGTCCACGGCACCTCGACAGATCCCGCCACGGGCGAGCTTCGATGTCCCGACGTCGCTACCCAGGAGTACTGCGTAAGTGTTAATATTTCTTCTACCCAAATTTGAAATTTTAGTTTTGGAAGGTTCAAGTTTAAATTTTATACTTATACTTTACTGCTTAATGTGGGTGTAGGAGCGGGTGGTTGAGCAGGCCCAGGCCTCGGGGATCGATTTTACCGGACAGAACGATCCGAGGCTGCTGACCCCAGTTCTGGACGCCGCACACGGAGGGCACCACGGAGGTTGGGAGAGAGGCCGGGGATTAGGCCCTAGCAGGGCCCATATGAGGTTGGACTCCACCCCGGCGGTTACTTCCTCCGTCTCCAGTGACCGGCATGTCCATCAGGAACTGGATAGCTTGAGGGCCACCGTTCAGGAGTTGAAGGAGATGCTGGTATGTATACTACTTTATAGTAAAATATCATTTCATATTATATACATATCAACATATCCATAATTAGTACGTAGCTTGAGCTTATTTGGTTTTAGACTTAAGTTTGATTAATCATACATACATATGTAATTAAAATAAACAACGCTTTTCCAAACTAGATATCCAAACAGGGTTTCGAAATAACTTAATAATGAAACGAATTCGAATAATACACAGTTCTTACACGCTTCTTACACACGTTATGTCCAGACGCGACAGGGTAGATCGGCCGAGCCTCCACATGCATCTCCTTCGGCTGCGGCTCCGCAAGCCACTATATCGGCTGCGGTTCCGCAGATAGCTCCTGTAGCTCCACCACCCACTCAGACCCCCGCAGCCGCGGCTCCGCAAGCGACTACCTCGACGGCGGCTGCGCAGACCACATCGCCAGCTCCACATGCCGCTCAGACTCCCTTATTTGTAGCATTGCAGAGTGTATTGACCGAGGAGCAGGCGCGCGTTATTCTAACGTTATTCAGAGGTGGAGCTGGACCGAACTAGGGTAGCTTTTTGGTTCTTATTTTTTGAAACATGTATTTATTTATATCACATTGTACTACATTTTGAAACGATATTGATATTGGTTTGTATTTATATCATATTCAGTTTTTGGGTTTCTTTTGTATATTATATATATGCGTGAGATGTGATTATGAATACTGCAATATATGATTTGATTGATGTATATAGTATTGTGCACAGGGCGGGAAAAAATCTAGCAGCCCATTTTTTAAAAAAAAATACAGACAATATGTACCTACGGATTACGCCGTAGGTACATACGTTGCCCCTACGGAGTTATCCGTAGGGGCAAACTATCAGGAAACCTGATATTTTCCCACCTGATCTCAGTGCAGGGTGTTGGGAGTGCCCCTACGGATATGTCCGTAGGAGCCACTGTCTATCCCCTACGGATTTATCCGTAGGGGCAAAATATCAGGTTTCCTGATATTTTCCCCCCTGATCTCAGTGCAGGGTGTTGGGAGTGCCCCTACGGATATGTCCGTAGGGGCTACTGCATATCCCCTACGGGGTTATCCGTAGGTATATACAATATATTCAAAAAAAAAAAACGTATATGATTTGATTACCCCTACGGAGTACTCCGTAGGGGCAATAACACCTACATATCCCCTACGGGGTTATCCGTAGGGATAGAACAAGGACCTACGGATATATCCGTAGGTATATACAATATATTCAAAAAAAAATAACATATATGATTTGATTACCCCTACGGAGTACTCCGTAGGGGCAATAACACCTACAGATATATCCGTAGGGGCAAGAATTTGACCGTAGGGGCAAGTTCAGGGCCTCAACTTGCACCTGCGGCCTTTGCACCTACGGGGTATTTTTTCGCCCCTACGCAGATATCCGTAGGGGCAGTGGGTTGCCTCTACGGATAAATCCGTAGGGGCAACCCTTATTCGTAGTAGTGAACACAACATAGACTGGAGATATTCCTCAATTTATAATCCCCGAGCTAACGGTCTAGCTAAGGCTTTCAACAAGACCTTGACGAAGATCGTGAAGAAGTCGGTGTCCCGAAATAAAAGGGACTGGCACGAGAGGCTGCAAGAAGCTCTCTGGGCGTATCGAACTACGTTCAAAACGGCCACGAACATAACGCCGTACGCGTTGGTATTAGGTACAGAAGCAGTACTCCCCCTCGAAATAGAATTACCCCCTCTACAAGTGGCAGTCCACTACGAGCTGACCGACGAAGAAAATGCTCACCTTTGGCTTGAGGAGCTCGATGCTCTTGATGAAACCCGGCTCATAGCGCAACAAAATCTGGAGGCTTATAAAGCAAAGATGACGCGCTCATATGAAAGATTGACCAGGCCAAGGACATTCCGCCAAGGCGAACTCGTGCTAGTGGTCAAAAGACCTATGATCCCCAATCGCGCCAAGCGGGGAAAATTCGAGCCGAACTATGAAGGCCCGTACATCATAGACAAGGTCTACCAGGGTGGAGCCTATCTACTCATGGATATGCATGGTGAAAGACCTTTCAGGCCAATAAACGGTCGCTTCCTAAAGAAATACTACGCTTGACGAGTCACGGCCTAGGTCAATGATAGAAGACGACGACTATGTCCGCTCGCTATCTTCCTAAGCCCAAACTCTATAAGTAGTAGCCGGCCTTCTTCAACAACGGACCGGAACGTCCTTAAACTAATGACGGACCACTACGTCTTAAAACTAGCTGTTGACCGAGATGTCGATAAACTACGGTGGATTACAATATCCCAAAGCCGATAAAAAAAGAGAATAATAAAAAAATAAAAAATAAAAACGGTATGCCCATAAGCAAAAAGGACGCGGATGAAAACCCGAAAGGGCTCCGTGAGTAAAAACAGCAGGGCTATCGGCGAGTGTTTGTGAAAACTCGAAAGGGCGCAACCTCGTTATAAAAAAAAATAAAAAGAATAAAAAAAAGAGAGAGAAAATGGTATGTCCATAAGTAAAAAGAGCACGGATGAAAACCCGAAAGGGCTCCGTGAGTAAAAACAGCAGGGCTAACGGCGAGTGTTTGTGAAAACCCGAAAGGGCGCAACCTCATTAAAAGACACTTACAGGATCCTCTCGACCTTGTAAGGAGAAACCACGTGCGTGAGATCCTTACGACTCACAAGGGAGCAACACACTTAGGAATCCTCACGATTCCTAAGGAGAAATTACACTTGCGAGATCCTCACGATTCGTAAGGAGAACTCTCTTATGGGACCCTCACGGCTCATAAGATTTGAAAGTCTTAAGTTACAGAGATCTGAACCTGTTCTTAAGCAACTCCCACAACCATCGATATTGCCCTACAAGCGGCTCAATGCTGACCCTTGTGTACAATCCACGGGTGTGAATAAACATTTCCTACACCAAGTCCCATCCGTGACTAGAGATATGTTCATACGGTGAACAACCCTTGTAAGCCCTCTCGACTTATAAGGAGAAAACCCTTTTGTAAGATCCTTACGACTTACAGGGGAACACACACCTAGGAGTCCTCACGACCCCTAAGGAGAAAATACACCTACGAGATCTTCACGACTTGTAGGGAGAAATACCTTTGTGAGACCCTTACGGCTCATGAAGTCAAAGCCTTAGTCGACAGGACCCTAACCCTGTTTACTAAGCCACCTTTGTTCGACATCGACAGAGGAAAATGATGATTCGCTCCTGGCAATATCCCAGTTGTAGCGATGCTGATGCCAAAATCGGTGTCTAATTCCTAGCTTGCAGCGAAAAACCAACAAGCCACACATGCATACGAAATAGCCGAAATGATGGAGCAACTTGCAACGAAATCAGCAAGTAAAAATGTATGCATACAAAAACAGCCGAAATGATTGGGCAACTCGCAATAAAAAGCAGCGAGTAAAAATAAAATAAATAGCCGAAATGATTGGGCAACTCGTAATAAAAAGCAGCGAGTAAAAATAAAATAAAGAGCCGAAATGATTGGGCAACTCGCAATAAAAAGCAGCGAGTAAAAATAAAATAAAGAGCCGAAATGATTGGGCACCGCGAAAAATAGCCGAAATGATTGGGCAATCGCGACCTTCGCGATATAAAAAGCTGAAGTGATAGAGCATCGCGGAATGAAATAAAGAAAAATGAAATTTTCGCCCTGCAGGTGAGATCACATCGATCCCTGTATACAATCCAGGGGCACAAACAAAGAGGGGACCATACCTTCCCAACAGGCTCCACCAGAAAGCGAAGGAATTCTCCTAGTTCCAAATTTCGACGGTTCACAGACAGCCTAGAGATCATCAACGGCGTTTCTCCTTACTCCAGCAGGATGCAGATGCGACGTCAACAAACGACCCCAGGGTCAAAACAACGGAACCATGGCAAAGTCCCTAGTTCCAAATCTCGACGGTTCACAGACAACTTAGAGATCATCAATGGCGTTTCTCCTCACTCCGGCAGGATGCAGATGCAACGTCAACGAAAGACCTCACGGTCAAAACAAGGCGAAGTGACGGCAAAATCGCAGCTTCACCTCAACATTCGTCTCGATACAGCAGACGAGATGTCAACAATGGCGTTCCTTCGCAGTCCAGTAGGATGTAAATGCAACGTCAACAAAAGACCCCATGGTCAGTAAAGCGGAGCCACGTCAAAGTCCCTAGTTCCAAGTCCTAACGGTTCACAGGCAACCTAGGAACCACCTCGACGTTCGTTTCAATACAGCAGACGAGATGTTACCCCAGCGTTCCTTCCTCCAACAGGATTCGGACACAACAAAGCAAACGAAGAAAAGACCAAATTCCTAGCTTCAGGGTCTTAACGGTAAGTCATATAAAGCCTGAAAGACAATCGGAGATCATCTCGCACCAGTGCGAAGTGGTCACCACCACGACATTCGTCTCTACACAGCAGACGCAATGCCAGCAAACGAAGCGAAGGCCAAATCCCTAGCTTCAGGGTCTTAACGGCAAGTCATATAAAGCCTGAAAGACAATCGGAGATCATCTCGCACCAGTGCGGAGTGGTCACCACCTCGACGTTCGTCTCAACACAGCAGACGCAACATCACCAAAAGGAGCCACGGCAAAATCCCTAGTTCCAAACCTCGACGGTTCACCAGCAACCTAGACACAACCACGACATTCGTCTCGATATAGAGGATGCAATGCCAGCAAACGCAGCAAAGGCCAAATTCCTAGCTTCAGGGTCTTGACGGCAAGTCATATAAAGCCTGAAAGACTATCGAAGATCATCCCACACCAGCGCGGAGTGGTTATGACTCATCGGGGCTCTCCAAAATGAGCCTAAGCTCAAGTAAAAAGTGACATGGAATATCCCTACGCTTGCTCTTTCGATGGTAATATTACCTGGAAGATTACTTGAAGACGTCTTGTCCAGCCCCCGAAGGGATCAGAGACACGACAATCGCAAGGCTGCTCGAACAGCAAGATTGCCTATCAAGGAATACATCAGCCAACGTGACGGTACGACGGACAAAACCCTAAGTACCACAGACCCTAACGGACCTCTGTCGTAAAGAGCAGAGGTTAACTGTGACGTTAGGATATTCTTGCGAGAAATGCTCGATTCGTCTCAACTCGTGAGGAAATTAGTGTCTTTGCAAGAAATGCTCAATTCGTCTCGACTCGTGAGGAAAAGCCTTAAGCAGCGGGGATTAAAAAACCTGTTTCCTAAGCATTGGGGCCCTGCAAGTCGTCCCAAAACGGACTCTTGCATACTATTCATGGGCCACACTCTCCAAAGTCGAATCTCGATAAGGAGGGAAACAACCATTTACGAGTCCTCTCGACTTGTAAGAGGGAAAATTCTCTTGTGGGATCCTTACGACTCTCAAGAGAAAACACACTTAGGAGTCCTCATGACCCCTAAGGAGAAAATACACCTACGAGATCATCTCGACTCGTAGGGAGAAAAGTCTTTATGAGACCCTCACGGCTCATAAAGTTGAAAAGTCTTAGGAGACAGACCTTAACCCTGTTTTCTAAGCCATCGCCACTCTGCAGAAAGCATAAGATTGACAGTTATATACCATCGATGGATCGCACTTGCTAAAATCACGTGGCAAACAACACAGCAAAGAGAAGAGAGCGACAGAAAGAACGTCCGATTTGCATCAGATTAAGCGTTTGAGACATACCCATTCATGCACGTGCAAAAAATTTAGTACGCGAAACAAGACAAGCTGAAATGAGAAATTTCCCATTCATATTGCAAAAGGTTCTTACAATTATAAAGAAATAAACAAAGACATTATCGAGATGGTTACAATGGCAAAACCTCGAATCCAGGACATGGATTGAGGAACTCAAAAGTGACCCTGTCCAGAACTTTCCAAGCCTGGCGAACCATCCTAGTGTGCTTCCTTTCGCGAGCACGGGCGTCGGGATCCCCACTGATGTCCTCCACCTTCCGATAGGCAGCAAGAATAGCGGACTGTTGAAAAGCCTAGTGCAAGAGATCGACAAGATTGTCTCGCCGTCTCTTTGAGATTAAGTTCATCAGATACACCGAGTGCACCTTATCCTCAGCGGCATCCAATGCTCCAAGCGGCACGCCGGTACAGAATAAAGGGAGTGCTTCCCAGACCGCTCCCACGATAAGCTTCAGGAGAGAGGAACGCCGAGGAAGCAGTTAACCATTGTATGCGTCGAAACGACTCATGATTTCAGCACACTCGGCGTTGGTGAACTCTCGATTCTGAGAACGGCCGAGTCGGCGGATGTCCCCGTAAGAGATAATTTCATCGAGATCGTACATGTGGACGTCCATTACTCCTGTAAAAGAAAAGCAGCAACATTAGCAGACAGACTGATTAAGCAAGACGATATAATTCATCGAAGAATAAAATGCCATCTTTAAACTCCAAGATCCATGAAAAACTCCTAAGAGTTCTTCTGTATGATTTGGAAGGAGCAAAGCTCCATTGATGAATTAAGAAAATACAAGGAAAATCTTTTAAAGAGCACAGCTTTATTAATGGAACCCTAATAGGGTTCTCTTTAGTTCTCTTTAGATCCCTTTAGACCTATAGAGCAAAACTCTGCTACGTGAAATCTTAAATGGGTTTTCTTTAGATCAGGGATCTATTGAGAGCAAGGCTCTTAAAATTAATTTAATCTAATCTAATTTTTACTTAAAAATTCTCTAGAGTTTAAACTCTTAAAAGTGCTTAAACAAAAGAGCAAGGCTCTGAATGAAAATTCTTATGAAGAGATGAAAATCATCTAAGGGACCAAATATCCTATTTATAGGCATTGAGAGCCATTTCAACTTCCAAAAGTTGGCACAACGGTTGGAATTCTGCTACCGCTGCGCTCACGTTTTGGGGCCACGTAAGCGCAATGGTGGGGGGGGGCATTTGTTTCCCCCAATCAGAGCAAAACTCTGTTCAAATTCCAAGGTGGGAAATGAAGCAACGCTTCTATTTCCCCCAATCAGAGCAAGACTCTGTTTTAAAATTTTAAATTTTAAAAATAAAGGAAGCAACACTTCAGTTGCGCTGCGCTCTGCACTGCACGATACGTGTCAGCGCAGTTGCGCTAGCGCAGTTACGCTGCGCTCTGCGCTGCGCGACACGTGTCAGACGCAGATGCGCTTGCGCCAACTGTGCCAGCACTAAAACAGAATTAAAATTCCAGAAAGATCTTTCTAATCTTGTTAAAACAAGAAAATTATCTTCTGTAAAACAGAAGCCCTTGGATCAAAGATCCAACGGTGGGGAAAAATCCCTAAATCACTCAGAGAAAGATCTCTTTAACTGATTTAACAAATCAATTGGCACTATATAAAGCCCCTTAGACTCCAAGTCTAAAACATTGACACACAGAGAGAGAGAAACACAGAAATCCTCTAAAAACATTGAGAAAGAACTCAAAAAAGAAAAAAGGTAAACCTTTGGAAAAGAAGAAGATCATCTTCTTCATTTAAAGAATTTAATTCTTAGAATAAAAAAAAAGGAGAAGAATTTCTTCTAAAAAGATCAAAGATCTAAGAACAAGATCAAGATCTTCATCATAAAAAAAAAGAGAGGACCAGAAAAGATTAGATCTTTTGATCTATATAAAGGCATTGCCTTTTGATGAACCACTGGTTCTTGAGATTTGAGGTAGAACCTCTCTGGAAACAAGAAAAATTTGTTTCCTTTGATCTAAAATTGATCAAGATATTAAACAGTGCCTTGCACTTTTGAAATTTGCACTGTTGGCGCAAGCCACCAGAGAGCGCCACGTGTCGGCCCCAGAACAAACTGCGCCCTGCGCTTCTAAAACAAAGCACTGCTCTCTTAAATTGGCGTAAGTTATCAGAGCGTACCACGTGTCAGCAGCGCGCTAGCGCAGCGCACTGACGCAGCGCACTGCACTAACAGACTTGCGCTCACCAGAGCGTGACACGTGTCATCCCCACATGAGTTTGCGCCTTACGCTCCTCAATTGGCGCAAAGCGCCTGACAAGCCACATGGGGCACTGTCAGAACATTAAATGCAGTGCATTATTAAAAGGGCAGAGCCCAATAAAAAGGTCTATCAGACCAAAATAAAAAAATGCTGTGCATTATTAAAGGGCAGAGCCCAATTAAAGGTCTAATAGGCCCAAACAAAAAAATGCAATGCATTAATAAAAGGGCAGAGCCCAAATAAAGGCCTAACAGGCCAAATGCAAATAAAATGTTAAACATTTTTCTAGCTGGACTTAACCCAATTCTGGCCATAAGTCCTCAAATTAAATTGAACCGAGCATAACTGCTCTCTCAAATCAATTTACACCCGGTTCAAGGGTACATCTCCGAACTCCTCTGATATTTGTCGTTGTAATCCTTCAACGTCGTCAGAGAGGTGACGGGTCCCGACAACCACATATTAATACGGACTGTGGGGTCCTTAAACTCATGGACTAATGCATCCTTAAACCAATATTCGTCTCCAAAATGGGAATGATGGACCACCATGTCCCTAAACTGGCAATGGACCACTATGTCCCTAAACTGGAACAATAGAGCCTCTAAATGCTCTTTTGTCGGATCTAAACGATCATGTTAAGCTGATCTTAGTCTCAAATTAGACTAACGTATCCTTAACAAATGTTTAAGTTGATCTTAGCCTCAAATATGGCTAACGTATCCTTAAAACTAAAACCTTCAAACAGACTTTAGTCCCAAATTGGACTATAGATCTCCCAACCAACTTTGGTTCAAGGGTACATCTCTGAACTCATCTGATATCTGTCGTTGTAATCCTTCAACGTCGTCAGAGAGGTGACGGGTCCCGACGGCCATACATTCAATGGACCACCATGTCCCTAAACTGGCAATGGACCACTATGTCCTTAAACTAGAACAATAGAGCCCAAATGCTTTTTTGTCGGATCTAAATGATTCCGTTAAGTTGATCTTAATCTCAAATTAGACTAACGTATCCTTAACAAACGTTTGAGTTGATCTTAGCCTCAAATATGGCTAACGTATCTTCAAACCAAAACCCCAAACCCAAATCTAAGAAAATACGGATTTGGACTAATTCACGTCCTACGGGCGACGACATAAATTAGTCTCCGTATACAATCCACGGGCAACCACAAACAAAACAAACACCCACGATACAAAGTAAATATCTGGAGAAGGAGAAAGTTGTTACCGCGATGCGGTAGCGTAATTAACTGCAGGGGCTTGCGCCTGCAGGGAAGAGCGTCCCCACAATCAAAAACCCCTTAAGCGAGAGGGAATCTGACGAAGTCTGCTACAACGGCCGCATCCGTCTAAACCTTCGATACACGGTGTCATAAATCAACTTGGAATCTTCGGAGAGGTGGACGGATAAAACCAAATAGCATCTGCCCCGAATCTCAGACAAGACGTCTCTCTGTCGTCGCGCCGCCATTCGGAGGGGAACAAAGCCGTTACTCTGCTCGGATCTCTAGTCTTACTTGACCGTCGAAGGGTCCTCGGTGGTACAACCACCCCGGGACTTCCTTGCAGGTAGCTCGGCAACCACAACCTCAAACCCATTGAGATCCACACGCTTCAGGAGCGACAGCCTCCAGATCCAATCTCAGCCACCCATCGCCGCCATCAGCAGATCAACGGAAGGTAACATCTTGACGCGATCCAGGTCGCGTCACTTCCTCTTAGTAGCTAAATGATTACATGATGTATAATTATATGTCATATAGCATTAGGCTTTGCTTTTCTTTTCATTTCTTTTTCTATATTTATAAAAAAAACTAAACCTTTTGCACTTTTCTCCTCTAGCAACAATTATGCATGTCACCCTCACATTTTTCTCTGTGGATTCGGATAAGTTTTGTTCCCAAATTAAACAAGAGTTTTGCTTTATGATTCAGGATTCAAAGCTGCTTGCTTTTCAACTTTTGTTTATTATAAATAGCTTCTAAATTTGGCAAGAATGCATCCAAACATTTTGGATGCATGCTCTACTTTTTAGTGTGGGAGATGATGAGAGGAGACTTTGGGTTTACCATTAATGCGGCGTATGATTAGGCACAAAATTAAAAGCTTCAGTTCACTTCTAGAATAATTTAAGCACATGCATGTTTCTAGAGTTTTTTGTATTAGACAAATAAATAAATAAATAAATTTATATGTCACTAGTATTTAAAATAAAAATTGAGTCTTGTGATGAAAATATATTAGTTTTCTTCCACATCATTCGTTTTTTCGTAAATTATCAAAAAGCCCCTGCCCCGTTGCAACCTTGTGTAACAACCCCTGAGCTTTTTTCTCTTGTTAAAAAACCCCGGGTCTGGATACAGTTGCCTGTAATATCTATGCAGTTGCCTGTAGCAGTTGCCTGCAATATCTTAGCAGTTACAGTTACCTGTAATATCTAAGTAGTTGACTGTAATATCCAACCAGTTGCTTGTAATATCCAACCAGTTGAGGAATACAAGGTCTAAATGAAATAACGCCCTAGTTTTTCATATAGATTTTGAACAGTATGCCCTTTCTAATAATTTTAAAAATTACAAGGATTTTTAGACATCTCCTGACTAGTCGGGTGAATTTTGACAATTTACCCTTCATTTTTTCCCCCACTTCCATTCCATTCATGTTTGATGTGAAAGTTTGTGTCTAGATGCAACAAGTGTGAATTGTCCACCATTGTGAATTAGAATTTGGTGGCAAAGCATTTGTTTTCAACATATGTTTTCTAGAGCTACTATTTTTCTCTCTTTTTCCCCACAATTTTGAACTTAGATTCAATATCAATTTGTATCAACTAGCAGACACATTTTTTTGGATGTCTTTATCCAATGAATCTAGATATATCTTAGTCAACCGTTATCTAGATCTGTTTAAGAAATTAAATTGAAATGATTTTGTAAATCAACCAATCTTCTCACGGAGTACAGAAACATTATCTTTTATCTGCTTTGAATGATGAATAGAAGCATGCTGATTGTTTAGAAATAAATTACTAATTAGACGTAATTAAAACCGGTGTGGATTTGACCAAGCATTGTCTTTTATCTGCTTTGAATGATGAATAGACGCCTGCTGATTGTTTAGAAATAAATTACTAATTAGACGTAATTAAAACCGGTGTGGATTTGACTATATGATATCCAATAAGATATATATATAATTTCAAAGGATTAAACTATAAAAATATAAGGAGGATAATTACATTATTAGCTGATTAAATCCCATTAACACACCTTACAATAGCTGGCTCATTATTTTAATAAATATAGTCCCATAATTTTCTCCTATTTCTTGCTGTAAATTAAAGTCTCCGTGTAAATTAAAGTCTCCGTGTTCTTTTCCCCTACCACATATTTTAGAATATTTTTTCTTCTTTTTTTTGCCTTCACGTTTTCACACGTCCTGCACGCGTTTTTTAAATTTATTTATGTCCATACTCTCTCATGGGTCATGATTTTCAAAAAGGTAATTTAGAGGAATAATCAATTGGAATCAGAACCATTTGTGTTCAAATTTGTTTGTCTTCATTAAAGCTGGACTGGAAAAAAAACCATTTTTGTGTAGAGATAAAGTACCAATTATACAGGCTAAAAAATAAAAAATAAAATAATTCTTCTTACCTGTCTATAATAATAGTTTATCAAACCCATGAATTTATTTAGGAACTAATTATAAATAACTAATTTTGAAAACAAAATAGTTGAAATGTTTGCAAAAATGTTTTAGTTTTCTGTTTCAGTTGCCGTAATTCTGTAATCTAATAAAACTAATTCGGATTCCATGGTATCTTAACTTGTCACATATCAAAATTTTCTCCTCCTGAAAAAAACTAATATTACGTGTTCGAATCAACGACGTTATCTTCAAAATCCGTAGCATTAGAAAAAACTCTAATATTGGAAGCATTCTTCAGGGGAGGCATGATGGAAAAACCTTGGCTGTGGAGGAGTTGGTAAATCTAGTGTTAGGAATTTGGATGTAAAAGCTGATATAAGAATGAAAATCATTAAAAATAGTAATATCAGTAAATGATTTTTACCTTTAGTTAGGATGCGATGAGCGAGATGGTAGAAAGTCATTCAATCTTCTAAAAATCTGTGAGTCCTTGAAAGAAAATTCTTAAAAGTTTCAGTGTAAAATACCCACACCTTAGTGGCAAAAATTCATATATTCTTTAACATAATTGATACATATATGATAAATATAATAAGGGAAACAACAGAGAAAAAAGTAGAGAAAAATGATTTATCCCCAGAAAAATAATGATTTTGCATACTAACCATGAATTGATTTGAAAACCCATGCTCACTACAAGAAAATGGTTGTAATTTCGACGGGAAATTTTTTAAGATTATTTCGACGGCATATTCCCATCGAAATAGGCCAAAAAATTCGAACTTTTGTTGACTTCGGTCAACAGTTATTTCGCCGGCTAAATTTCGCCGAAATATAGTTGACCGAAGTCAATAAAATTTTCCCGTGACCTTTCCACCATTTTTCCCTTACTAAATTTTATTTTCCCCCATTTTCTTTTCATTTCGCCCCCAAAATCGCCCCCGGCTTTGATCTCCCCTCCTCCTCTACCCTTCCGAGCCATCTAAAAAACTTCACCGACCACCCAAAAAATCTTCCCCTGCCTCTGATCAGCCCTCCACCCGCTTTCTCGGTCATCCAAGTCCTTTCGTCAACGATCGACGATCTCCCCCGGCCGCCTCCTAGCCTCCTCCTCTCCGAAGATCTCCCCCGGCCGCCTCCTAAGCTTTTCATCATCGAAGATCTACCCCGGTCGTCTTCTACCCTCCTCCTCTCCAAGCACCTCCGACCTCCGCCTCCGACGCCGGTGGGTTGGTTGATTTAAGTCTTTTGAAATTTTATTAAATTTAAATATTTTTAGGGTTAGTATTAAGACTAATTTTAGGGTTAGAGTTAATTTAAGGAATAATTTTAGTGTAAGGGTTAATTTTAGATTTAGAATAAGAATTAATTTTAGGGTTAGGCTTAATTTTATAGTTAGTGTTAGGGCTAATTTTGGGGTTAGTGTTGGGGTTAGCGTTAATAATTTTGGGGTTAGGATTAGGGTTAATTTTAGGGTTAGGGTTAAGTTAGTTTATTTGTTGAAAATTTTAGGTTTAGAGTTTGGGTTAGGTTGTTAATTATAGTTAGGAGTGTGTGTGTATGTGTATTATTGTTATTGATAGAGAATGGAAACATGTAAATAAATTTTTTTGTGATTGTAGGGCTGACGTGGGCGTGATTGCTCCTATTTCTTCGCTTTCTATATACGTCAGTCTCCGGTACACAAGTTTATCACTTTTAATTCTTAAGTACTAAAGTTAACCTAAGTAATCCTATCTAAAAGAAGTCACTAATTAAATATTAATTAAACCGAAAACATAAATACTTGACATGCCATAGATCAATTAGCTATATACATGCATTCTTTCACGAGTTTAAAATCAATTAATCATCATTTCTTAAACAGATAGTCAATGTCGATATCTAATGTGGATGTGTGTGTACTGTGCGTGTAATATATTGTTTATGGAAATGTGGTTGTGTGAGAGAGTGTGTGAGACTTACTTTTATGTAATTTTCGTTGTATGGATCTGTGTTTATTTTAATGAATGCAGATACTTCGTTAATAATATCAATTGTTTGAGAACTTACCATTCAAACTGAAATTCCAAATCCTTAAACAAAATAGTTCAATAACCGACGATACTGAAACGATAATTATCAAAACCAATCTAATTAAGTGCATGATACTCGATGATGACAAAAAGTAAACCGATACATATCGTTATCAAGTATCTAACATTGAAAAAATATCGCGACTTAGAACCCGTCTTGTCACGACCCGAAAATATTGTTTGTGACCGGCACTTAAACCACGCCACGTCTAAAGGCGTAACGTAATTCAAGTAAGCCGAAACCAAGAAATCTAAACTTTTTTAAGAAAATAAAAAGGTGAAGTTTTGAAATAAAGGTATGATGAAAATCATAAGTTTTCTTAAATACATAAGTAATGGAATATGAAAATGCAAGTAAATTTTACTAGTTAAAAACATGTTTCGTCTTTTAAAAATTTGGACAGCACCTCCTTTGTATATTTTGATCCGAAACCACAAATACATGATAATAATAAAGACATCCCCAAACGGGAGCTAGCTCTTCGCCAATCGGCGGAATCATAATCACGCAAGACAGAATATATGTATACGACGCCCAACGACGAAGATTAACACAAAGAAAGATAAATAAACTAAGCCATCAACCCACCAAGCGAACATAAACCCATCGTTCAAGTCACGCAACTATAAGTCTTGCTAAGTCTAACTACTTATACAAATACTAGTTTCTGATTTGATGGAGTTAACTAAATACAACAGGAATAATAAATACAAGAGGGGTACGATCCGATATATACCACCTACCAAAGCAAAATACCCGAAAGCAAGTTGTGTGCCAGCGATGCCGCTGCTGATCCATACGGTCAACCTGCAAGAACTGTGGCACAACGGGGGTGAGTTGTCAACTCGTGAGTAGAAAACATCATCAGGTAGAAATCGAATAAAACAACAATTTCTTAGGTCAATTACATCATAAAGGTAATACTATGATATCTAGGATGACCGTATCTGCATATGTGCCAACAATATACTCAATGCCTATATGTATGTGGATATCATCCAACCATATACTCAAAACCTGTATGCATATGGATCTCATCTACGTGCAAACCAATGACACAACAACATAATGCATGTAAATATCATGAAAGCATATATATGTAAATATGAGGATATCAGTCAACGTGTGTCCAACAACGACACATCAAAATCATGGAACCTGAGTGTCCAACATCGACACTCGAAGTATTGTAAGTGCACGGCGGCGCCCCGGCCGTCAATCCGACGCCGGAATGCGGAAGCGGTGAATAACTTAAATTTTTGCGGACTTTGCATACCGGCACCACCGCGCACTAAACTCCGGATCGTAACCATTAACAAGTCTACGCTACTAATAAGAAAGGAAAGAGATGTATACCGACGATCCTAGTCCTCCGGTCTTCATCTCCACTCCGATCTTCTTGCGGGATCTCCGTTCGTCTCCTCCTCGTCGGAAAGGGGCACCACATCGCCTGTAGCTTTTACGGGCTCCCACCTCAATACCGAGGCAACTCGGGCGCGAAGCTGGCGAATCGACGCGTCCAAGATTTGCTGTAGGAATATAGTGTAGAGTGTATGTCTCACTTTGGGGTTGGTTGCCATAGATGGAGGAATGGTGTATAGAAAATTGGTGCTTTCAATTTTCTAGCAATGGAATGAGATGAAGAATGATATACACCAAATGAATTACTCTCAAAAATGAAGCTCTCTCCTTCTCTTTTCTTCTTCTCACTTTTCTTATCAAAACCTTCTTACTTGGAAAATGGTGGAGGAAAGGTTATGAAGCATGAAGGGAGGTGAGTGTAGGAGATGAAAGAGGTGACCACATCAAGAGACAAGAAAACATACACCATGCTTCACCCTTTTTCAAACCATACCCTTTCATGTCACTCAAATCCAAAGTATGGAGCAAAAGAAATGAAAGCTATCATAATCAATATATATACAATAAAACCCTCCACAAAGTGTTATTTGCAAAACTGCAAATAACCCCCTCCATCGGAAAAGTCCGGCCGGGAAAGAACAAAGGAAAACCGGCCGGAACGGAATGCAAACTGGCAACTCCAGAAAACTGGTCCCGTAATAAAATACAGGAAAACCCCGATACTGTGCATACACACCCGCATCTGTATTCCGTCCGGATACAAATGCAAAGAGACAAAATCTACACTGTACTAAACTAGGACCGGCTTAAACCAAAGCCGGCTAGTAAAATCCGTTCGATCCTGATCCGTGCAATACCGCACGTATCTGATCGAACCCTGCCATATACCTATACGGCCTCTACAGCGTTTCGCCCGAAAGCTGAGTAACTGAAAGTGTGGCGGACTCTAAAGACTCGTCAATACAATGGCTGTGGATTTAACCACTAGCCCGTCAGAGGTATAAGCCAATACGTAACGGGCCACCAGCTATTGACTAAAAGGGACGTCGATGAGCGAACTCATCCTGACACCCTACTGAGCCTGTCAGTGACAATATCCGTGCAGTCCGGTCCGTTCGTCTATGAGCATCGCATGGCGGGCCTAGGGGGTTGGTAAAAGTCAGACCCCCAAAAGCGGTACAAGTCGTGTCGGAGTGTAGCCCAGAACACCCTGAGATACTACTGGAATACCTACCAGTAAATCTCCTTGCCTTGGCCAAGGACTTTGTGTAATGGCTCTCCTAGACACAGCACGACCTCACCCCCAATACCGGGAGAGACGAACCCCTGAAGATACGCTCACTGCCTCCATGTGGCTCGGGACTGTACCCAACTAAAACCTGTTTGCACGACTCCTTTGAGCCGTGGTAGGGTAGTAATCAAAGTACAGTGGGAACTCACACGAGACAAATGACGATCCCCAGGTCGATGAACTAACCTGCACACATGTCACCAGGGAACTGCCATCTGACGTCTGGTATATGACCAACTAGCATGTTCCCGGCGAGTCCTGTCCGGTGTACTCACAACCCAATGAGCACCTGTATACATCTTAGGTGATCCAACTGACACCAGTGGCTTGTGAGACCGGCCACCGCCCCTCGTCGGGGTCTCGACTGTATACACTAGTCTACTAATGGAGTATCGATGCCCGGTCTCGAAAACTCCCACGACTAGGGACCTTTTAAGGATATGCTTGTAGACCCCCAGCTCCCACTTATATGATCGCCCTCATACTGCTGGTGGTCAAAGCAAGAATCCTAGGGGCTCTATCAACGTGTAATAGCGACGTGTCATGTCACCTAAAGCAGTACACGATGATAAAGGTAAACCAGATAGCATACTATCATCTCGAGTAAGACTGTCCTACCGGGATAGGTCCTCCCTCAATCATTACAATCACGTATCTGTGACCTAATAATTGACTCTGAGGGCACTATCTCCAACAATCTCCCACTTGCACTCAAGGCTAATTATTGCGATGTCGCATACTCACAGCCCGTGTGATACCGAACATCCAACTCCTCTACTAGTCAGTCTCACAAAGCTCGTTTGCGGAACTATTGCGTTCGAGGAATAGCCTCAGTGAGTGGATCCGCTTAGTTGTTTCTTTCTATGTCTCTCTATATCTCAAGTTCGCGGAGAAACCCATCTCCCGAAATGAGCAATACCTGTCTTAGAATGTGCCTGGATGTCTGATGGGACATAGCTCATAAATGAACTCCAAATCCAAACTTCTTAGACTGTATCGTCAACTGAACTTAATCAGTATCCTGCGCGCCATGCCTCCCTCAGTATTGCCTTGGATCACCTGTCCAAAATACTGCCCCTCATCAGAGGGAAAACTATAACTCTGACAACCTCCTTGTCGTCCATGTCACCTTGGAAGCCTGGAATGATAACTGTTTCCCGAATGAGGCTGTCGTTATCATATCCCTAGAACATCCACTTATGTTCTAAAACTGCTTCCGACTGTTTCTCCAGGATTGGATTAATGTCAACTTATTGCATCTAGTGCAAGAACAACATCTGGTGTGGTACTTGACATCTCATGATTGACTCAATTGCCTGAGCAAGTGATCTGCCAATCATGCCCGTCCCTCTCCCCTTTAGTCTGTAAGACACCTTTGGAGAGGGTGACTCCATTACCTGCAGGTACACTACCGTGCCAGGAGTCGTCCACCCTAAATACTCTTAGAATGCTGTCAAGTACCCTGATTGGGAAACCACCCAAATCTAGATCTAAAACCATAGATCTAGTAACCAGTATGTCTGATATAATACCCAATTCCTATGTGGAGAAACAACTGTGTGACGACCAAAGTACAACCGATTGTAGTATAGGAGTTTCTTTTCCTACTTTGTGTATGTCATCCAAATACCAGGACATCACACCCTACTACCTTCTCAACAGATCCATCCCCTATTCTGATGAAGTCAAACTCATGACTGTCACGTCAGAAATAGATGATCTATCTCCGCTACATCTGCTTTAGTCTATAAATAGACATAAGCTCCCTGTCCACCAATGCTTCCGCTGCTCCCACTGACTACGACAACCCTCTGGCAGAGTCATATAGACGTACACTTCTAAAACTAGTTTAGAACGACGCTATACTCATTCTCCTGCCGGGTCTCGCAGCCTGGAACAACAGCAATGGTAATTGTGGGTAAACAAGAACTTCCCTGTCACCGTCCTTGAGGCTACCGGAGTACCTCTCGGGTGCCTGAAGTTACCCACCTTATCTGCGGAGTGGCCAATGGAATGTCAATCCAGATTGAATCTTTAGGTTCCTTATCAAATCTTCAGTAATCGTTTGTGGTTCTGGAATCACTTCCAGTTCTACCATACTCCCACTATTGTTTTCTGAAAAAATCCATTTTTAATAAAACTGTGGCGAGTCTAGAACAATATCGCTATTGTTCATCCAGATGGTAGAAAGTCAACCCTCGTCATAGCCTGGGTCAACCCACAAACAGTCATTACAGAAACGTGCCTTGAGTTGTCCAGTGTCTGGTTTTAATCATGAACCGGACAACTCCCCGTACCTTAACATCGTTAAGATATGAACTGTTCTATATCCAATATAGAAACAGAGGCACTGATATAATTGAACCAGATTCAAATCATGCAGCTGTCCCCAGCGCATGTCAACTAAATGGAAGGAGGCCGATCAGCGTTACTCAACTTAGGAAGCATTTCCAATTATGAGTAACCTGAAAGAGAAGCAATTTCTCTTTGTCATTACCATCAACTGAATACCATATACAAGTATCTACATCTTCGATCACTTTGAAGAATCCCGATACTTGCTATACTTGGTTCTCTACTCTATTCAAATACCTATAACTCCTCAAAACTTAGACCCTGTGTTTCAACGAAACACATGTCTAAAAACTAGAGAAGTTAAAAGTAAACAGAATATAGTATGAGGACCAACCCCTCTGTCCTAATGGACACTGGACAAAATACAATACTCTGTATAAGTCCCTTGAGTCTGATAGCTCTTTCACCGTGTGTCGTAGGTTGAAAACTGTACTTATGGTTAAGAAGAATTACACCGCTGTTTAATGCTCCTTACCTAACCATCCACTGATATAGGTAAATGTCGTAGACATAATTTCATAAAGGTATATCTCACTCTATGAAAATAGACGTACAGATATATCAATTTGAAATTGGTGCATAACAGCGGATATTCAAAACCAAATATTTGCCAACCGGCAAACAGCCCAGGTGATTTCCTCAAATATCACCGATTACAACGAATCCCGATATAATGAGGATGATCACCCAATTCCCAATAACTTACTCCCACTCATCGTCTGTAAAACCATACAGATGTGAGAATCATTCCTGGTAAATACATACCCTGGAGTAAGTATCTAATCGGGAAATCAGTTTTCCTTTAACATTACACAGTGAAACTGAAACATTGAAATGTTTCGTGGGGTATCCCGGTATTCATAGTAATGCCTCTTCCATTATCCAGATTCACAACTACAACCGTATAATTCATTGCCATCTCTCCACATCCCTTCATATGTCTTTAGTCATTACCTTCTGCACACCCCTTTATGCCAAATGGTTTTCTTCCTTCCCTACCGTTCGGCACCAGCCTATGGTTTGGAAGAAGACTATCCAATAAGCATAATGGGTGTACTGTCCCAATCCTAGGAACACTCGCAATGAGAGAGGGTGAAGATAAAAGACAACCGAATAAACCTTATTCCTATTTCTCCTGAACCAGAATCCATCCCCGAACTGGAACAAGTTCCATTCGAGTTCGTATATAACCATACGATGGAGTATCCAAATAAACTGTGGATCTTCGTAGTGATACGGAGTGTCCTGGAGAAATACAAAGGTGATGTGGGAGTGGTAACGAAATATTTGGTTTGGTCGTGAATATCTGTTGCAATTAACTTTGCCCTCTTACTAATCCCTTGCTTTGTCTGAACTTAATACCTTCTGCACACCATCGTTATGCTAATTGGTTTTCTTCATTCCCTACCGGTCGGCACCAGCCTAAGGTTTGGAAGAAGACAATCCAATTTGCGTAATAGGTGTACTACCCCTAAACCAAGGAGTACTCGTAACCTGAGAGAGGGTAAAAGGAAAAGACAACTGAATAATCCTATCCGTTTTCTCCAGAACCGGAAACCATCCTCGAATTCCTTCGAGTTCGTATCTAACCATACGATGGTTTTGTCCAATGGAAGTGGACGTTCGCAGTAACACGGGGTGTCCTGGAGAAAAGGGTAAAAGTAGGAGTGGCAATGAGGTCTGCAACTCTGACAATCCAAAAGCCAGTGTTAAGAAAGTTCGGTCAACTTGGTCACTGAGTCATAGTCTTGGGGTCGGGTCAAAGGTCGCTGCCAAAGAGAGAGAGAAAAGAAACACTCAGCGTGCACTCTAACCTAGATCAGAATGGTCACCAATTTATCTAATCTGGAATCCTCCCACTGTACCTCAAATTCTCCTCCAAACCTGAAAGAAGAATTAGTCGGGGTTACCCGAGGAGTAAACTAACTCATCAGTGGGAATCGGGATCCAACTATCATTGCATGATAACGTGACGGAATCCGCTCACGCTATCACACTCCAGAAGGTATGCGCATATCTGGCAAGTTTCAGTTCTTTTGAAACTCCCGATGTGATTTCTGCCCCATGCTCTTATGACCTTGACTTTGGCCAACATATCATAAGTCACATGTCAAGTTCTGCCCGTCATTCTCCAGGTTAATTTGAATCCACCCGTACATACCCTTGACTTTGGCCAAAATGGCAGCACGACTGTCCCAAACCAACGCATCTATCTATGCTGCATATGAATAACCAACAGCTACCAAACACTGTGCCTTGACTTTGGCCAACATACACAGCTTGAATACTATTGACTACCCATATGAAACGACGGAGGGCTACGAATGGTTTCTGGCGAAAACCTTTAACGTAATGAACTTGATATCGTTAAAGGAACGGATAGCTTTTTGAAAATATAGTGACGAAAACCGTTGCCAAAGAGGTCACTCCCGGTGAAGGGATCTCGGCTCTTTCCCCGTAGAATGGGGTGCAGGATATTCCAAATGAATACCACGGTGCAAAGCAAAAGTAATCGGCTATAGTGAAGTTAATGCCCTGACGCAAACTTTTTGTCCAAGGGGTCACTCCCGGTGAAGGGATCTCGGCCCTTGCCTCGTCGACTGAGGAGCAGGATATTCTAACTGAATACCACGGTGCAAAACAAAAGTGAACGTCCTTGCAATAACAGCTTTTTGAAAAAGTGTTCCAACAACATCAGATTAGGTTTGTTTTTAACTTTGCATTGATCCGAATCAATGCAGTCCCATCAATTGATCACACCAAAAAGAACGAAAATATACTGATGTACGTATATGCCATCCGCATTCGCCACTGGGTCCCGTCATTACCCGTTAGGTTAGCTAACTAACGACAGAGCGGGGACTGGACTAGCGCGGATGCAAAACATATACAACATCTACTAATATATATACCAATATATAGTATTTCGCTCAAGGCGTGAAAGAAATGCAACATCACAGAAAAATGTACAGCATCACAGAAACAATACAGATATCTGGGATCCCCGGGTTTCACAGAGCCGCTGAAACCCGACGTTCCACTGGTCGTGTGGATAGCCTGTGCAATGAAATCCTAGACCCCTACGGGCGCGGCAAGTCACCCGCCAAAACCTGAAGCGAGGCAGCCCCCTTCAGCGCCGTGAATGGACCACCCAGCACTTCACGGAATCCGGCAACTTGGGCACCCCTCCTGGGTCAACCTGTACCCCCTACGAGTGCGGCGAATAGCCCGCCAATCCTAGAGCGAAGCCCCCTCCGTCTCAATGCCATGAGATGCGGGCTTGTTGCCCTCCAGAACCCGGCTATCCGTGCACCCCTCCGCGGGGCAATCCTAGTACAGAAAGTAAAATATACATACACCGGGTACATCGACCGCAACCAGGTCGTGCCCCAAAAGAATAATACAAACAGGCAGTGACGGCAGTCCACATGTCGGACGCTCGCCCCGCAATATCAAATGTACATAAGACAACAGCACAGTACTAGCATTGCATCCAGGCTATCCCCCACGACCGATCCGCAACATCACAGCAAATACATAGAACATCAACGTGAAAGTCACGTTCGCAAATCCGTCTAACCGGGCTATAGCAGTTAGACCGGATTTACCGATCGAGTGACATTCACGGTCGCAGATATAATGTAAATACTGTGAAAAATGTGTTTAAAAAATTTCCGATTGATCAAACAATTAACAAGTGGGCCCCAAAGAAAACTGTAGCACTCACAGAAACAATTGGCCCAACTTTAATATTCCAAAGCCCATAGTTTAAGCCCAGAAGGCCTCTGTAAAAAAATGGTGAAGTGATGTGAATAGTACGCGGCGGAAGGGCCGCACAAAGGGGGTTTTCGCGGCGGTTCCGCGCTCCAACTGTGGAGTCACTTCATAGAATTTTTACAGAGATCTTAGATTTTCCAGTACATCAATATTTTACAACCTGAAAAATTTTTCGAGACCAAAATATTTCAACAGAAACTGATGTAAACAAAAAATACGGTTTTTGGAAATTTTGGTCGATCGGAAATGCAAACACATTACACAAAGCTAGACTAAGTTAATGGCGCGGCTCTGATACCACTGTAAGTGCACGGCGGCGCCCCGGCCGTCAATCCGACGCCGGAATGCGGAAGCGGTGAATAACTTAAATTTTTGCGGACTTTGCATACCGGCACCACCGCGCACTAAACTCCGGATCGTAACCATTAACAAGTCTACGCTACTAATAAGAAAGGGAAGAGATGTATACCGACGATCCTAGTCCTCCGGTCTTCATCTCCACTCCGATCTTCTTGCGGGATCTCCGTTCGTCTCCTCCTCGTCGGAAAGGGGCACCACATCGCCTGTAGCTTTTACGGGCTCCCACCTCAATACCGAGGCAACTCGGGCGCGAAGCTGGCGAATCGACGCGTCCAAGATTTGCTGTAGGAATATAGTGTAGAGTGTATGTCTCACTTTGGGGTTGGTTGCCATAGATGGAGGAATGGTGTATAGAAAATTGGTGCTTTCAATTTTCTAGCAATGGAATGAGATGAAGAATGATATACACCAAATGAATTACTCTCAAAAATGAAGCTCTCTCCTTCTCTTTTCTTCTTCTCACTTTTCTTATCAAAACCTTCTTACTTGGAAAATGGTGGAGGAAAGGTTATGAAGCATGAAGGGAGGTGAGTGTAGGAGATGAAAGAGGTGACCACATCAAGAGACAAGAAAACATACACCATGCTTCACCCTTTTTCAAACCATACCCTTTCATGTCACTCAAATCCAAAGTATGGAGCAAAAGAAATGAAAGCTATCATAATCAATATATATACAATAAAACCCTCCACAAAGTGTTATTTGCAAAACTGCAAATAACCCCCTCCATCGGAAAAGTCCGGCCGGGAAAGAACAAAGGAAAACCGGCCGGAACGGAATGCAAACTGGCAACTCCAGAAAACTGGTCCCGTAATAAAATACAGGAAAACCCCGATACTGTGCATACACACCCGCATCTGTATTCCGTCCGGATACAAATGCAAAGAGACAAAATCTACACTGTACTAAACTAGGACCGGCTTAAACCAAAGCCGGCTAGTAAAATCCGTTCGATCCTGATCCGTGCAATACCGCACGTATCTGATCGAACCCTGCCATATACCTATACGGCCTCTACAGCGTTTCCCCCGAAAGCTGAGTAACTGAAAGTGTGGCGGACTCTAAAGACTCGTCAATACAATGGCTGTGGATTTAACCACTAGCCCGTCAGAGGTATAAGCCAATACGTAACGGGCCACCAGCTATTGACTAAAAGGGACGTCGATGAGCGAACTCATCCTGACACCCTACTGAGCCTGTCAGTGACAATATCCGTGCAGTCCGGTCCGTTCGTCTATGAGCATCGCATGGCGGGCCTAGGGGGTTGGTAAAAGTCAGACCCCCAAAAGCGGTACAAGTCGTGTCGGAGTGTAGCCCAGAACACCCTGAGATACTACTGGAATACCTACCAGTAAATCTCCTTGCCTTGGCCAAGGACTTTGTGTAATGGCTCTCCTAGACACAGCACGACCTCACCCCCAATACCGGGAGAGACGAACCCCTGAAGATACGCTCACTGCCTCCATGTGGCTCGGGACTGTACCCAACTAAAACCTGTTTGCACGACTCCTTTGAGCCGTGGTAGGGTAGTAATCAAAGTACAGTGGGAACTCACACGAGACAAATGACGATCCCCAGGTCGATGAACTAACCTGCACACATGTCACCAGGGAACTGCCATCTGACGTCTGGTATATGACCAACTAGCATGTTCCCGGCGAGTCCTGTCCGGTGTACTCACAACCCAATGAGCACCTGTATACATCTTAGGTGATCCAACTGACACCAGTGGCTTGTGAGACCGGCCACCGCCCCTCGTCGGGGTCTCGACTGTATACACTAGTCTACTAATGGAGTATCGATGCCCGGTCTCGAAAACTCCCACGACTAGGGACCTTTTAAGGATATGCTTGTAGACTCCCAGCTCCCACTTATATGATCGCCCTCATACTGCTGGTGGTCAAAGCAAGAATCCTAGGGGCTCTATCAACGTGTAATAGCGACGTGTCATGTCACCTAAAGCAGTACACGATGATAAAGGTAAACCAGATAGCATACTATCATCTCGAGTAAGACTGTCCTACCGGGATAGGTCCTCCCTCAATCATTACAATCACGTACCTGTGACCTAATAATTGACTCTGAGGGCACTATCTCCAACAAGTATCATGAAACCCGTGTCCAACATCGACACGTAAATCCTCATATCTCGGGCTCCATCAGTCCGGATCGGCCTACGGGCTCCGTCTGCGGGATTGGCTCTCGGGCTTCGGCAGTACTAATCGGCCCATATCCATCTCTCGACACCGGTTAGTATCCTCTGGATAACCGCCGGATCCAACCAATCACCGGTAAGTAGTAGTCCCTCTGCCAGGCTCATCGTCTACTGCGCGACATCCCTTTCTTACCCCGGGGTACCATACCGGGTCCACCATGAACCCGCAAACGGATCATCCAACTCCTCGAATCGGATTTCACATATCACACGTCTCAGAACCGAGAAAACACATGGTGGACGTCTCGAAATATCATATCAAGAGAAACCGGGTTTTTAAAAACAATACATACTTTCTTTTGGAATAACCACGGTTCACAAATCCAGAAATCTCATGAAAACAGCATATCTCAATGTGTATAATCGTAAAGCATGATGTATGCGACATATAACAGAAATGTAAGCATATACGTATCTCATGCAACATGGAACAGTGATGTGAATATAGCAAGTAAATCATGCAAGGTGTCATATCATGATGCAGCAAATCTACTGTGCAGTGACATAGCAATTATCGATGATGAAGTGTGTGAGCCGGCCAATCTGTGTAAGTGTAACATACGCATCATCGATAATGGTGTAGGTGTACTAGCACAGTATATATAATGCAATGAGAATGAAATGAATGCAGCATAAAGTACATCGTCAGGTACTTGCTATAAGGTATACGTATCTAACATGACCGAGTCGGTGAATCAATCAATCGGCATCCAGCCTCACAACATCACATACGGTATGATCTATCGTACGGCATACTCTAGTCAAGGGTATGGATCAATCATCATAAACTCATCACGTACGGTAAATCATTGTACGGCGGCATTAAACCATCAGGGATCCTATCAACCTATATGACAATGAGGGTACGGACTTAACGTCTAGTACGACATATCACTCATGATTCATAACATTATCCATATATATATATATATACATATATATATATACATATCAACTCGCATCCATATAACGAAATATCACCCAAGTCATCATATCACATCGTATATTCTTCTCATCACATTAAGTCATTTTACATCAAGTCAATTTTATATATACATTCTACCTTATACACCTAATGTCATGCTACTCTTAAACTCATATTTATTCTAGTGCAACTACATATCTATAAGTCATGATTCACATTCGAGACATCATTTCTATCATATCATGTCAAAGAGTCATATCCCTATAACTTTCATCTCATATCTCAATATACATATTCAATCATTCATATCATCTCTAATTATCTTTTTAACCATATTCCTAGTTTTCCAATCTAGGTTTCTACGACTGTATCTTATAGATCGGTTCAAAAACTTGCGGGCGGTGCTATACGCCATCCACCCGACTTCCCCTGTAGATATAGATCTACTCACTTTAAGCCTTGCTTGCCGATGTCGATGACGCCATGCTCCGTCGTCTCGGAATCCACGCGAAGGTACCTACAATATCAACACATATCACAATACCATTAATATCAAGTCCGGAAAACCAATACGGCACATGGTGCGCTCATAGATTAGAACCTATAGCCTACGCATGCAAAAACAACTAAACAACCCTTGTTGTTGACGTACAAACGCCCAACAACCAAATACAATATCAAATACAAAAACCAAGAATTCCAAAATACGGAAAATATAACCAAAACCACTCACAACAGCTCCCAGATTCTCTCTCAGGTAAAATGGGATTAAACTAGCAATGCAGTGGGGTTGTATATGAAGTAAATGAGCTACAAACCAAACCTAGACACCAGATGCCACAATTTGGCCGTCCACAATGCCAGAAAATCCGGCCACCTCGGCCAAGTAGTCTCTGTTGGGGTTCGTTTCGTCAGGGTAGTCTCCTGGTGTTCAGCCTAGGTCAATGGTATTGTTTGTTTCTCTCAGAAACTTCCCGGGTTGCTCCAGATTCCCTATAGGCACACCAATCTTCACAAATCTGATATGGGATGATCCCTAAGTCCATATTCTCTATTCTAGGCCAGACTCAAGTCTTGTAACAGTCCCTGAACATCATCAAATCCACATCATCACCCAACCCTTTCTTTTGAAATTTCTAAACATCACATACCCTAACCAAATCACATTCTAACTAAACTAGAATACAAGAAAACTCAAACTAAACTAAATGGAAGAAGATATACCTCACTTGGACAACTCAAGAAAAACCTTAGCTTCCCAAAGTCTTTAAAATCCAATTTTGATCGGTCCATTGTGTTGAGGATGAGGAGGGGATCAACTTTAATGAAGAGGGTGTAGGGTTTTGGGAAGGAAATTGAGATGAAGTTTGGAGGTGAAGGTGGAGGGAGATGTGGGGGTGAAGAAGATGAAGAACAATGGAGGAAATGTGAATGAAATAGCCCCTCTCTCTCCCTCCTACCCTCACTCTCTCTTATTCTCACATTTACAATCATGATGTGGTCCCCCCCTCTCTCTCCTCAATAATACACTCCCATTTCTTTCTTTTCTCACCAAAAATAGAATCAAAAGAAATGAACAAACACAAAGGAAACAATATGTAACAAAATGCAACATGTCATGGTGCACCAGCCATGATTAAAATGTAGAAATATGGATTTGGCTTAATCGCGATTAGTAGTGCACTAATCAATTTTTATCAAAACTGCATATAATTAATTATAAAAATTCCAAATCCAATAAACAAATTTTTAGATGAATAAATCATTTTAATTTCCAATTATTTCACAATTATTGGTATATATTTATACCATTTTACGAAAACCTCAATTTCGCAAATCGGGTAGTTTTCGCGAAATATATTATTTTAATATTAAATTCCAAAAATAATATTTTATATTTTCTGAAATGTTACATGTCTATCAGTTATATGCGTACGGTTATATTCGTTACATAAAACTACGCCTGTGTTGTCAATCTCGAACGTTAATCGTTTTTCATTGACAACCATCCCGTAGTTTATGCGACGAAAATACTAGTCGTACTATAACCGATAGATTTTTCCCGTTTTGGACAAGTTAAGAATGTATAACGTATACACTTCTCTGCAAACTTATACTTTTCATTCGTTTCGAGATGAGTTTTGTCAGCACCTTTCCGCTTGTTCTGTAACGACTCTGAAATCTTTGTACATAATTTTTTTTGTTAATATACAGAAAAGAGTTTGACAGCCTGTGTATAAATTATAAGTTACTTCTGTTAAATAAAAGTAAGAAACAACTTATAAGTTACTGGTAAAGCCTCTACACTGTTGTGACGTAGCCTGTGTGTTCGATTGCCATCAGATACAATTATTTTTCTGATTTTTCTTTTTAACTTCTTGGAAGCCCAAAAGGTTACACGTGCAATACACGGGAAAATGAAAAGTTCAGAAAAATCAAACATGCACAAAATGGTGTAAACACATAATTAATCAGGTGGCACGAATCTCGAGGCATTTGCCTCAGATCCGACTGACGGATTTGCACTAGGGGCTGAAAGTTTACCCTAGCACCATAACAAGGTTTTAGTAGCATCAAGCATACCAAATTTAAATTTTTTTCGGGTGCTAAGTTAGACTAACCAAGATCGTAACTAGAAGATTAGGGTTTAACCTATGTGATGATATGAAAACTAAAGAAATGAAGATGGCTATACCCTCGTAGATCGAGTCCTTCACTTCACAAGCTCCGAGTTGTAGTCTACGTGACTCCAGTAGACTCTACTTGAGAGTTTGATCGAGCTTCCTCCGATGACCTTCATGCCGAAGATGATCCACGCGAAGCCTACTAGCTCAAGCTACCTCTTCACTAATCTTCTATTAATGAAGGAAACACGCCACACCAAAGTTCTAGTTTGGTGTGGGATGGTGAAGTAGGGGATTTGAGGCTCACTAGTTTGTGTTCAAGCTTTATGTTTCACATCACATGTGAGGGGTTGAAGCTTGAAGCAAGATGAGGAAGAAGAAGGATGCTAGAGAGCATATGAGAGCAACATAAGAAAAATGCTAAGTGTTGTGAATGAAGTGTAGAATGGCAACCCCTTGACCCTCACTCATTTAAGTATGGAGTTTACTGCAATATAAAATTGCAACCATACTTGAATAGTGAGTCAAGAGAAATAAACAAAAGAAAAATGCCATGCCTCACCATACCTTCTTATTTTCCACTTCTTTTTCTATTTTCCAAAAATAGAAAAATCATGCCATGCTTCATAAAATATATATATATATATATATATATATATATATCATGAAGAATAATTAGTGAGCTAATGATATTAGTTAAGATATAATTATATCAAATATAATATATATCACATTATTAAATCAACACTTGATTTAATAATCCGGTTATATCACATTTGACCGACTAATATGATTTATCTGTATATCACATTATCAAATCAACACTTGATTCGATAATTTGGTTAAATCACATATAACCTAACGTCATAACAGATAACTGCCAGATTACAATATGGTATCACATACACGTATCTAATCAGGCCCACACACATATCACATATGTGCCCTTCTTTGTTTCGCTTGAACCAGGAAACTTCTATGTGGGACTCTAAAGACTCGTCAATACGCCAGCAATAAGTGATGATCAAATTAGTCACCTACAAGCCGTCAACGGTACTAGCTGGACGTAACGGCTACCCGGGTATTGAGCGATATGAAGATCAACAAGCAAGCTTGTCCATACTCTCCATGAAGCCTATCAGTAACACTACCGTACAGTCCGGTCTTTTCTTTTGACATGTCGCATATCATGTCTAGGGGTGGTAAACGTCAGACCCTAGTAACTTGATAAGTTATGCCTATGTCTGGCCTATAACGGTTCGAGAAACTACTGATAACTCTTATCAGTAAATATCAGCAGCAGCCCTGGCCAGGGACTTTCAGTTATAGCCAATCAAGCAAAGCGCAACATTAACCCCCAATACCGGGAGAGACGTGTTCGGTCGAAAATATTGCATTCTTAACACATCAATTTCCCTACTCTTTCTAATCATTTAAAGGTGTTTATTGTAAATATAACACGGATTAAAAATTCATCTGGTAAATACCAAATACCACATGTTACAGTTATAATTGACACTCGGAGGGAAATTATGTGTTTATTACTACTTGCATGATATTGTATATCTCAACACTTTTCATCAAAATTTTGTGTAGAAAATTATTTAGGTCAAAGAACTGGAATCGCAAAAATTGCCGATAAAATGCAGCAAGTCAAAGAATTCAAATATGTCAGAGATTCAGAAGGGATAAAAAGATTCCAGATATCAATCATGCACCCAGAGACCAACAGAAGAAGACCACATAAAACTTATTCAGTGAGCTCATCAAATGGCCGCGGAACCGCGGCCGAGTTGGCCGAGTTGCCGCGGATCCGCGACCGAGTTGGGGGATCAAGTGACGTCGGTTCTCCAGAAGCTTCTTCTCAACAACCTTGCTTCCTCAAGATGCTTAATTACCATGTGGCTTCTTCTGGAAGGCTCTGCATAACAACCTTCTTCTAGAAAGCTCCTTGTAACAAATTCATTCTAGAAGGCTCTCTTTAACAACCTAGCTTTGGGGGGAAGATTTATTTGAAATTTATAAAAGAGGATCTAGATCTAATGGTTGGAGGTTGTTGAAAATTGAGCCAAATTATTGCACAAGTTGAGTGACACAACTTGATCCAAAACAAAATCCAAATCAAATTCCAATTTAAAATCAAGATCCATTGAGAGCAAAATCAAGCGACAATCGAAGATCCTTTATCGCAACGCCGATCATCATCAAGAGCAAGAGATCCACATCTGATCCACTACTCACGAAGATCGAACCGAGCAAAGATTGACGACAAATTCCCTTTCAAATGAGCGATTCAAGAGCTAGTCTTGTAATCTCAAATTGAGAGGTGTAATTTGAAGGAGATTTAATAAAGGTGATAATTGTAATTCTCGCTTTCTTTACATTCTTGCATTATGAAATTCTTCGTTCTTGATTCTTTAATTTTCATGATGCGTGAGTGAAATCTCCGCTAAAGGATTCGAGAGAATCGGTAGATCGCGTGATGATAAAATCCTAATACTAATCTTAAGTCTTATGAGATTTGTGAACTTTAGCAAAAAGAATCATCAATAACCTAATTTAGATCAAGATCACATTCTTGATAATTTCGTTGCAAATTAGGGATCAAATGATTGATGACTCTCTTTGCTAAATGCTAGATCCGAATGATGATCAATGAAAAGATAAGAGATAGAGAAGGAGAAACCCTAGTTTCTTCAATAGATCCCTAATCTTCATTCATCACCATCGTCATAGCTACAATTCATCAATAGATCAGATAAGTCATTGTTAAATTCATTATTGCTACTAATTCAATCGAATCCTACAAGCTATTCTTCATATTCTTGATAATTCAAATTGAGATTGGACACTTTCTTGATTTCTAATTCTTGAATATATTCTTGATTTTCTTGAAATGACAACTCAATCAAATCTCGAATTACTTTCTTGAATTTTCTTTTATATTTTCATTTCAACTCATCTAAAGCAAGATCGAATAAGTACACGCATCTCAGTAGACGATCCGTATTCATTAACGAGCTACATCGACACCGTTAATTGATTGCGGTTATAAATTTCTTTGGTTGTGATTACATTTCAAAACATGATCCGAAATATTAGATCAATCAAATGACACCGTTGCCGGGGATGTGTGCTAATTTGTTCGTTCTTGTTATTTGAGTTGAAAAATTATTATTCCATCAAATTTTAATTCAAGAATCGCTTCAAGTGCTTAACGTAGTGTTTGAATTTTGCGAGGGAATATGGAATCATTTTACTGAGGAAATCAAGATTCAAAGACTTTTTGAAGATTACAAAGGAGTACAGGAAGTTGCACGAAATTTTTCGAAACCTATTTCCTCTTTTCCACCGCAGATCCGTGGAGTTTAGCTGGTTTTTGCGGCGGTTCTGCCGTCGTTTAGGTGAATCAGAGCCTAAAACTTCTGTGGTATATTCTCTGTTCTCTCTTCTTCTCTCTGATCTTGTCCAATAACTATTTTCTGCAGGATTCTTTGCAAAATTCGCAGCACCGCTAAAATAAAAATCTGTTGCGTTTCTTGAAATTGGTTGTTTTGCATATTTTAATACAGAAATTAAGGGGTAAAGACCAAATTCAGATTAGGTGGGGATTTCATTACCCTTCCTGATCCCCAAAAATCACAAAACTAGAATCTGCATCACCCTTCATTAACTAAAAAAATATCTAGATAAGACTCTAAGGACCGTCACGCTCAATTAGGACAGAAGGAGGTCGTGGGTAATCTATTGCTTATCCGCGTTTCTTTTGTGGTGTCTAAGGCAAGTGGTTACTTAATTAGGCCCACTACTTACGTAGTGGAGAACCTCCTACTTACCTGGCACTTATCTGGCCACAGAAGGGATAAAGAAGCAGTAGAGGATTTATCGTGCGATTTGTCTTCTGGAAGTCTAGGAGCGGTCTAGTGACTTGACCTAGGTGACCATTAGATCTAGGGTTGCTTGTGCATTGTTGTGTGATTTTTAAAAAAAAATCCGCCTTTTTGCAAAACAAACCAATTATTTTCTCTCCTTTTTACCTTTTTCCCCCTCTTCTCCTCTTATAATGGGTGACCCAAATAGACGAACTCTTGCCGAGCTTTGCTATCTACAATCGGATATTTCTTGTCTTTGCAATCGCTTCGGTATACCATCCGACTCTTCCATATCTTTAAAAGATCGGATAGAACAAACGGGTAGAAACAGTTGGCCACCTCAGTCCAGGTCTTATCAACCGTATCCTAATTCTACATCTGTTTCAATTGATACTCCGAGTGAGGATGCCCTTAGACACATGTCCATTGCTGAGCATATAGCTAGGGCTAAAGGCCAAAGTTTCAATCTAACCAATATCAACCATCACCACCACTTTCCAAAGAATAATTTCATAATCGGTTTATGGCATATATGATGTCTATTGAAAATAGCCAACCAACCAACCAATATCAATATTCTTCTTATCATAATGTTGATCCTACTCCTGCCCAATTTTCACAACCATTCAATTCCTATCAATCCTATCCAACTTTTACACCTTCTCTAGACACTCAGTCTAACCAATCATTTGAGAGTTTTACTTATCCACAAGAATTTCAATCTTATCCTGAAACCCCTTGTCAACCCAAGTCTAATCTTGAACGTAAATTAGAAGAAGGTATAGTGATGTTGAACCGCATCAGAGAGGAATGGAAGGGAAGCATGGCTAAATATGAAAGAGCAACTAGTTCCGAACCAGCTAAAAATTTGTCAATGTCTAATACGGCTATAGAACAAAGTGAGAATTTGGGTAGTGAGAGAGAACTGTACACCCTTCCTAATCAAACCTTCCCATTCCAAACTGAAATCCACAACTCCAGTTTCACAGATTCATCGAGTACACCAAATGATTCATCGATTGAAGATAGAATGTATGAGAAATTGTGTGACTTTGCAGTGTTTGATTTACCCGACTGTGAAGGGTCCATTTCAAGTGAAACCATGCCAAATCCTTGTGATCTCTACACTTCCACTCTTGAACCAAAATTGATTGAAAACTATACTTTTGATGAGGTGTTTGAGAATTCTAACCTTCACTTGAATGGGGAAATTGACGTTGGGGATATATTGATTGATGTATCTGAAATTTTGGATGAGTTTGTCCCACCAATTCATCAGGACCTTTCACTCCTATGTGATCATCATCTCGAGCCTTTAATTAATCTTCCCGAACCCCAAACACGTCTTGAAGTTGATAATAATGGTATAACCGAACAGCAGACCGAAATTCATCCTACATCTCCCACATCTGGTTTAGCGATCCTCGATACACTAATTTGTTTACCCATTTCACCATCTACTTTCTCAGGTTCTTCTTCTATTCTTCCTATAATTTTAGTGAGTGTTGATGAATCACAATCTGATAATTCAAGTTCGATAATTCCAGAAAGCCAGCTTGATTTGTATACTTTGGAAAATGTGGCAGCTGAGTTTTTCGAGTCTTCTACCTCCATAAATTTTGACAAATCAAGTATGGTAAATTCTGGTACAAAATTTATTGACAGCAAAATGTTCAATCACACCATCGATGAAAGTTTTGAAGAACATTTTGCTGACGAACTTGCATTCCTAAGCAATACGGATTTTGTAATTAATCAACCTCCACCTATAGAAGTTGAACCGCCATCATTCCTTCTTCTAAGATACGAGAATGCAAATGCTCCACTCATTCCTAATCATTCACATTCTCGCTGTCATTCATCCTCATTCTTTCATTTCTATAATTTAAAACTCAAACCCTTTCCATCACACCACTTATTTCTTCCCCACTTCTTCTTGACTCTATACAACATGTTCTTTCACCGACCTATACGTTACATTGATCAAATTTTCGAATGGTTGGTATTAATTTTTGGTCTTTGTAAAGACTTATATTGACCAAATAACTTTACCCCCTCTTAAAATGCTTAATATTGTATAACTCAAGTTTGGGGGAGGGGTGTATTTTTGGCTCTTGAAAATAAAAGTTGTCCTCAAAATTATGAGCCAAAATTAAGTTTGGGGGAAGATTTTCACTTTCACTTATTCTTATTCCCGCTAATAAATTTTCCTCCCAAGCCTACAGGTTTCTGAGATTTAACAGATGACAACAGTGAGGACACTGTTCTAAACAAGTTTGGGGGAGATTTGTGCTTATTTACGCATCACTTTGCATAAGCACAAAACATATAAATTTTTTTTAAAAAAATGTGTAAATAAATAAGATAATAAAAGATTAGAAAGTGAAAAATTATATCTAAAGGATTGAAAAAATTTAAGAAAACCAAAAAATTTAGAAGTTTTCTTAAACGAAACTAGTAATAAGTAGTTATGAGCCGTTGTCCCAGGGGTTAGTAAGATAAAAGAAGTCACTAATTTGAGGATAAAATAAGTCTAAAAAATAGTTCCTATTCTGGAAGCCAAACATTTGAATGTTGATACCCTACTATACGCACTTACACACGTCTTGAAACTCGGGATAGTAGAGGATACCTTGAAATGCTCTTCTCTAAAAGCCAAAGTATGAAAAAAAATAATAAATGAAGCATAAAAGATAAAATGGTGTAGAAAAATGAACACTGGTTTTGTAATCACCAAGGCAACATAAAAAGTGATGTTTTGGGGGGTCTTAGGAAAGGTGATGAAATCCCCACCCAATCTGAGTTGGTGTTATAGCCCCTTAAATTCCGTATTAATTATGCAAAGCAGGAACAACCAAAAAATCTAAAACACTTTCAAATTTTTTTTATTTTGCAGCACAAAGAATCCTGCACAAAAACAATTTATTGGATAGGAGAAAGAGAATTTGTGCAAAGAAACCTGCAGGAAAAATATTTCAGTGGAGTTCAGAGGAGAGGAAAAGAGAAAAGAGATACTTACAGAGAAAATTGGGTGCTGACGTCACCAGTTGACCGCGGTTCCGAGGTCAAACCCTTGCTTCTACCGTGTTTCCGCAGCGGATCAGAGAGTTTGGATCTTCTGACTTTGTCTCTGTGCTGAGTTGGTTTTTCTCTACCTGTTCAGATCTCCTGTTTCTGGGTTTGTTCACTGAGTTTGCTTCAGATCTGAAACAGAGTTTGCTCCAAGCCTGCACACTTGCACAAAAACCTTTCAAAAATAACAAGATGATTTTTATTTTTATTTTATTTTTTTGTTTTAAATTTTTTAAATTTTTATAATTTTTTTTAAATTTTTTTATTAACCCGAAATTACACAAAGAAAGAGACTACCGTCTCCCCGGTAACGGCGCCATTTGATTGTTTGCTGTTTTGTACGTGTGTTTTAAAATTTAAGAATACCGCAATCAAGACGGTGTCGCTTGGTAGCTAGCCGGTTGAGCACGGGTCGATCCACAGGGAAATGGTGTTAAGTCCTAACTTGGTAGGTTTTGTTTTACGATCTACGAATGAGATTAAATTGAAATAAAGGCTTGCTAGGGTTAGGATTAGCTTAGTTCGAAATAGGGATCTTCCCACTTCTTTCAATGCCCTCGTTGTGAATAAAGGTGTTAGGGTAATAGTCAACAACGGGGATTAGCACGATTAGGAAGAAAATTAGTTTCTTCCTTTTGATCCTTATCCGTCCATTCTTGACTCTTAACCCTAATCTCCAGTTAATTCAACCACAACCGGTCTAACTAGGGAATCACCGTTATCATGTAAGATAGGGTGCCGTAGTGAGCGGAGTGTGGTTGAATTAAAAAGAGTCCGTATTTTAAAATTATATGGGCAAAGAAAAGAGTGAAAGAGATTTCCTTCTCTCAAACCTTCCATCTCCTATCCCTAACAAGTGAGGAATTACTCACTCATTAGAAAGGTGACAATAAAATTCATTTTTTAAATATTTTTTTTAAATTGATGAACTAATTTGCAAATAATAAAAGAACAGATAAGAAATTGCAGGAATTAAAATTCAGATAAAAAAAACAATGCGAGATAAAATGAAAACTTACTTTATTGATGTCCTCTCAACAACGCATTACAATTGAATTGAAATCTAGAAATTAAAAAGAAACCTAAAAACTAAAGAGAGGCATGCCCCAAAAGAGGCACCCTGAAAGAGGCCCTCCTAATTAGGCTTTTGGTTTTCCTATTTATAGATAGAAAAAACCCTACGTTACATTCTGATCCATACATGAATTTACCAAACTACCCTAAGAAAACCGGGTCAAAGCACCGACACCTCCACCGACATGTGCACCACACGGCCGCGGTTTTGTGGCAGAATAGCCTGATTGGCCGCGGTTCCGCGGCCAATTAGTGGAGTCTTGGGACCATCTCTTCAGGGTTGCTTGATGTTGCTTTTACCTTCTGTTTTCTTCACTTGGTTCCTCAGAATCTCTTCTATTTTCTTCCAGATTTCCAACAGTGCAGAATGATGTGGACTTTTGCCTTGAGTTTCGCGTTGAAGTCTTGAATCTTGTGCTGCCCTTGTGCTTTGTGTATTGAACTGTCTAATGATTTTCATTTGTTCCTTGAACCGGTAGGCAGTATCATACGGATTCATCTATTGTTGGTCGTAGTCTCACATTTGTAGCGACTTTTCATGAATTTCACTGTAACGATCTGAGAACCTGTAACCTGCAACTATTTAGCAGACATGGATCAAAAACACCTATTTATATGTAATGTGATTAAGAATGGACGATATAATAATGAAAAATTCTGATATGAACACTTACTCACTACACCTAGTGAATAAACTACATCCGGTATCGTATATAACATCGCATACATGATTGACCCGACTGCCGGAGCATAGGGTATCCCTTGTATGTGAGCCTCTCCAAATCAATCTTGGGAGAAATCTCTTTGGAGAGAGTGCTTCCTGAACAAGCGGGTGCATTACTATGCTCAGAATCTTCCATACTAAATCTCTTTAGTATGGTGTCTATGTACCTGGATTGGGACAATCCCAACATCCGTTTAGATCTATATCTTCAGGATATAGGAGGCATTACTTAGATCTTTTATGGAGAACTTATGTTATAAGAAGAGCTTGACCGAGTGTAACATAAGAACATCGTTTCCTATCAAGAGTATATCATCCACGTACAATACGAGGAAGACAACCTTACTCTCTACAACCTTCTTATATATACATGGTTCATCTTCATTTTTGATGAAGTCAAACTCTTTGACAGCTTCATCAAAATAGATGCTCCATCTCCACGATGCCTGCTTTAATCCGTAGATGGATTCAAGCAGTTTGCACACGTTTCCACTACTCCCACTGTCTACGAACCCCTCTGGCTGTGTGATGTACACGCTCTCTTCTAAATCACCATTTAGAAAAGCGGTTTTGACTTACAATCTGCCAGATTTCGTAGTTATAGTATGCAACAATGGCAAGTAGGATCCTGATGGACTTAAGCATAGCGACAGGAGAAAAGGTTTCATCCTAGTCGACACCAGATTGTTGACGAAAACCTTTTGCTACAAGTCTAGTTTTGAAAGTCTCAACTTTTCCATCTACACCAAATTATCTTTCTCAAAAATCCACTTGTTCCCGATGGGTTTTACCTCTTCAGGAGCAACATCCAAAGTCAATACTTTGTTGGTGTACATGGATTCCATCTCAAATCGCATATCATCCAGCCATTTCACAGAGTCTCCACTCGTGATGGCCTGCACGAAACTAGTTGGTTTATCATCTTCCATGATGCAATCCTCACTCCCACCGTCTATAAGGAAACCGTAGTATCTCTCAGGTGGATAAGGAACCATACTAGATCTGCGGAATGGCTGAGCTTCGTTGGGGTCTATTGAATTCTCCGGTTCTGCCAAATCGTCAGTTATGGTTTGTGTTGCTAGAACTTCTTCCAGTTCTACTTCATTTCCACTAATTTCTTTTACAAGAAATTCCTTTTCTAAGAAGGTGGAAATTCCGAGAAACAAACACCTTTTGTTCCTCGATGTGGTAGAATATATTCCCTCGCGTTTGCTCAGGATATCCTACAAACTTGGACAGAACTGACTTTGCCTCGAGTTTGTCTGGATTTTTCTTTTTAACATAGGCCGGACAACCCCATATCTTAACTCGTTCAAGAGATGATCTTTTCTCATTCCATATCTCATATGGAGTGGTAGGCAACGGATTTGGTCGGAACTCTATTCAATAGGTATGCAGCTATCTCAAGTGCATATCCCCAAAAGGAAATAGGTAACTCAACAGTACTCTTCATGGAGCACACCATATCTAATAGGGTGCGATTCCTTCACCCCGATATACCGTTGTACTGTGGTGTATACGGAGGAGTAAGCTGAAAGAGAATCTCATTTTCTTTTAAATAGTCTCGGAATTCCATGCTCAAGTATTCTCTTCCCCGATTATATCAAAGGATTTAATACTTTTACCCATCTGGTTCTCAACTTCGTACTTATATTCCATGAATTTCTCAAAACATTCAGATTTGTGTTTCAACAGGAAAACATGTCCGTATTTTGAGAGATCATCGGTGAATGTAATAGAGTACGAGGAACCATTCCTGGCATATGTAGACATAGGACCGCATACATCACTATATATCTGTCCAAGAGTTCGGTATCTCTTACTCCGTTTCCAGTAAACGGAGAGTTGGTCACCTAGTCTTTGAGACATGACTGACAAGTTTCATAAGATGTAAATTCGAACGGATTCAAATATGCATTCTTATGCAACTTTAGCTAGTCTTGTCTCATTGATATGACCTAGTCTACAATGCCATAAGAAGACTTCGTTCATTTCTGAACTATTTCTCTTGTGTGTGTTTGTACGTTTAGAACTGTGGTTTGATTCGGAACGTATATACTGTTACATAACGTACCAAACCCAATCAACACTTGATTTAGGAAAATATTCATAATATTTTTCTCTAATGCAAAGTTATATCTTTCTTTATCCAAATAAAGAGATGAATATGATATTGTACATCATTGAGGGTACGTAATAACAATTGTTTTGAATCATTGTATTACTACTTAATACAAGATGATATTTGCCAACTGATTTGGCTGCAACAATTGCACCATTCCCTACTACTAGAGACATATCACCCTTTTCCAGTTCTCTACCTCTCTATAGCCCATGTAAAAAATTAGATACGTGGGATCCTGATCCGGTATCAAATATCCAGGACGTAGAGTTAACTGAGAAACAGTTCTCGGTTATGAACACACCCAAAGACGATGCATCAACATGCTTATTCTTCGTTTGGGTGGCGTGGGAATCCGGATATTCCCCTATTTCTTGCTCAGACTTATGACAATCATAAGATAGAGCGGGACCTAGCCCAGTATAATAAGTAGGTTTGGTCAATACATCAATATTATTATCTTGATTAAGGCATGCCATTGGTCGCTACCAGGAGAGAGAGAGAAGGATAATACTTTGCGTGTGCTCTTTGCAAGATTAGATTGGTTATTATTTAATCTAATCAGGATGGTTCCCACTGTTTTATCAAATCTTCCTTCAAATACTAAAAGATAAGATTAGCTTAGTTACATTCTACAAGTTCGCTAACCGATCAGCCAAGCAAGTGTCGGTACTCCGAGAGAGGTTCTCTATGCTTTCGCACAGACCTAATTAAAATAAACCTTATTTCCCTAGAGGCATAACCCCGTTGACACCTTTCTAGACACTTACAGGATTAGCTAATTGTAAAGTGCAAAACTCTTATTCGCAGTGGGTATTGGGATCCAACTATCATATAAAAGGTATGCAATCTCATTGCAAATTCCAACACTTGAAATTCCCAATATTGTTTTTACCACTTGCGATTTATGACCTTGAAAAGGTCAACAAATCATAAACTGCAAGTCAAGTTCATCCCGTTCATTTCTTGATTGAATTAAACCCACCCGGATGACCCTTGATAAGGTCAACAAGGCCGCAGGAATACCCTAATCTAATCGCATCACATACTAGCAGATATGTACTAATCGGCTACTGCACACCACGTCTTGACAAGGTCAACAAACGCAACACGAATACTAAATAGTACTTATCTGAAATGACGGAGGGCCACGCAGGTTTTTAAGAAAACCATGAGCGTAATGAACTTGATATCGTTGCAGAATCTAGTGATTTGGAATGTTTTAAGCTCTGTTTTGAAAAATCGAATAGTTTTGTATCGTTTGCTAGTTTTGCTAAAGAGGTCACTCCCGGTGAAGGGATCTCGGCTCTTTCCTCATCGAATGAGGTGCTGGATATTCTACAAGGAATACCACTATGCAAAACAAGAACTACTGCAGCTTGCAAAACTAAACGAGTGAGTTGTAGCATTTGCTAGTTTCGCGAAAGAGGTGTTAGTTGTATGTATACCCTAGAGGCCATTATTATACATGATTGTATATTATAATGGATGCTTGGACATATATAAAGATGACTTTCTTGCTCGACATGATAGAATGCTATCTGGTTGCTCTTTATCTTAACATGTAGACTAGTATTGTGATACTGTCTTACTCTCATATATTGGTAAAGCCTTTAGGATGTATACTTGACTACCCGGATTATGATGCAGATCATACTAGTGGGGCCAGAGTAGTCCATAAGTTCATCTTTTAATTGTTCCTAGTCGAGAGAGTATCGAGACAGGGCATCGATATTCCAGAGTAGGCTAGTGTGTACGTTTCTTGACCCTGTATGGGGCAATAGATGATCCCACATCTATTGGTGTTTGACATCAAAGATTGTACACAAGTGCTCATTGGAGAATGGACACACCGAACAGGACTCGCCGAGAACTCTTAGATGGTATTATACCTAACGTCAGATAGCAGTTCTCTGGTGACACTGGTACAGATTAGTGTGTAGACCCGAGATCGTCATAGAGTCTTGTGTGATTCCCACTGTGCTTTGATTTCCTCTCTACCATGTTCAAGAGAGTATGCAAACGGATGGATTTTAGGTGCAGACCCGATTCATACGGAGGAAATGAGCGATAGGAGGGGTTTCGTCTCTCCCGATATTGGGGGTTGATGTTGCATTATGCTCGATTGGCTATAACAGGAAGTCCCTGGCCAGGGTTGATGATGAGATTTACTGGTCAGTATTATCAGTAGTTTCTCGACCCGTTATGAGCCTAACATCGGCATGACTTATCAAGTTATTATCGTCTGACGTTTACCACCCCCAGACTCGATGTAACAACTCCAATTTCAGTGTACAGAAAATTGTTTAAAAATTAATGTACAATTGGGGTATTTTCAAATCCTGTGAATGCTATAAGATTTTTTTGCTTTGGAACAGCAAGAAAATACTTGTAGCTCATTGGTAAAGCCTTGCACTGCTGTGACATAGCACCAGAGTTCAAATCCCATTAGCCACATATTCTTTTTATTTAAATTTCTTTTAATCTTTTTAGAAGCCTAATAGTCTACACGTGCACTACACGTAAACTGAAGAGTCACAGTTTAAATAAATATGTGCACTGAAGAATACGAGGCGACACCTACACGTGGTACCAATACCAACACCACCCGTCTGGAATAGGCCGGCAAAAAGCACGATTTGGCCGGTACCATCGGGCCAACCATAGGTAAAGCCCCCCATTCTTTTCCCCTGCAACCTTTGGCCTTCCCACTCCCTCTCACACTGCTTTTTTTCTCTGCATTCATATAGAGAACATTGAACCACCAATTTAATTCAATTTTAATGCAATTTTCAATGCATTCCTTCACCCCCTAAATCCTAATTTTCTCTATAAATACCCGCTCCATTTTACACCCCTCTCACTCAGAATTCTATTACAAAAACTCTACAAAATTTTCAAGTCCCAAAAGTGTACAAGTGAAGTTAGCATAAGGGTGAAGTTCCGGTAACGATCCAAGATGTTTCGGGCGACGAAACGACGTCTCGACGCTTCCCAATCCTTCTCCTACCTATTCCCTCTCTTTTAAGCTAGTAAGTCCCTTCTTTCCCTCTCATCTCAAATTCTAAAACTTTCAAAACATAAAACCCGACGGAAGCGGAGTTAATCCGACTTCCGATTCGGTTTTTCTTCAAAACTCGACTTTTCTTGTTCCAGATCATACCATACTCTCACATATTGTTTTAAAAAAAATTAATAAATCTATTAAAACAAGTTTCACCGTAAAATAATAATTTTTGTAACTTTTATCGCACTTTTACAGAAAAATACCATATATTTTAAGTTTCGACATAATAACTTATTTCCTTGCTATACCTTTAGATAACTCACGAGTTAATGACCCACCTCACCACAACACATTTCTTTGACATAGCACGATGAATTTTGGGATAATAGAATAAGGAAAAATACGACTTTACAAATAAATAACCTAAACTTACAAAACCGTTTTCTTTAAAAATTGCATTAAGCATGCAATTGCGCATCTACAATCCACTTTTGGGGGCCCCGTTCGGGATGGTACGGATTATCGCACATCCTCGGGCCTAGTAGAACGAGATGCAAACCTCCGAAAGGAGCATTCGATCTCGATGGAATTTTTATACATTTTTCTTTAGAAAATGAGATTTCTACAAGAAAATAAATAAATTAGTTTTATTAAATACATATTTATCTATTATCAAATTATCTATTTTAATTATATAAACATTCCAAGTTTTCTAAATCAAAGAAATCACTATTACATGAAAATACCATCCAAATACAACACAATTCCAATATTTCAAGAAAATACCATATATTATGAAGTTAGGTTTTACTCACTAGAAATTTCACTTGTATAAAAATATACATCTATGAAAACTCTAAAGACGATAATTAAATGCTTGAGCTGTATTTTGAAAATTATAACAAACCATTTTCTCATAAACCCCCCTTCAAGTTATACTAAATTACATAGGGACGCTAGTAAACATAGGTTTAAGCGGGACCAGTCTCTTGAGCTTCAGGGAGCCGGAGATATGGGTGCTTGCTTATTTAAGGTAGACAATCTAATAAACGGTGTTATCAACACGGTAATTATCTTGGAAAAAGACACAAATCCTGCCGTCCATGGGCAGTAGTTACCGATAACATCAAAACTAATTCAGAATTTTAAGTTCTTTTTAAAGTGTCTGACTTAGACTGAGTCTTAATCTAATCAATCTGACTTGAATGTGATTCAAGTATATACTACAATTCAACATGAATCCGTCTATTCAATCTATATCAATCCATATGACTGAACCGAACCATGGATATTCTCCATCTACATGTACATCCATTATATCCGTTCCATTACTGATATCATGGTTCCGGCAAGTCATCCTTATACAATTTACAATACAAGACAATACAATACAATCAAGACATCGCGGGGTTTATAAGGGGTAGATTGGTACGGAAGGTGTTAAAAATGGCACGAGACTGTAACCATAATACACCTAATCTGAATATCCATTGCCGTTGTACCGTGGCTGAACGGTTCCTTGTGCTCCGTATACCTTAGTCTCCAGAATAGTGAGACTCCTCTCGTATACACTGGCATTTTCTGTACCAAGCTATAAACAACAACGTTAACAATATAATACAACTTTAAAAGTTACATTCTCCTTCTGTCTATTCTGTCTACACCTATTCTTTGGGACTTACCGAGCGATTGTTCGCTGACGACATTCCTTTCCTCTTTTCTTTGGAATGTTGTCAGGTGGATCAAACCTTCTGGAGACAAAACCCAGCAGTGAGACTTGGATCAGATAGCCTTCGACCCAAAGCTCTAGATTACTTGTACATATTTTCATTTCTGTTATGCCATTGTTTAGGCATTGCTTTCATTCCATGTATTTACATTTCAGCTGTATTGTAAAAAGAATGTTAAATAAATAAAATTGATGTTCATTTACATTTCTGTCTCTTGTGTACTTTACCTTATATTGCTTAGATACGCTTAGCGTGTTTACTTCTGAGTAAATACGTAGCGGACCTCGTCGCGCCCTCTGCCCGTACACCTGGAAGCGGGGCGTGAGACTCGATATGCGACATATCAGACGGAGAGACTGGATAGTACGGTAGTGTTACTTATTGGATTCACGGGAGTATGGACAAGGTTGCTTGTTGATCTTCTAATCGCTCAATACCTGGGTAGCCGTCACATCCAGCTAGTACCGCTGACGGCTTGTGGATAACTGATATGATCATCACCTACTGTTGGCGTATTGACGAGTCTTTAGAGTCCTACACAGAAGTTTCCTGGCTCAAGCGAAACGAAGTAGGGAACATATGTGATATGTGCGGGACCGAGATTAATACGTGTATGTGATACCGTATTCTAATCTCGCGATATATGATATCATTCGGTTATATGAGATCTAGCCGGGTTATTGAATCAAGTGTTGATTTGATAAGTTGATATAAATGATATTAGTCAGTTATATGTGATATAGCCGTATTATTAAATCAAGTGTTGATTTAATAATTTAATATATAATTATTTATTTGATATATTAATATATATTAACTAATATTAGCTCACTTAAGAATTTCTTTTCTACTAATACATTTAAATATATATGTGATATATATTAATGTATTTATATTTTGTGTCATGCTAAATGATACATTGGACTTGGGTGCATGAGACTCATACCTAACTAAAGATAATTTGGGTGATTAATTATTAAGGGAAAAATCAAAATTAAGTGGAAATTAGCATGGCTAAGATGCTTGTGGAAGCATAAAGAAGTCTTGACTTAAGTCCACCAATTTTGTTTTACTCTAGATATTTATTAATCCAACTATTATCTTTAGCCATTGTTAAGTCTCTACAAATATCATTGAGATATTTTCTCACCCATGGTTGATCACTTGAGCTTTTTCTTCATCTCCTTCTTTGCTTTCTAGCTTTCAAGTGAAGTGAAAAAGAAAAAGAGAAAAATAATTTTAAAGTGAGCAGAATTCCTACTTCATCAATCTATACCAAACTAGCCATTTAGTATAAGTTGTTTTCATCACTAATCCATCAATTAGTGAAGAGGTAGCCAGAGTTAGAGATTTTTCGACGTAGATCATCTTCGGCCTCGAAGATCCTAAAGCAAGCTCGTTCCTTTCGCCTAGTGGAGCGTAAGAAGAGTCCGGGACACCACTACTTGGAGCTAAGGGACCATTACACGGAGCTTTAGAAGTGAAGAACTGGTCTACAAAGGTTGTATTCCAATTTCAATTAGTGTAAAGTTTGTTTACATTCTATAAAAACCCTAATTCTCTAGTTAGATCCTTGGTCGGGCTCGCTCGGCACACTAAATTTTTTGAAATAGCATACTTGATGCGTGCCGAAACATAGCAGGGGTGCTAAGCGAACCCAACAGTGGTATCAGAGCCAGGCTAGAGCATTAGGAGTAGTTTAGGCGAAGTTAAAGTGTTCGATCGACTTTTCGAAACCCGGTACCCACTCTCTGGAATTTTTTTCAAAAGTTGGAATTTTTCATATTAAAATTATTCAGAAAATAGTGCAGGGTTTTCGATGGATCCCCAAGAAAAACAACGGCCCAACACGACCAAACGACAGCGGAAGCGCGGCCAAAACATACTTTTGGCGGCAGTTCTGCGGCGACGTTGGTGAGGCAAGGAGCGTGCCTTCTTGTGTTAGTCCGTAGGTACTTTGGGCACTCTCCGGGTATTCTTAAATGTGACTCAAGTGTTGAGGTCTCAGGAAATTTTGGGTGTTTGATAAATTGATCGAAATTTTTAACATCGTCTAGATATATGTGATTTGTGATACAATATTTATAATCAACAATAATTAGTTTTATGAAAACTAATTAGTATTTTGTAAATCTAGCAATTTAGTCTCGTTCGATCGGTTGCCGCGGGGTTTTGATTCGGATCAAAACTCTATCGCAATCTCGTATAGTACGCGAACGCTCGCCGGGTAACCCTAATTGATGGCCATGCCACATAGACCCGACCAAGTGACTGTAGGAGGACCTCATAGCCAAAAGCATCCGTATGGGTGCTCGCGGCCGCGGTGTTCCACTTAAGTTTACTTCGTCGAAGGCATCGGAGGTGCGACCGTCTATTAACGTTTGCGACAAGCATTCGATCATTTGTTGGGAATTTTGTTGAATTGCCCGACTGGATATTGAAAAGTGTTTTCAATTTGAGACTAAAATACCGGGTTTATAATGTTAGGCATGAAATTCGGAATATGTGATATTCCGGGTTTATGATGTCAAAGGATTTATTGCAGGGTTCGCTAGGACGGCAACAAGGTTTCAGGAGGCATCGTCTATGCCGTATTCAAATTTTTGTCGTTCTAAAGAACCCGAACTTAGAATCTTTAACTAGAAAATCCGACGAAAACATATGTAAACAACTTTATATCTAAGTGAATGAGGAATACAACCATTGTAGACCGGTCCTTCACTTCTAAAGCTCCATGTAGTAGTCCCTTCGCTCCAAGTAGTGAACTTCTGGACTCTAGAGAGGGTTCACATGAAGAAATGAACAAGCTTGCTCAATGTCTTCGAGGCCGAAGATGATCTACGTCGAGGAGACTTAAGCTCATGCTACCTCTTCACTAATAGTGAAATTAGTGAAGCAAACACCCTAAACTAAATGGCTAATAGTAGATGATGATGAACTAGGAAATGAGCTCACTTTAGTTTTTATTTTCTCACAATATTTTCTCACTTAGAAAAAAACTAACAAGCTTTTTCTTTCATGAAGAAGACGATGAAGTGATGAAGATGAGAGAATGAACTCATGCGTTGAGAATATCAACCATGGGTGAGTTAGTGTCATACACTAACTCATGTAGAGAATAAACCATAGGTTACAATAATGGTTAGGTTAATAAATATCTACAAGTAAAACAAAACTAGTAGACTAAGTCAAAGATGCTACAAACTTCTCCAAGCTTCCAAGCATATGACTAATTTCCTACTAATTTTGATTAACTTTAAATAAATAAAACCATACATTATCATAAGCTTTGTTTGAGTCTCATACACCCATGTCACATGTGGCTTCAAGCATGACACAAAATAATGTACATTAATATATATCACATATATACTATATGCACACAAGTGAGAAAAGAAATCTTAAGTGAGCTAATATTAGTTAATGTATGTTAATATATCAAATATATAATTATACATTAAATTATTAAATCAACACTTGATTTAATAATCCGGCTATATCACATACAATCGACTAATATCAAATGTAACAATCTATCGAATCAACACTTGATCCGATAACCCGGCTATATCACATATAACCGACCGATATCACATATCGCGAGAATAAAATGCGGTATCATATACGCGTATTAATCTCGGTCCCGCACATATCACATATGTTCTCCTACTTTGTTTCGCATGAACCAGAAAACCTCTGTGTAGGACTCTAAAGACTCGTCAATACGCCGGCAGTAGGTGATGATCATATCAAACACCCACAAGCCGCAAGCGGTCTGCTAAACGTAACGGCCACTCGGGTATTGAGTGATCAGAAGATCAACAAGAAAGCTTGCCCATACTCCTGTGAATCCAATCAGTAACACTACCGTACAGTCCGGTCTTTTCGTCAGATATGTCGCATATCTCGCCTGGGGATGGTAAACATCAGACCCCAATAGCTTGATAAGTCATGCCAATGTGAGGTTCATAACGGGTCGAGAAACTACTGATAACACATACCAGTAAATCTCAGAAATTGCCCTGGCCAGGGACTTCCTGTTATAGCCAATCGAGCACAGCGCAACATCAACCCCCAATACCGGGAGAGACGCCTCCTATCGCTCATTGCTTCCATGTGATTCGGGACTGTACCCAAAAACCACCGTTTTGCAAGTTCTCTTGAAAATGGTAAGGTGGAAATCAAAGCACAGTGGGAATCACACAAGACTCTATGACGATCTCGGGTCCCCAGACTAACCTGTACCAGTGTCACCAGAAAACTGCCATCTGACGTGAGGTATAATACCATCTAGGAGTTCTCGGCGAGTCCGTCCAGTGTACCCGGTCTCCACTGAGCACCCGTATACCATTTCTGATGTCAAACACCAATGGATATGGGATCATCCATCACCCATTTATATGGGCCGAGAAGCTATACGCTAGTCTTCTCTGGTGTATCGATGCCCCGTCTCGATACACCCACGACTAGGGACATTAAAGGATGTACTCATGGAATACCTTTGTCCCACTAGTATGATCTGCATCATAATCCAGGTAGTTATGTACACATCCTAAGGGCTTTACCAACATGTAACAGAGAGACAATCAGTGTACACGTTAACATAAAGAGTAACTAGATAGCATACTATCATGTCGAGCAAGAAAGTTCTCCCTATGTATGTCTAAGAATCCACTATAATATACATCACATGTACAATAATGGCCTCTAGGGCATACATATAACTAACAATCTCCCACTTGCACTAGGACCATATGTTCTAGTATCCAATACCCAACAATCAGCAGTGGTTGTAGTATCTCATACTCAACCATCCCATAGAAGTCTCTCTTGGGAAAAGGCCTTTGTGAGTGGATCCGCCGTGTTGTCCTCTGAGTCTACACTCCTAACCTCGATCTCCCCGGAGATCAACCATCTCCCTGATCAGGTGATACTGCCTTAGAATATGTCTGGGTCACTGATGGGACGGGGGTTCCTAGGTATAAACCACAACTCCATTGTCACATAATGGTAGGAACGAAGTTTATCTCATGAACTAATATACACCCAGACTGCCTCTTTGATAGCAATTTATCCAGCCTTTATTGTCTAGTTTGCCATGGTATCTAGCTTGGAACTCTTCCAACATACCGTCCCTCCACTAAGGGTAAAGATAATGCCTGTGACTGACATTCAGTCGACCTTACCACCCTGGAAGCTATCCAGTGATTCTTCCCAGGATCGATTGATACCATCTCACTATACCTAGTGAGAATCCTAACATCCACTTAGATCTATCTCATAGATCCAAAACCCAGGATTTAGGATGTATCACCTTGATCATTTATGGAGAATTCTTGTGATAAAAGGAGATTGACCGAGTGTAGCATAGGAAACACCTTCTCTATCAAGAGTATGTCATCTACGTACAATACGAGGAAGACCACCTTACTCTCTACTACATTTTTGTATATATAAGGTTCATCTACCATTTTGATGAACTCAAACGGTTTGACTACCATATCAAAACAAATGTTCCAACTCCGCGATGCCCGCTTTAACCCTTAAAGCAAATTGCACACGTTTCCGCTGCTCCCACTGTCTATGAAGCTTTCTGGCCGTGTACTTATAGACGCTCTCTTCTAAATCACTATTTAGAAAAGCAGTCATGACACCCAACCACCAGATATCATAGTCATAGTATGTAGCAATGGCAAGTAGGATCCGGATGGACTTAAGCATAGCCACTGGAGAAAAGGTTTCATCATAATCCACACCTGGTCGATGACGAAAACCTTTTACAACAAGTCTAGCTTTGAAAGTCTCAACTTTTCCATGTACACCAAGTAATCTTCTCAAGATATACTTGCTCCTGATAAGGGCTTAACCCTTTAGATATAGCAACCAAAGTCTATACTTTGTTGGTGTATATATATTCCATCTCAGATCGCTTAGCATCCAGCCATTCTTATAGAGTCCCTACTCTTGATGAACTGCTCGAAACTTAGTTGGGTCATGATCTCATGATGCAATCCTCGCTTCCACTGCCATTGAGAAAACTGAAGTATCTCTCAGGTGGATGAGGAACCCTACCAGATCGGCGGAGAGACTGAGGTTCGTCGGGAGCTATTGAATCCTCCGGTTCTACCAAATCATCAGCTGTTGTTTATATAGCTGGAACTTATTCCAGTTCTACCTCATGACCACTAGTTTCTTCCATAAAAAATTCCTTCTCTAAAAAGGCGACATGCCGAGAAATAAAACACCTTTTGTTCCTCGGTGCGGTAGAAGATATCCCCTTGCGAATGCTTGAGATATCCAACAAACTTCCACAGAACTAACCTTGCATCGAGCTTGTCCGGATTTTGCTTTTAAACATAGGCCGGACAACCCCAAATCTTAACTTACTTAAGACATGTGCTCTTCCCATACCATATCTCATATGGAGTGGTAGGCACCTGATTTGGTTGGAACCCTATTCAATAGGCATGCAACTTCTCAAGTGCATAATTCCCTAAAAGGAAATAGGCAACTGAGTAGTACTCATCATAGAGCGCACCATATCTATTAGGGTGCGATTGCTCCGCCCCGATGCACCATTGTGCTGTGGTGTATGCGGAGGAGTAATGTCGAGAGAGAATCACATTCCACTTTTGAATTGTCCAGGAACTCCGTGCTCAAGTATTCTCCTCCCTGATCACATCAAAGGACATAATACTTATACCCTTTTTGGTTCTCTACTTCAGATTTATATTCTTTGAATTTCTCAAAAAGGTTCAGACTTGTGTTTCAACAGGAACATATGTCCGAATCTTGAGACATCATCAATGAATGTAATGAAGTACAAAGAACCAGTCCTGCCATGTGTAGACAGGGGACCTACATATATCATCATGTATCAATCCCAAGAGTTCACTAACTCTTTCTCTGTTTTAAGTAAACGGAGCTATGGTCATTTTATCTTTGTGACATGACTGGTAAGTTTCATAAGATGCAGATTCAAACTGATTTAAATATGCATTTTAATGTAACTTAGCTAGTCGGATCGCATTGATATGACCTAGTCTACAATACCTCAAGAAGGATTCGTTCATTTCTGAACTCTTCCTCTTGTGTGTGTTTTGTACGTTGAGAACTGTAGTTTGATTTAGAACGTATATGTTTTTAGATAACGTGCCTGAACCGATCAATCCTTGATATAGGAAATGTTCAAAACATTATCCAACAATACAATATTATATCCTTCTTTACTAAATAAAGAGACTGATATGATGTTGTATATCAGGTTCGGTATCTAATAACATTTGTTCAGAATCAATGTATTTGATAATACAGGGTGACAACCGCCATCACTTTGGCTGCAACAATTGCACCGTTTCCAACTCTTGAAACTTATCACCCATTCTCCGTTCTCTACCTATCTGTAGCCCATGTAACAGATTACATATGTGGGATCCTGATCCGGTAACTCATACCCAGGACGTAGATGATACTGAGAAACAATTCTCGGTAATGAACACACCCGAAGAAGATGCAACATCAAGCGCTTTCTTCGTTTGGGCAGCACGGGAATCCTGGTAATCCCCTATTTCCTGCTCGGTCTTATAACAATTATAAGTTGGAGTGGGACCAACGTTCCCCAGCACAGTATAACAAGCGGGTTCGGTCAATACATCCATATTATTATCTTGATTAAGGTGTGACATGGTCACTACCAGGAGAGAGAGAGAAGAAAACACTCTGCGTGCGCTCTTGCAAGATCAGATTGGTTATTATTTTATCTAATCAGGATGGCTCCCACTGTTTTTATCAAATCTTCCTTCAAACCCTAAAAGGAAAGACTGGCTGGGATTAATTATACCCTACAAGTTTGCTAATCTTTCAGCCAGGCCAGTGCCGGTACTTTGAGGGAGCTTCCCCGTGCTTTTGTACGGACCTAATTAAAATAAATCTCATTTTCTTAGGGGCGTAACCCCGTTGACACCTTTCTAGACACCTACTTGATCGGCTAATTGTAATGTGTAAATCTCTCCCTGGAATAACTCTTACTCGCAGTGGGTATCGGGATCCAACTATCTCATAGAAGGCATGCAATCTCATTGCAAATTTCAACACTTGAAATTCCCGATAATAGTTTTTACACCTAGCGTCCCATGACCTTGACGGAGGCCAAACTACCCATAGGGCACTAGTCAAGTTCAACCCGTTATTTCCAGATTGAATTAAACCCACCCGCACAACCCTTGACGGAGGACAAACTACGCCGTACGAATACGCTAATCCAATCACATTTTTTGCTTATGCAGATAAGCACAAATCAGCTACCGCACACTACGCCTTGATGGAGGCCAAACTACCGTAGCACAAATACTAAGTAGTACTTATCTGAAATGACTGAGGGTTACGCAGGTTTTTAAGAAAACCATGAGTGTAATGAACTTGATATCGTTGTACAATCGAGGGATTTTGAAAAGGAGTGTTTTTGAGGCCTTTACTAGTTTTGCTAAAAAGGTCATTCCCGGTGAAGGGATCTCGGCTCTTTCCTTATCGAATAAGGTACAGGATATTTCACAAATACTACTATGCAAAGCAAAAACTAAAAAAACAATCAAAAGACAATTCGAGTTTGTAGCATCTGCTAGTTTCGCTAAAGAGTTCACTCCCAGTGAAGGAATCTCGGCTCTTTTCTTATCGAATAAGATGTTGGATATTCTACAAGGAATACCGCTATGCAAAGTAAGAACTAGAGCTACCTGTTTTTGAAAATTTGATTCCACAACATCTTTAGGTTTATTTTCTTTCATTAATCTCATTAATGAATGTCCCATCATTTAAGTTACATAAGCATCACAGATAAATATAACGTACGCTTATGCCATCCGCATTCACCTCGATGTCCCGTCATGCACCGTTAGGTAACTAACGGCAGAGCGGGGCAGGGCTAGCGCGGGTGTAAAACATAAGCAACGTCTATATAATATATCACATATACGATAAACAGTATCTATCTCATCATATCAAGTGATCACATCACAGAATATCGTAGCAGAAATCAACATATGAAATATTGGATATACTAGGATTTCCGGGTTTTATATTAAGCCTGTATAAAACACGGATTCCACGGTCGTGATGAATAGCCAACCCCACATCCTTAGACCCCTACGAGAGCGGCAAGCAACCCTACCAATTCTAGAGTTAGGAGGCCAGGACTCGACGCCTCGAGATGGTCTCCCATTGGACTCTAGAAACCGGTTACTTGTTCTCCCCTCCTTGGGTCATCCTAATGCGGAAAAGTAAATAATATACATCAACGGTGATATCTTCCTCAACCCGGAAGTGCCCCAAAAAAAGAATATTACATACAAGTTTTTACATGAATGAAAATGAAAAACTCTCATCTCACATAAAAAAAAACCCGGCTATTCAAAACACGACGATCCAATATAATATATCACAGCAACACATAGCATCACATGTCATCTGTTAGTTATATGTATGCCCTAAAGGCCATTATTGTATATGTGATGTATATTATAGTGGATACTTGGATATATATAGAGAGGACTTTCTTGCTCGACATGATAGTATGCTATCTGTTGCTCTTTATCTTAACATGTTGACTTGTATATGTGATGCTGTCTTGCTCTCACATGTTGATAAAGCCCTTAGGTTGTGTACGTGACTACCAGGACTATGATGGAGATTATACTAGTGGGGCTAAGGGTAGTCTACAAGTACACCGTAAAATTGTTCCTAGTCGAGGGTGTATCGAGACAAGGCATCGATATTCCGGAGTAGACTAGCATATACGCATCTTGACCCATATGATTGGCGATGGATGATCCCACATCCATTGGTGTTTGACATCAAAGATAGTATACGGGTGCTCAGTGGAGACTGGGTATACTGAACGGACTCGCCGAGAACTCCTAGTTGGTATTATACCTATCGTCAGATAGTAGTTCTTCGGTGACACTGGTACATGTTAGTCTGTAGACCCGAGATCGTTATAGAGTCTTGTGTGATTCCCACTGTGGTTTGATTTCCACCTTACCTCGTTCAATAGAATGTGCAAAATGGTGGATTTTGGGTACAGTCCCGAATCACATGGAGGCAATGAGCGATAGGAGGGGATTCGTCTCTCCCGGTATTAGGAGTTGATGTTGCGCTGTGCTCGATTGGCCATAACAGGAAAGTCCATGGCCAGGGCTGATACAGAGATTTACTGATAAGTGTTATCAGTAGTTTCTCGACCCGTTATGAGCCTCACATCGGCACGACTTATCGGTTATTGGGGTCTGATGTTGACCACCCCAAGACTAGATATACGACATATCCTAAGAAGAGACCAGACTGTACGGTAGTGTTACTGATAGGCTTTTGCAGGAGTTAGAGCGGGCTAGCTTGCTGATCTTCTTATCGTTCAATACCCAGGTAGCCGTTACGTCCAGCTAGTACCGCTGACGGCTTGTGGGTGCTTGATGTGATCATCACCTACTGTCGGCGTATTGACGAGTCTTTAGAGTCCTACACAGAGGTTTCACTGGCTCAGGCAAAACGAAGTAGGAGCACATATGTGATATGTGCGGGGCCGAGATTAATACGAATATATGATACCGTATTCTATTCTCGTGATATGCCGCATCGATCGGTTATATGAGATATAGCCGGGTTATCGAATCAAGTGTTGATTCGATAAGTCGATACAGTATCGGACGGTTATTTGAAAGATAGCCGGGTTATCGAATCAAGTGTTGGTTCGATAAGTTGATACAAATTATATTAGTTGGTCATATGAGATATAACCGGATTAATAAATCAAGTGTTGATTTAATGATTTAATGTATAATTATATATATATGATATATTAATTTACATTAACTAATATTAGCTCACTTAAGCATTTCTTTTTCTCACATGTGCACACTTGATATATATGTGATATATATTAATTGTGTTTTATTTATGTGTCATGGTTGATGATACATGCAACATGGGTGTATGAGACTTACACCATGATAAAGATAATGTAGGGTTTATTTATTTATTGTAATTCATTTATTAGGTGGAGATTTGTCACATGGCATGAAGCTTCATGAAACTTTGAGACCCATTGACTTAGTCCACTAGTTTTGTCTTACACTAGATATTTGTTAACCCAACCATTATCTAAACTCATGGTTAAGTCTCTACATGAGATATATTAGATATTTTTTCACCCATGGTTACCACTCTCTCTCACCTCTATTATTTGCTTCTTCTTCCTCAAAGCTCAAGTGAGCTCTCTAGATTTTGAAAGAAGCTAAAAATTAAATGAGAAAAGTAATTCTAAAGTGAGCAAAAATCCTACTTCATCATCCTCTACTAGATTAGCACTTTAGTATAGGGTGTTAGCTTCACTAATCCCACATTAGTTAAGAGGGTAACTTTGGTTTGTGACTCCTCGACGTAGATCATCTTCGGCTTGGAAGACTTCAAGCAAGCATGCATCTTTCTTCTTGTGGAGCCGTTCGAGAGTCCGCAAGATCGCAAATTGGAGCGAAGGGACTACTACAAGGAGCTAAAGAAGTGAAGGAATGGAAAACAAAGGTTGTAATCCCTAATCACTTAGTTGTAAAGTAGTTTACAATTTGTTTCGTATGATTCTCTAGTTAAAGATTCTAGTTTAGGGTTCTTTTAAACGGCAAAATTTTTAAAATGGCATGGACGATGCCTCCCGAAACCTTGCTGTTGTTCATAGGAACCCTACAGTGGTATTAGAGTCTAGATAGAGAATTAGATGGATTGTGTTAGATTACGAAACCGAAACAACTCCGAAACACCCGAATCCAAGACCTAGTTTCTGTCGTTTTTAAAACAGGCTCTAAATTTTTTTTAAACAATTGCAGAATGTTGTATGAGATGCAACATGAACACAGTACAAATTTCAGCCCCAACCCTTGAAAATTGGCCGGCGACATTCCCATTAAATCCGGCGACCTCGGCCAATTTTGGGAATTTTTGGTTGAAATTTTTACAGTGTTCTGGTCTCTGGGTTTTGGGATTTCAGGTGCTGTTTGTTTTTGCTAAATTTGCATGTGATGTTAACTTTCTGCAAAGGCAACTTGGAGTGTTTCGTAGTCGTAATTCTAACAGTTTTTCGGGTTATTTTAGACGGTGTTAAAAAGTTCGATCGGATATCAAATACCCATTTTAACCCTTCTCGGAAAATTTTCCAAGTGTTGGATTTTTCCTTAGTTTAAAACTTTCGGAAAATCATGCAAGCGATACTGTGGACCCTCAAGAAGAACGAAACCATAATTCGATTATGTGACAGTCAGAACCGCCACTAAACCCTAGGGTTTGTGATAGTTCAGCGGTGCCACATGTGAGGCATTGGTTGACCCTTCTACGGCAGGTTCATAGGAGCTGTGGCATGTACCGAGTATTTTCAAACTACGCTCAAGTGTTGAGCTTTTTGGGAAATTTTGGGTGTTTGTTCATTCGATCGGAATGTTTAACGTCGTCTAACTTTTTCTGGAATGTGATACAATATGTGGAATTCATATAGTTAGGCATGGAATCCAAAGTATGTGATATTTTGGATTTATGATGTTTAAAGTTATTGTGGATTCCAAATGTTGTAGTTTGACATTTTCTTTTCTGCGATCGTAAGTATAATATGTGGTGTATCACCGGTTTCGTTACTATATATCAACGATAATTGGGATACGCATATTTACTTACGTTGATGACATATGATGTTATGTGTTGCTGTGATATGTTATATTGGATCGTCATATTTTGAATAGCCGGGGGTTTTATGTGAGATGAGAGTTTTTATTTTCATTCATGTAAAATTCATTGTATGTAATATTCTTTTATTGGGGCACTTCCGGATTGAGGATGATGTCACCATTGTTGTATATTATTTACTTTTCCGCCTTAGGATGGACCCAAGAAGGAGAGCACAAGTAACCAGGTTCTAGAGTCCAGTGGGAGACCAACTCGAGGAGTCGAGTCTGGGTCTCCTAACTCTAGAATTGGTAGAGTTGCTTGCCGCTCTCATAAGGGTCTAGGGATGTAGGTTTGGATATTCATCGCGACCGTGGAATCCATGTTTTATACATGCTCAAAATAAAACGCGGACCTCCTAGTATATCCAATATTTCATATGTTATCTTCTGCTGCTGATATTCTGTGATGTGATCACTGTGGATTCTTAGACGAATAGCTTATATTATATATGAGATATATAATAGGCGTTGCTTATGTTTTGCACCCGCGCTAGTCCCGTCCCGGTATGTCGTTAGTTAAGTAACCTAACGATGCATAATGGGACATTGTGGCGAATGCGGATGGTATAAGCGTACGTTATATTTTCCTTTCATTTTCTGTGATGCTTAGGAAGCTTTAAATGATGGGACTTCATTAATGAGATTAATGAAAAGAAAGAAACCTAAAAGATGTTGTAGAATCATATTTTCAAAAAGTGTAGCTCTAGTTTTTGCTTTGCATAGCGGTATTCCTTGTAGAATATCCAGCACCTCATTCGATGAGGAAAGAGCCGAGATCCCTTCACCGGGAATGACCTCTTTAGCAAAAGCTAACAAATGCTACAACCCACTCGGTTTTGTTTTTGACTGCTTCTTTTAGTTCTTGTTTTGCATAGCGGTATTTATGAAATATCCTGCACCTTATTCGATAAGGAAAGAGCCGAGATCCCTTCACCGGGAGTGACCTCTTTAGCAAAAGTAGTAAAAAGCCTTAAAAACATTCCTTTTCAAAAATCACTTGTTTCTACAACTATAGCAAGTTCATTACGCAAAAGGTTTTCTTAAAAACTTGTCGTAACCCTCCGTCATTTTAGGAAGTAGAGTACTTAGTATTCGTGCTGTGTTTGTTGACCATAGTTAAGACGCAGCGTACGGTAGCTAAGTGATATCTTCCTACATAGTATATGATGCGATTAATTATGACAGTCATGTGACTTTGTTGACCATAGTTAAGGGTCATGTGGGTGGTTCTAATTAATCAAGAATGACGGGTAGAACTTGACTAGTGCTTATGATTTGTTGACCATAGTTAAGGTCATGAGTCACTAGGGGTAAAAATATTCAGGAATTTCAAATGTTGAAATTTGCAATGAGATTGCATACCTTCTATGTGATAGTAAGATCCCGATCCCACTGTGAGCAAAAGTTGCTCCCGGGAGAGTTTTTCACTTTACAATTAGCTAACTCATTAGGTGTCTAGAAAGGTGTCAACGGGGCTACGCCTCTGGGAAAATGAGATTTATTTTAATTAGGTCCGTGTGAAAGCACGGGGAACCTCCCTTAGAAATACCGGCACTGATCTGGCTGAATGGTTAGCGAAGTTGTAGAATGCAATTAATCCTGGCTGAATTTTCTTTTTAAAGGTTTGAAGGAAAATTTGAGAATAGTAGTGGGAGATATCGATTAGATAAGATAAATAACCAATCTAATCTTTGCAAGTGCATACTCTAACTGTTTTCTTCTCTCTCTCTCCAGGTAGCGACCATATCAGGCCTTAATCAAGATAATAATATGGATGTATTGACTGAACCCGTTTTTTATGCTGAGCAGGGGAACGTTGGTTCCGCTCCAACTTATAATTGTTATAAGTTCGAGCAGGAAATAGGAAAATATCTGGATTTCCATGCCACCCAAACGAAGAATAAGTATGTTGATGCATCTTCTTCAGGTGTGTTGGTTATCGAGAACTGTTTCTCGGTTCACTCTACGTCCTGGGTATTAGATACCGGATCGGGATCCTACATATGTAACATGTTATATGGGCTAAGGAAAGGTAGAGAACTGGGAATATGTGATCATTCCGTAAGAGTAGGGAATGGTGCAAATATTGCAGCCAAAGCAGTTGGCGAATAACACCTTGTATTACCGAATGGTAATACATTGATTCTGAACGAATGCTATTACATTCCGACCCTGATATGCAATCTTATATCAGTTTCTTTATTGAGTAAAAAATGATATAATTTTGTAGTACAGGATAATGTTATGAACATCTTCCTGAATCAAAAGTTGATTGGATCAGGATCCTTAAATAATGGCATATACGTTCTAGATCAAACCACAGTTCTTAATGTACAAAACACACACAAGAGGAAGAGTTCAGAAATGAACGAATCTTTCTTGTGGCATTGTAGACTAGGTCATATCAATGCGACACGGCTAGCTAAGTTATATAAGGATGGATATTTGAATTCGTTCGAATTTTCATCTTATGACACTTGCCAGTCATGTCTCAAAGGCAAGATGACCAAAACTCCGTTTAGTGGACACGTAGAAAGAGTTACAGAACTCTTGAGACTAATACATAGTGATGTATGTAGTCCTATGTCTACACATGCCAGCAATGGTTCTTCGTACTTCATTACATTCACTGACGATCTCTCAAGATACGGACATGTGTTCCTGATGAAACACAAGTCTAAAGCTTTTAAGAAATTCAAGGAATATAAATCCGAAGTCGAGAACCAAACGGGTAAAAGTATTAAAATCCTACGATCTGATCGAGGAGGTGAATACTTGAGCACGGAGTTCCTGGACTTTCTAAATGAGAATGTGATTCTCTCTCAGCTTACTCCTCCGTATACACCACAGCACAATAGTGTATCGGAATGGAGGAATCGCACCCTATTGGATATGGTGCGCTCTATGATGAGCACTGCTGAGTTACCTATTTTCTTTTGGGGTTATGTATTGGAAACAGCCACATACCTATTGAATAGAGTTCCATTCAAATCGGTGCCTACCACTCCATATGAGATATGGAATGGAAAGAGACCATCTCTTAAATGAGTTAAGATATGAGATTGTCCGGCCTATATTAAAAAGCAAAATCCAGACAAGCTTGAGGCAAGATCAGCTCTATGTAAGTTTGTGGGATATCCAAAGGATTCCTATGGATATATATTCTACCACGCTGAGGAACAAAAGGTGTTTGTTTCTCAATACGCCACCTTTTTAGAAAAAAGAATTTCTTGCAAAGGAAATTAGTGGCAAAGAGGTAGAACTGGAAGAAGTTCCAGATACACAAACTATAACTGAAGATTTAGTGGAACCAGAGGATTCGATAGTGCCCAACGAACTCCAGCCTCTTCGCCGATCTAGTAGGGTTCCTCACCCACCTGAGAGATACTACGGTTTTCTCATTGATGGTGGGAACGAGGATTGCATCATGGAAGATGATGACCCAACTAGCTTCGAGCAGGCCATCATGAGTAGGGACTCAGTGAAGTGGCTGGATGCAATGCGATCTGAGATGGAATCCATGTACACCAACAAAGTGTGGACTTTGGAAGTTGCTCTTGAAAGGGTAAAAGCCATCGGGAGCAAATGGATCTTTAAGAAAAAACTTGGTGTAGATAGAAAAGTTGGGACTTTCAAATCAAGACTTGTTGCAAAAGGATTTCGTCAAAGACCAGGTGTGGACTATGATGAAACATTTTCTCCAGTAGCTATGCTTAAGTCCATCCAGATCCTGCTTGCCATCGCTGCATACCATGACTACAAAATCTGGCAAATGGATGTTAAGACCGCCTTTCTAAATGGTGATTTAGAAGAGTGTGTGTACATGACTCAGCCAGAGGGCTTCATGTACAGTGGGAGCAACGGGAAGGTGTGCAAGCTGCTTAAATCCATCTACGGGTACAAGCAGGCATCGCGGAGTTGGAACATCTGTTTTGATGTGGTAGTCAAAGAGTTTGACTTCATTAAAAATATAGATGAACCTTGCATATATAAGAAGGTTGCAGAGAGTAAGGTTGTCTTCCTCGTATTGTGCGTGGATGACATACTCTTGATAGGAAATGATGTTCTATACTGCACTCGGTCAATTTCTTCTTATCATAAGGATTCTCAATGAAAGATCTAGGGGATGCCTCCTATATCTTGGGGCTTAAGATCTATAGAGATAAATCTAAATGGATGCTGGGATTGTCCCAATCCAGGTACATTGACACCATACTAAAGAGGTTCAGTAAGGAAGAATCCAAGCATGGGTTTTTACCCACGATCTCAGGACGCACTCTCTCCAAAAAGATGTCTTCCAAGACTGATTTGGAGAGAGCTCGCATGCAAGGGATACCCTATGCTTCGGCAGTAGGCTTTATCATGTACGCGATGCTATATACCAGACCCGATGTAGCATACTCACTAAGTGTAGTAAGTAGGTAACAAGCAAATCCAGGAGAGAGTCACTGGACAGCTGTGAAGAGCATTCTCAAGTACTTGAGAAGGACTAAAGAGATGCTCTTGGTGTATAGTAATGGAGAACTCCAAGTGGAGTACTTTACCGATTCGAAATTCCAGGGTGATAAGGACGACTCTAAGTCGGTCTCAGGATTTATCTTTACCCTCAATGGAGGGGCGGTTTGTTGGAAAGTTCCAAACAGGAGACCGTGGCAAACACGACGATGGAGGCTGAATACATCGCTGCCAACAATGCTGCCAAAGAGGTTGTCTGGATGAAGAAGTTCATAACTGAACTTGGAGTGGTTCTGTCCATTGTGTATCCAATACCTTTGTATTGCGATAACAATGGAGCAGTGGTCTTGGCCAAGGAACCCAAGTCCCATCAGCGATCCAGGCATATTCTGAGGCGGTATCACCTGATCCGGGAGATAGTTGATCGCCGGGAGATCGAGGTCAGGAGAGTTGACACGAAGAACAACACAACGGATCCACTCACCAAGGCTATTCCCCAGATACAATTTGAGAGGCTTTTCAGGATGTTGGGTATGAGATACTATAACAACTGGCCTTAGTGTAAGTGGGAGATTGTTAGTTATATGTATGCCCTAGAATCTATTATTGTACATGTGATGTATATTATAGTGGATGCTTGAATATATATAGAGTTGGCTTTCTTGCTCGACATGATAATATGCTATCTGGTTGCTCTTTATCTTAACATGTTGACTTGTATATGCGATGTTGTCTTGCTCTCACATGTTGATAAAGCCCTTAGGTTGTGTACTTGACTACCAGGACTATGATGGAGATCATACTAGTGGGGCTAAGGGTAGTCCATAAGTACACCCTAAAATTGTTCTCAGTCGAGGGTGTATCGAGACAGGGCATCGATATTCCGGAGTAGACTAGCGTATACGCATCTTGACCTATATGATGGGCGATGGATGATCCCACATCCATTGGTGTTTGACATCAAAGATGGTATACGGGTGCTCAGTAGAGACTGGGTACACTGAACGGACTCGCCGAGAACTCCTAGTTGGTATTATACCTATCGTCAGACAGCAGTTCTCCGGTGACACTGGTACAGGTTAGTCTGTAGACCCGAGATCGTCATAGAGTCTTGTGTGATTCCCACTGTGCTTTGATTTCCACATTACCACGTTCAATAGAACGTGCAAAACGGTGGCTTTTGGGTACAGTCCCGAATCACATGGAGGCAATGACCGATAGGAGGGGATTCGCCTCTCCCGGTATTGGGAGTTGATGTTGCACTGTGCTCGATTGGCCATAACAGGAAAGTCCCTGGCCAGGACTGATACAGAGATTTACTGATAAGTGTTATCAGTAGTTTCTCGACCCGTTATGAGCCTCACATCGGCACAACTTATCGGTTATTGGGGTCTGACGTTGACCGCCCCTAGACTAGATATGCGACATATCAGACGAAGAGACTGGACTGTACGGTAGTGTTACTGACAGGCTTTTGCAGGAGTTAGAGCGGGCTAGCTTACTGATCTTCTGATCGTACAATACCCGGGTAGCCGTTAAGTCCAGCTAGTACCTCCGACGGCTTGTGGGTGCTTGATGTGATCATCACCTACTGTCGGCGTATTAACGAGTCTTTAGAGTCCTACACAGAGGTTTCACTGGCTCAGGCAAAACGAAGTAGGAGCACATATGTGATATGTGCGGGACCGAGATTAATACGAGTATATGATACCGTATTCTATTCTCGCGATATGCCGTATCGATCGATTATATGAGATATAGCCGGATTATCGAATCAAGTGTTGATTCGATAAGTCGATACAGTATCGGACGGTTATTTGAGAGATAGCCGGGTTATCGAATCAAGTATTGGGTCGATAAGTTGATACAAATTATATTAGTCATATGAGATATAACCGGATTATTCAATCAAGTGTTGATTTAATGATTTAATGTATAATTATATATATATATGATATATTAATTTACATTCACAAATATTAGCTCACTTAAGCATTTTTTTCTCATATCTGCACACTTGATATATATGTGATATATATTAATTGTGTTTTATTTATGTGTCATGGTTGATGATACATGCAACATGGGTGCATGAGACTTACACCATGATAAAGATAATGTAGGGTTTATTTATTTATTGTAATTCATTTATTAGGTGGAGATTTGTCACATGGCATGAAGCTTCATGAAGCTTTGAGACCTATTAACTTAGTCCATTAGTTTTGTCTTACACTAGATATTTGTTAACCCAACCATTATCTAAACTCATGATTAAGTATCTACATGAGATATATTAGATATTTTCTCACCCATGGTTTCCACTCTCTCTCACTTCTATTATTTGCTTCTTCTTCCTCAAAGCTCAAGTGAGCTCTCTAGGTTTTGAGAGAAGCAAAAAATTAAGTGAGAAAAGTAATACTAAAGTGAGCAAAAATCCTACTTCATCATCCTTTACTAGATTAGCACTTTAGTATAGGGTGTTAGCTTCACTAATCCCACATTAGTGAAGAAGGTGGCTTGGGTTTGTGACTCTTCAACGTAGATCATCCTCGGCTTGGAAGACTTCAAGCAAGCATGCATCTTTCTTCTTGTGGAGTCGTTCGAGTGTCTGCAAGATCGCAACTTGGAGCGAAGGGACTACTACAAGGAGCTAAAGAAGCGAAGGACCGGACTACAAAGGTTGTAATCCCTAATCACTTAGTTGTAAAGTAGTTTACAATTTGTTTCGTCTGATTCTCTAGTTAAAGATTCTAGTTTAGGGTTCTTTTAAACGACAAAAATTTTAAAATGGCATCGACGATACCTCCGGAAACCTTGCTATCGTTCATAGGAACCCTACATCATCAACGTAAGTAAATATGCTTATCCCAATTGTCGTTGACATATAGCAACGAAACCGGCGATACACCACATATTATACTTATGGTCGCAGAAAAGAAAGTGAAAAACTACAACAATTGGAATACGCAACCCTCTTGGACATCATAAACCTAATGAATCACATACTTTGGATTTCATGCCCAACCAAATGAATTCCTTAGACATCACATGCCTAACAGTTATAAACTCCGTATTTCAGTCTCGATATCGAAAACACTTTTCAATATCAAATCGGGTAATTCAACAAGATTCCCGACATCCCGATCGAATGCTCGTCGGAAACTTTAGTAGACGGCCGCACCCCCGATACCGTCGACGAAGTGCACAAAGGTGGAACATCGCGACCGCGAGCATCCGAACAGATGCTTTTGGCGACGGGGTTCTCCTACAGTCACTTGGTCGGGGCTATGGGGTGTGGCTATCTAGTAACGTTACCCGGCGAGTATCCGCGTACACTATGTAATTGCGATGGACTTTTGATTCACATCAAAATTCTGTGGCAACCGATCAAATGAGACTAAACTGCTAGATTTATAAAATTCAAACTAGTTTCCTTGTGGATTCCAAGTATTGTATCCCATCACATGATATCCGGATGATGTTAAACTTTTCGATCGATTCATCAAAGTCCTACAATTTTCCGACAGCTCAACACTTGAGCATGGTTCATAAATACCCAGAACATGCCACAGTACTTATGGACCAGCCTTAGAAGGGTCAACCAATGCCTCACCTGTGGCACCGCTGAACTACCACAAATCCTAGGATTTGGTGGCGGTTCTGACGGTCACAGAATCGAGTTAGGGTTTCGTTCTTCTGGAGGGTCCACAGAATCTCTTGCATGATTTTCTGAAAATTTTAAATTAAGGAAAAATCCAACACTTGGAAAATTTCCAGCAAGGGAAAAAGTGGGTTATTGATATTCGTTCGAACTTTTTATCACCGTCTAAAATACCCGAAACAAAGTTAGATTTACGAATACGGAACACTCCGAATTACCTATACGGTAAGATCACATCACATGCAAAATTTGCAAAAACTAGCAACACCTGAAACACCAAAACCCAGAGACTAGAACACTGTAAAAATTTCAACCCAAAAAGCCAAACTTGGGCCGAGGAGGCCGGATTTCCTAGGCATGTGGCCGGCCATTTTCAGTTGGGAGGGGCTAAAATTTTTACTGTGTTCATGCTGCATCTCATACAACATTCTGTACTTGTTTAAAAAAAATTTGAAGACTTTATAAATTCGACAGAAACTGGGTTGTTTTGTTTCAAGTTTCGGAGTCGTTTCGGTTTCATAATCTAACAAACATCGTCTAATTTTCTAGCATGGTTCTGATACCAATGCACGGTTCCCTAGGGCGGCGGCAAGGTTTCGGGAGGCATCGTCCAAGCCGCATTCAAATTTTTGCCGTTCTAAAGAACCCTAACCTAGAATCTTTAACTAGAAAATCCGACGAAAACATATGTAAACAACTTTACATCTAAGTGAATGAGGAATACAACCATTGTAGACCGGTCCTTCACTTCTAAAGCTCCGTGTAGTAGTCCCTTCAATCCAAGTAGTGAACTCCCGGACTCTAGAGAGGGTTCACATGAAGAAATGAACAAGCTTGCTCAATGTCTTCGAGGCCGAAGATGATCTACGTCGAGGAGACTCAAGCTCATGCTATCTCTTCACTAATGGTAAAATTAGTGAAGCAAACACTTTAAACTAAATGGCTAATAGTAGAGGATGATGAAGTAGGAAATGGGCTCACTTTAGTTTTTATTTTCTCACTTAGGAAAAAGCTAGCAAGCTTTTTCTCTCATGAAGAAGAAGATGAAGCGATGAAGATGAGAGAATGAACTCATAAGGTGAGAATAACAACCATGGGTGAGTTAGTGTCATACACTAACTCATGTAGAGAATAAACCATGGGTTACAATAATGGTTAGGTTAATAAATATCTACAAGTAAAACAAAACTAGTGGACTAAGTCAAAGATGCTACAAGCTTCTCCAAGTTTCCAAGCATGTGACTAATTTCCTACTAATTTTAATTAACTTTAAATAAATAAAACCATACATTATCATAAGCTTGGTGTGATTCTCATACATCCATGTCGCATGTGGCTTCAAGCATGACCCAAAATAATATACATTAATATATATCACATATATACTATATGCACACAAGTGAGAAAAGAAATCTTAAGTGAGGTAATATTAGTTAATGTATGTTAATATATTAAATATATAATTATACATTAAATTATTAAATTAACACTTGATTTAATAATCCGGTTATATCACATACAACCGACTAATATCAAATGTAACAATCTATCGAATCAACACTTGATCCGATAACCCGGTTATATCACATATAACCGACCGATATCACATATCACGAGAATAGAATATGGTATCACATACGCGCATTAATCTCGATCCCGCACATATCACATATGTGCTCCTACTTCGTTTCGCATGAACCAGGAAATCTCTGTGTAGGGCTCTAAAGACTCGTCAATACGCCGGCAGTAGGTGATGATCATATCAAACACCCACAAGCCGCAAGCGGTTTGCTAAACGTAACGGCCACCTGGGTATTGAGCGATCAGAAGATCAATAAGCAAGCCTGCTCATACTCCTGCGAGTCCAATCAGTAACACTACCGTACAGTCCGGTCTTTTCGTCAGATATGTCGCATATCTCGCCTGGGGGGTGGTAAACGTCAGACCCCAATAGCTTGATAAGTCATGCCGATGTGAGGCTCATAACAGGTCGAGAAACTACTGATAATACTTACCAGTAAATCTCAGAAATAGCCCTGGTCAGGGACTTCCTGTTATAGCCAATCGAGCATAGCGCAACATCAACCCCCAATACCGGGAGAGCCAAAATCCTCTCCTATCTCTCATTGTCTCCATGTGACTCGGGACTGTACCTAAAAACCACTATTTTGCACGTTCTCTTGAACGTGGTAAGGTGGGAATCAAAGCACAGTGGGAATCACACAAGACTCTATGACGATCTCGGGTCGACAGACTAACATGTACCAGTGTCACCAGAGAATTTCCATCTGACGTGAGGTATAATACCTTCTAGGAGTTCTCGGCGAGTCCGTCCAGTGTACCCAGTCTCCACTGAGCACCCGTATACCATCTCTGATGTCAAACACCAATGGATATGGGATCATCCATCGCCCATCTACTTGGGTCGAGAAGCTATACGCTAGTCTACTCTGGTGTATCGATGCCCCGTCTCAATACACCCACGACTAGGGACATTAAAAGATGTACTCACAGACTACCTTTGTCCCACTAGTATGATCCGCATCATAATCCAGGTAGTCAAGTACACATCCTAAGGGCTTTACCAACATGTAACAGAGAGACAATCAGTGTACATATTAAGATAAAGAGTAACCAGATAGCATACTATCATGTCGAGCAAGAAAGTCCTCCCTATGTATGTCCAAGCATCCACTATAATATACATCACATGTACAATAATGGCCTCTAAGGCATACATATAACTAACATTTGTATGGTTAGGCATGAAATCCAAAGTATGTGATATTTCGGGTTTATGATGTCTAAGAATGTTGCGGATTCTAATTATTGTAGTTTTCATTTTTTTCTGCGTCTGTAAGTGTAACATGTGGTGTATCGCTGGTTTCGTTACTATACGTCAACGACAATTGGGATACGCATATTTATTTACGTTGATGGCATATGATGTTATATTTTGCTGTGATATGTTATATTGGATCGTTGTTTTAATAGCCGAGGGTTTTTGCATGAGATGAGAGTTTTTCATTTTCATTCATGTAAAAATTTGTATGTAATATTCTTTTATTGGGACACTACCGGGTTGAGGATGATGTCACCATTGATATATATTATTTACTTTTCCGTATTAGGATAGACCCAAGACGGGGAGCTTAAGTAATCGGGTTCTAGAGTCCAGTCGGAGACCATCTGGAGGAGTCGAGACCGGGTCTCTTAACTCTAGAATTGGTAGGGTTGCTTGTCGCTCTCATAGGGGTCTAAGGATGTGGGTTTGGCTATTCATCACGACCGTGGAATCCGTGTTTTTTACTGGCTTAATTTAAAACACGGACCTCCTAATATATCCTATATTTCATATGTTGACTTCTGCTGCTATGTTCTGTGATGAGATCATATAACCGCGTGAGACGAATACTTTATATTATATATATGATATATAATAAACATTACTTATGTTTTGCATCCGTGCTAGTCCTGACCCCGCTCTGCCGTTAATTAACTAACCTAACAGTGGATGACGGGACTCCGTGGTGAATGCGGATGGCATAAGCGTACGTTGTATTTTCGTTTCTTTATATGTGATGCTTAGAAAGCATAAATGATGTAACTTCATTAATGAGATTAATGAAAAGGAGACAAACCTAATGATGTCGTGGAATCAAATTTTCAAAACTGGTAGCTCTAGTTCTTGCTTTGCATAGTGGTATTCCCTGATGAATATCCAGCACCTCATTCGATGAGGTAAGAGCCTTGATCCCTTCACTGGGAGTGGCCTCCTTAGGAAAATCTAGCAGATGCAACACCCACTCGGTTCATTTTGAAAAACTCGATTTTAAAAGGCGGAGCTTAAACCACTCCTTTTCTAAATCACTCGATTTTACAACGATATCAAGTTCATTAAGCATAAGGTTTTCTTAAAAATCTGTCGTAGCTCTCCGTCATTTCAGATAAATACTATTTAGTATTCGTGCTATGTTTGTTGGCCTGCGTCAAGGCGTAGTGTGCGGTAGCTAATTAGTGCTTATCTGCAGCATGTGATGCGATTGGATTAGGGTAGTAGTGCGACTTTGTTGGCCTGCATTAAGGGTCGTGCGGATGGGTTTAATTCAATCACGAAGTGTACGGGTTGAACTTGACTAGCGTACTATGGTTTGTTGGCCCGCGTCAAGGTCATAAGATGCTAGGGGCAAAAACATTATTGGGAATTTTAAGTGTTGAAATTTGCAATGAGATTGCATACCTTCTATGAGATAGTTGGATCCCGATACCCACTGCGAATAAGAGTTACTTCTGGGAGAGTTTTGCACTTTACAATTAGCCGATCAAGTAGGTGACTTGAAAGGTGTCAACGGGGTTATGCCTCTGGGAAAATGAGTTTTATTTTAATTAGGTCTGTGCGAAAGCACGGGAAACCTCCCTTAAAATACCGAACTAGCCTGGCTGAAAGATTGGCGAACTTATAGGGTGTAATTAATCCCGGCTTGTATTGCCTTTTAGGGTTTGAAGGAAGATTTGATAAAAACAGTGGGAGCCATGCTGATTAGATATGATAATAAACCAATCTAATTTTGCAAGAACGCACGCAGTGTTTTCTTCTCTCTCTCTCTCTCTCCTGGTAGCGACCATGTCATGCCTTAATCAAGATAATAATATGGATATATTGACCGAATCCGCTTGTTATACTGAGCTGGGGAACATTGGTTCCGCTCTACCTTATAATTGTTAAAAGTCTGAGAAGGAAATAGGGGAATATCCGGATTCCCATGCGACCCGAACGAGGAATGAGCATATTGATGCATCTTCTACGGGTGTGTTCGTTACCGAGAACTGTTTCTCAGTGCACTCTACGTCCTGGGTATTAGATACCGGATCGGGATCTCACATATGTAATATGTTACATGGGTAAAAGAAAGGTAGAGAACTGGGAAAAGGTGATCATTCTCTAAAAGTAGGGAATGGTGCAAATGTTGCAGCCAAAGCAGTTGGTGAATATCACCTTGTATTACCAAATGGGAATACATTGATCTTGAACGACTGTTATTACGTACCATTTCTGATATGCAATTTAATATCGATTTCTTTATTAGATAAAGAAGGATATAACTTTGTAGTAGAAAAAAATGTTATGAATATTTTCCTAAATCAATTGTTGATTGAGTTTGGTACATTATGCAATAGTTTATATGTTCTAAATCAAAATACAGTTCTTAACGTACAGAACACACACAAGAGGAAAAGTTCAGAAATGAACAAATCCTTCTTGTGGTATTGTAGACTAGGTCATATTAATGCGACACGACTAGCTAAGTTACATAAGGATGGATATTTGAATCAGTTTGAATTTACATCTTATGAAACTTGCCAGTCATGTCTCAAAGGTAAAATGACCAAAACTCTGTTTACTAGACACGGAGAAAGAGCTACTGGACACGGAGAAAGATACATAGTGATGTATACGGTCCTATGTCTACACATGCCAGGAATGGTTCCTCGTACGTCATTACATTCACCGATGATCTCTCAAGATTCGAACATGTGTTCCTATTGAAACATAAAACTGAAGCTTTTAAGAAATTCAAGGAATATAAGTGCGAAGTAGAGAACCAAACAGGTAGAAGTATTACAATCCATCAATCTGATCGGGGAAGAGAATACTTAAGCACTGAGTTCTTGAATTATTTAAAAGAGAATGGGATTCCCTCTTAGCTTACTCCTCCGTATACACCACAGAACAACGGTGTATCGGAGCGGAGTAATCGCACCCTATTAGATATGGTGCGCTTTATGATGAATACTGCTGAGTTACCTATTTCCTTTTGGGGTTATGCGCTTGAGAAACTGCATACATATTGAATAGAGTTCCAACCAAATCAGTTCCCACCACTCCATATGAGATATGGAATGGGAAGAGACCATCTCTTAAACGATTTATGATATGGGGTTGTTCGGCCTATGTTAAAAAGAAAAATCAGGACAAGCTCGAGGCAAGGTCAGTTCTGTGCAAGTTGTAGGATATCCCAAGCATTCGTGAGGGTATATCTTCTACCACACTGAGAAACAAAAGGTGTTTTGTTTCTCTGAATGCCACCTTTTTAGAAAAGGAATTTCTTATGAAAAAATTTAGTGGTTATGAGATAGAACTGGAAGAAGTTCCAGCTACACAAACTACAGCTGATGATTTGATAGAACCGAAGAATTCAATAGCCTCCAACGAACCTTAGCCACTGCGCAAATTTAGTAGGGTTACTCATCCACCTGAGAGATACTAAGGTTTTCTCATTGACGGTGGGAGCAAGGATTGTATAATGGAAGATGATGACTCAACTAGTTTCACGCAGGCCATCACGAGTGGGGACTCTGTGAATTGGCTGGATGCAATGCGATCTGAGACAGAATCCATGTACACCAACAAAGTATGGACTTTGGAAGTTGCTCCTGAAGAGGTAAAACCCAATAGGAGCAAGTGGATCTTGAGAAGATTCTTGGTGTAGATGGAAAAGTTGAGACTTTCAAAACTAGACTTGTAGCAAAAGGTTTTCGTCAACGACCAGGTGTGGATTATGATGAAACCTTTTCTCCAGTGGCTATGCTTAAGTCCATCCGGATCCTACTTTCCATTGCTAAATACCATGACTACGAAATCTGGCAGATGGACGTCAAGACTGCTTTCTAAATGGTGATTTAGAAGAGAGCGTGTATATGACACTGCCAGAGGTCTTCGTAGACAGTGGGAGCAGCGGAAAGGTGTGCAAGATGCTCAAATTGATCTACGGGTTAAAGCAGGCATCACGAACTTGGAACATCTGTTTTGATGTGGCAGTTAAAGAGTTTGACTTCATCAAAAAGGTAGATGAACCTTATATATATAAGAAGGTAGTAGAGAGTAAGGTTGTCTTTCTCGTATTGTACATGGATGACATACTCTTTATAGGAAATGATATTCCTATGCTACACTCGGTCAAGCTCTACTTATCACAGTTTCTCTATGAAAGTTCTAGGCGATGCCTCTTACATCCAGGGATTAAGATCTATAGAGATAGATCTAAGAGTATGTATCATACTCACTAGGTGTAGTGAGTAGGTGTCAATCGAATCCGGGGGAGAATCATTGGACAGCTGTGAAGAACATTCTTAAGTACTTGAGAAGCACTAAAGAAATGTTCTTGGTGTATGGTAACGGTGAACTCCAGATGGAGTCCTTTACCGATTCGAGCTTCCAGAGCGATAAGGTCGATTGAAAGTCGGTCTCGGATTTTGTCTTTACCCTCAATGGAGGGATGGTATGTTAGAAGAGTTCCAAGCTAAATACCGTAGCAGACTCGACGATAAAGGCTGAATACATCGCTACAAACGATATTGCTAAAGAGGCTGTCTGGATGAACAAGTTCATGAGATGAACTTAGTGAGGTTCCTACCATTAAACATCTAATACTTGTGTATTGTGATAACAATGAAGTTGTGGCTTTGGCCTAAGAACCCCGGTCCCATCAGTGATCCAGACATATTCTTAGGCGGTATCATATATTCAGAGAGATGGTTGATCTCCGGGAGATCGAGGTCAGGAGAGTTGACACGAAGAATAATACGGCGGATCCACTCACAAAGGCCATTCCCCAGATTCAATTTGAGAGACTCTTCAGGATATTGGGTATGAGATACTACAACAACTGGTCTTAATGCAAGTGGGAGATTGTTAGTTTTATGTATGACCTAGAGGCCATTATTGTACATGATTGTATATTATAATGGATACTTGGACATATATAAAGAGGACTTTCTTGCTCGACATGATAGTATGCAATCTGGTTGCTCTTTATCTTAATATATAGACTAGTATTGTGATACTGTCTTGCTCTCACATGTTGGTAAAGCCCTTAGGATGTATACTTGACTACCAGGATTATGATGCAGATCATACTGGTGTGGCCAGGGTAGTCCACAAGTTCATCCTTTAATTGTTCCTAGTCGAGAGAGTATCGAGACAGGGCATCGATATTCCAGAGTAGACTAGTGTGTACGTTTCTTGACCCTGTATGGGGCGATGGATGATCCCACATCCATTGGTGTTTGATATTAAAGATTGTACACGGGTGCTCAATGGAGAATGGGTACACCGAACAGGGCTCGCCGAGAACTCTTAGATGATATTATACCTAACGTCATATATCAGTTCTCTAGTGACACTTGTACAGGTTAATCTGTAGACCCGAGATCGTCATAGAGTCTTGTGTGATTCCCACTATGCTTTGATTTCCTCCCTATCACGTTCAAGAGAGTGTGCAAACAGGTAGATTTTGGGTACAGTCCCGAGTCACATGGAGGGAATGAGCGATATGAGGGGTTTTGTCTCTCCCAGTATTGGGGGTTGATGTCGCGCTGTGCTCGATTGGCTATAACAGGAAGTCTCTGGCCAGGGCTGATGATGAGATTTACTGGTAAGTGTTATCAGTAGTTTCTCGACCCGTTATGAGCCTAACATCGGCATAACTTATCAAGTTATTGGGGTCTGACATTTACCACCCCCGGACTCGATATGCGTCATATCAGACGAAGAGACCGGACTGTACGGTAGTGTTACTTATTGGATTCACGGGAGTATGGACAAGCTTGCTTGTTGATCTTCTAATCGCTCCATACCTGGGTAGCCGTTACGTCTAGCTAGTACCGCTGACGGCTTGTGGATGAATAATATGATCATCACCTACTGCTGGCGTATTTACGAGTCTTTAGAGTCCTACACAGAGGTTTCCTGGATCAAGAGAAACAAAGTAGGGCACATATGTGATATGTGCGGGACCGATATTAATACATATATGTGATACCGTATTCTAATCTCGCGATATATGATATCAGTCGGTTATATGAGATATAGCCGGGTTATTGAATAAAGTGTTGATTCGATAAGTTGATATAAATGATATTAATCGGTTATATGTGATATAGCCAGATTATTAAATCAAGTGTTGATTTAATAATTTAATATATAATTATATATTTGATATATTAATATATATTAACTAATATTAGCTCACTTAAGAATTTCTTTTCTACTAATACATTTAAATATATATGTGATATATATTAATATATTTATATTTTGTATCATGCTAGATAATACATTAGACTTAGGTGTATAAGACTCATACCTAACTAAAGATAATTTGGGTGATTAATTATTATGGGAAAAATCAAAATTAGGTGGAAATTAGCATGGCCAAGATGCTTGCGGAAGCATGTAAAAGCCTTGATTTAAGTCCACTAATTTTGTTTTACTCTAGATATTTATTAACCCAACCATTATCTTTAGCCATGGTTAAATCTCTACAAAAATCATTGAGATATTTTCTCACCCATGGTTAATCACTTGGGCTTCTTCTTTATCTCCTTCTTTGCTTTCTAGCTTTCGAGTGAGATGAAAAAGAAAACGAGAAAAATAATTCTAATGTGAGCAAAATTCCTACCTCATCAATTTATACCAAACTAGTCATTTAGTATAGGCTGTTTGCTTAACTAATCCATCAATTAGTGAAGAGATAGCTTTAGTTGGAGATTCTTCGACGTAGATCATCTTCGGCCTCGAAGATCCTTGAGCAAGCTCGTTCCTTTCGTCTAGTGGAGCCTAAGGTGAGTCCGGGACACCACTAATGTAAAACACGGATTCCACGATCGTGATGAATAGCCAAACCCATATCCCTAGACCTCTATGAGAGCGCCAAGTAACCCTACCAATTCTACAGTTAGGAGACCCGGTCTCAACTCCTTAAGATGGTCTCCCACTGGACTCTAGAACTCGGTTACTTGTACTCCTCGCCTCAGGTCTATCCTAATGCGGAAACCTAAATAATATACATCAATGGTGACATTATCCTCAACCCGAAAGTGCCCTAATAAAATAATATTACATACAGATTTTACATGAATGAAAATAAAAACTCCCATCTCATATAAAACCCCCGGCTATTCATTCACGTCGATCCAATAAATCATATCACCAGCAACACATAACATCCCATATCATCAACGTAAGTAAATATGCGTATCCCGAATTTCGTTGACATATAGCAACGAGATCGTGATACCCCACATATTACACTTACGGTCGCAGAAAAGAAATAGAAAAACTACAATAATTAGAATCCGCATATTCTTAGACATCATAAATCCGAAATATCTCATATTCCGGATTTCATGCCTAACCAATAAACCTTGTATTTTAGTCTCAAATTTAAAACACTTTTCAATTACTTTAGTCGAGTAATTCAACAGGATTCCCGACTACATTATCGAATACGCGTCGGAAACTTTAGCAGATGTCCGCACCCCTGATACCGTCGACGAAGTGCACTCAGGCGGAACACCGTGGCCACAAGCACCCGAGTGGGTGTTTTTGGCAACGGGGTTTCTCCTACAGTCACTTGATCGGGGCTATGGGGCGTGGCTGTCTACTAGAGTTACCCAACGAGTGTTCGCGTATAATACGCAATTGTGACGGAGTTTTGATCCGAATCAAAACTCCGTAGCAACCGATTAACCGAGACTATTAGATTTACAATATACTAACTAGTTTTCACAAAACTAATTAATCCGGATTCTAAATATTGTATCACATATCATCAAGATCTATACAATGTTAAACTTTTTGATCGGTTTAGCAAACACCCACAAAATCCAGAGACCTCAACAACTTGAGAATCATCAAAAACACCCAGAAAGTGCTAAATGAAACCATGGAGTAGCACAAGAAAAATGGACCTACAACTCCCTAAAACGGTGGCGGAACCGCGGCCAAATAAGAGTTTTCGCGGCAGTTCCTTGGCTCTTTGGAGGAGTTGGGGCTCCAAATTTCTTGGGGCTTCATAGAAAATCCTACACGATTTTTTAGATATTTTTAATCACGAAAATTTCAACTTTTGAAAAATTCGACAGAAACTTCAAATAAAATGCAGTTTCGAAAACCGATCGCACACTTTAACGTCGTAATGACCTTCCCTAATGTTCTAGCTTGGCTCTGATACCATGGAAGTCTACCCTAGCACCATAACAAGGTTTTAGTAGCATTAAGCATGCCAAATTTAAATTTTTTCGGGTGCTATGTTAGACTAACCAAGATCGTAACTAGAAGATTAGGGTTTAACCTATGTGATGATATGAAAACTAAAGAAGTGAAGATGGTTATACCCTCATAGATCTAGTCCTTCACTTCACAAGCTCCGTGTTATAGTTCACGCGACTCCACTAGGCTCCACTTGAGAGTTTGATCGAGCTTCCTCCGATGACCTTCGTGCCGAAGATGATCCACGCGAAGCCCGCTGGCTTAAGCAACCTCTTCACTAATCTCCTATTAGTGAAGGAAACGCGTCACACCAAAGTGCTAGTTTGGTGTGGGATGGTCAAGTAGGGGATTTGAGGCTCACTAGTTTATGTTCAAGCTACATATTTCACATCACATGTGAGGGGTTGAAGCTTGAAGCATGATGACGAAGAAGAAGGATGCTAGAGAGCATATGAGAGCAACACAAGAAAAAGGTAAAGTGTTGTGAATGAAGTGTAGAATGGCAACCCCTTGACCCTCACTCATTCAAGCAAGGAGTTTATTGCAATATAAAATTGCAACCATACTTGAATAGTGAGTCAAGAGAAATAAACAAAAGAAAAATGCCATGCCTCACCATACCTTCTTATTTTCCACCTCTTTTTCTATTTTCCAAAAATAGAAAAATCATGACATGCTTCATAATATATATATGTATGTATATATATATATATATTATGAAGAATAATTAGTGAGCTAATGATATTAGTTAAGATATAATTATATTAAATATAATATATATCACATTATTAAATCAACAATTGATTTAATAATCCGGTTATATCATATATGACCGACTAGTATCATTTATCTGTATATCACATTATCAAATCAACACTTGATTCGATAATTTGGTTATATCACATATAAACTAACTTGATAACAGATAACTGCCAGATTACAATATGGTATCACATACATGTATCTAATCAGGCCCACGCACATATCACATATGTTTCGTATTTTGTTTCGCTTGAACCAGGAAACTTCTGTATGGGACTCTAAAGACTAGTCAATACGCCAGCAGTAGGTGATGATCACATCAGTCACCTAAGCCATCAACAGTACTAGCCGGACGTAACGGCTACCCGGGTATTGAGCGATATGAAGATCAACAAGTAAGCTTGTCCATACTCTCCATGAAGCCTATCAGTAACACTACCGTACAGTCCAGTCTCTTCGTCTGATATGTCGAATATCATTTCTAGGGGTGGTAAACATCAGACCCCGAAAATTCATAAGTTATGACAATGTATGGTCTATAACGGTTCGAGAAACTACTGATAAATCTTATCAGTAAATCTCAGCAGTAGCCCTGGCTAGGAACTTTCAGTTATAGCCAATCAAGTATAGCGCAACATCAACCCCCAATACCGAGAGAGACGTAACCCTTCCTATCGCTCATTGCCTCCATGTGACTCGGGACTGTACTCAAAATCCACCTGTTTGCACAACTCCTCTAGAGCGTGATAGGGAAAAAATCAAAGCACAGTGGGAGCCACACAAGACTCTATAACGATCTCGGGTCTACAGACTAACCTGTACCAGTGTCACCAGAGGACTTCTATCTGACGATAGGTATACTACCAACTAGGAGTCATCGGCGAGTCCGTTCGGTGTACCCATTCTCTAATGAGCACATGTGTACAATCTTTGATGTCAAACACCAATGGCTGTGGGACCAACCATCGCCCTCTAAGGGACAAGAAACGTACACACTAGTCTACTCTGGAATATCGATGCCCTGTCTCGATATCCTCTCGACTAGGAACAGTTAAATGATGTACTTTTGGACCACCCTGGCCTCATTAGTATGATCTCATCATAAACCTGATAGTCAAGTACATATCCTAAGTGCTTTATCAAAATGTAAGAGACAGAAAGTATAAAAATATAAATCTACATATTAAGATAAAAGTAACCAGATAGCATACTATCATGTCAAGTAAGAAAGTCCTATATATATATATATATATATATGTCCAAGCATCCACTATATCAACAATAATGGCCTCTAGGGCATACATATTCCTAGCAATCTCCCACTTGCACTAAGGTCAGTTGTTGTAGTATCTCATACCCAACATCCCCAAAATCTCTCGAATCATGTTCAGTTGATAAAACTGCACTATTAATATGACATTTTCCTTACTACATAAATATAATAAAAGATGTTTATTATAAATATGACATATATATGGGTTGATCCGTAAAAAATACTATTTTCATGCGTTTATATATTATAATTAACATTATGAAGAAAAAATGTAAGCATATAATATTCATATAATACTTGGACTATTTTAATATGCTTACTTTATTAAATATCTTTGACCAATTCTCTTAAAACTAAAATATCATGACAAATGGTTAAGATAATATCTCAATAAAAACAAATTCTACTAATATCATTTATTGAGATAATTGTGCAGGAATTATATCATGACTGAAATCAAGGAAATCCGAGTTGGCGAGATCAAATCTGCCGAAGATATTCAAGTAAATTGAAGAAACCAATTCTGGCAGAAATGTAGAAAAGATTTTCAAAGTCTAGATATTCAAAAGATCAACAAGTGCTACAGATATGAAGCCACAGAAATTAGAGCCCATGATCCCACCATAAGGCGGAGGATCCGCGGCCAAACCCACGTATTGGCCGCGGTTCTGCCGCACATCTGAAGAGTTAGGATTCTGGATTTTTTTGGTTGGGATCCTAACAACTAGTTACCATATTAGGAAACTAGGATTCTGGCTTTGTGACTATAAATAAGGACCGAGAGCCTCTTGGAAAAATCATCAAACTGACGAGATCACGAAGTCCAAGTCGGCTCATGCATCCAGGCTGATCATCAACTGTTCATTTACCTCCTTCAGAAGAGATCGAGAAGCAAACTATATTTTTGTAATCATTTTCTAAAGGAACAAAAGTGTATTTGATCAAGTTGATTAATAAAAGTAGTTGTCTTTATTCTTATTACATTTTATTTTCTTTATTTACATCATGATCTCTACCCGTTCTTTTATCTCCATCATGCGCGAGTAATTCTCCGCTTGTTAGGGTTCGTAGGATTATAGTAGATTAATGGATGATGAAGATCCTTAAACTCTTTTTACGTCCTATAAAGTTTATAAACTTTACCAAAAGAATCATTAACATCCTAATCGGGCGCGCTACCAATTTATTTCTAGTCTCGACCGCGATTAGAGATTAGATTAACAATTGTTTTGGTAAAGGCTAGACATGAACAGAGATCCATGTCAAGATAGGGGTTAAGAGTGGGAACCCTATTCCCTCCAGAAACTCTAATCTACATGCATCACTGTCGATCTAGTTTTAAATCTATTAGAGGATAAAAGGAGTAATCTTTAATTAATCATCCATGACTACTAAATCTTAAAGAACCCTACAAGCCTTTTTCTTATATAACCTCCATCCGTAGTTAATCTAGATCTATATTCTGCATCCGTGTTTGACGTAGATCTAGAACCTACAACCATTCTTCACCATTCTTTATTCTTCCTCATTTCTTTCTCAACACGCTTAAAGTAAGATTAAAAGATTCAACGTTTCCCAGAGGACGACCCGTACTCATCTCGGTCTAGCTACACGCGACACCGTTATTGATTGCGGTTAACTACTACACACAAATCAGATCAATCAAATGGCACCGTTGCCGGGGATACGTGCGTAATTTATTTTTCTTACTATTCGTGTTGAAGTCTTGTTCGATCTATATCATAACATAAAACAAAACCGCATCTTGCATATTTAACGATTAGTGTGTGATTCTTGCGAGGAATTCTGGAGTCACTTTAGCGAGGAGATAAAACTTCAGAGATATTCATCAAGACCCAGAAAAGAAGAGGAGGCTACTGTACAAAAATTGTCAAAAGATCCCCTCATCTCGCGGTGGAACCGTGACCAAATCACCAGTATTGCGGCGGAACCGAGGCCTAATTGGTGGATCTTGGCTTCAAAATTCTCTGGTATCTTCTACAACTCTTTATCTCTCCTCTGAAAAATCCAATAATATATTTTCTGCAAGATTCTTTGCAAAATATCGCCGCTCAAAAATCTTTTTGCGTGCTTTGTTTTGCAGGTTGTTTTTGCATATTTTAATATGGACTTTAAGGGGCAAGACCACAATTCAGATTAGGTGGGGATTTCATCACCCTTCGTAGGCCCCACAAATCACAAAACGAGCATTCGTATAACCCTATATTAATTAAAAAAAATATCTAGATCAAGACCCTAAGACCGTCGCGCTCAAGTAGGACAGAAGAAGGTCGTGGGTAATCTATCGCTTATCTGCATTTCTTTTGTGGTGTCTTGGAAAGTGTGTCTAAGACAAGTGGTTACTTAATTAGTCCTGCTATTTTCGGTGATTCGTATAGCAGATACCTCCCACTTACCTAGCACTTACCTGGCCACAGGAGAGATAAAGATGCAGTAGAGAATTTATCCTGCGATTTATCCTTTGGAAGTCTAGGAGCGGTCTAGTGCTTGACCTAGGTGACCTTAGTTCTAGGGTTTGCTTGTGCATTTTATGATTTTTGTGAGTAAACCCCCAAGTCCACTTTCAAAGCAAAACAATCCAAATAGAGCTTAAATCTTTTCACCCTATTTTCTTTTCACCTTCTTCTAATGGGTAACCCAAACAGTCGAACTCTTGCCGAGCTTTGCTATCCACAATCAGATATTTCTTGTCTTTGTAATCGCTTCGGTATACCATCCGACTCTCCCATTTCTTTAAGAGATCGGATAGAAAAAGTGGGTAGAAATAGTTGGCCACCTCAGTCCAGGTCTTATCAACCGTATCCTAATTCTACATCTGTTCAGTTGATACTCCGAGTGAAGGAACTCTTAAACGCATGTCCATCGCTGAGCATATAGCGAAGGCTAACGGCCAAAGTTTCAATCCAGACCAACATCAACCATCACCACCACTTTCTAAAGAAGAATTTCATAATCGGTTTGTGGCATATATGATATCTATTGAAAATAGCCAGCCAACCAACCCATATCAATATTCTTCTTATCATAATGTTGATCCTACTCCTGCCCAATTTTCGAAACCATACTATTCCTATCAATCCTATCAATCCTATCCGACCTTTACACCTTCTCTAGACAGTCCTTCAAATCAGTCATTTGGGAGTTTTAATTATCCACAAGAATTTCAATCTTATACTGAAACCCCTTATCTACCCAAGTTTAGTCGTGAGCGGAAATTAGAAGAAGGTATGGAATCGATGCGCCGCCTCAGAAAGGAATTGGCAGAAAGCATGGCTGAGTATAAACGAGCAACTAGTTTTCAACCAGCTCAAAATTTTTCAGCGTATGATACGGCCATAGGACAAAGTGAGAATTTGGGTAGTGAAAGAGAACGATACACCCTTCCTAATCAAACCTCCCCATCCCAAATTAAAATCCACAACTCCAGTTTCACTGATCTATCGAGTGCACCAATTGAAGATAGAATGCCTGATAAGTTGTGTGACTTTATAGTGTTTGATTTACCAGATTGTGAAGGGTCCATTTCAAGTGAAGCCACACCCAATCCTTGTGATCTCTACACCTCCGCTCTAGAATCTCAATTGATTGAAAACCCTGTTTTTGATGAGGTGTCTGAGACTTGTAACCTTCACTTGATTGAGAATATTGACGTTGGGGATATATTGAATGATGAACCCAAAATTTTGGATGAGTTTTTCCCACCAATTCATCAGGTCCTTTCACTCCCGTGTGGTCATCATCTCGAGCCTTTAACTATTCTTCCCGAACCCCATATGCGTCTTGAAGTTGATGATAAATGTATAACAGAAAAGCAGAACGAAATTCAGCCTTCATTTCCTACATCTGGTTCAGCAATACTCGACACATCAATTTGTTTACCTATTTCATCTCCCACTTTCTCTGGTTCTTCTTCTAATCAACTTTTACTTTTAGCGAGTGTTGATAAATCACAATCCGATATTTTGAGTTCGATAATTCTAGAAAGACAACTTGATTTAGATACTCATGAGAATGAGGTAGATAAGCTTTTCGAGTCTCCTACCTCTATAATTTTTGACAAATCAAGTGTGTTGAATTCTGGCGTGACACTTATTGACATTGAAACGTTTAATCGGACCATCGATGAAAGTTTCGAAGATATTTTCGCCGACGAACTCGCATTCCTAAACGACACGGATTTTATGATTAATCAACCTTCACCTGAAGAAGTTGAACCACCACCATTTCTTCTTGTCCCATACGAGAATGTGACCATTCTTTGCATTCCTAATCATCCACATTCTCATTTCCATTCATCATTATTATTTCGTCTCTATCAACCGAGACGTAAACCATACTACCTCCTATCTTCCCACTTCTTCAAATCTCTGTTTTTCCACCAACCAGTGCGTTACATCGATAAATTTTTTGAATGGTTGATGTTGACTTTTGGTCTTTGTAAAGTCTTATATTGACCAAATAACTTTACCCCCCCTAAAATGCTTAATATTGTTTAACTCAAGTTTGGGGGGAGGGGGTATTTTTGGCTCTTGAAAAAAAATTGTCCTCAAAATTGTGAGCCAAAAATAAGTTTGGGGGAGGATTTTCACTTTCAATTTTTATTGCCCCCGTTAATAACCTTTCCTGCTAAGTCTATAAGTTTTGGAGATTTAAAAAAGACAACAGTGAGGACACTGCTGCAAACAGGTTTGGAGGAGGTTTGTGCTTATTTACGCGTTACATTGCATTATACTATATATAAGCACAAAATTTTTTGATAAGGAAATTTTGAAAGTGAAAATTTACATATGAAAGATAGGAATAGTTTGAGAAAAACAAGAAAATTAGAGGTTTTCTTAAACAAAACTAGTAATAAGTAGTTATGAGCTATTTTTCCAAGGGTTAGTAAGATGAAGGAAATTACTAATCTGAGGATAAAATTAAGTCTGAAATATAGTTCTTATTCTTGACGCCAAACATCTGAATGTTGATACCCTACTATATGCACTTACACACATCTTGAAACTTGGGATAGTAGAGGATACCTTGAAATTCTTTTGTCTAAAAGCCTTAGTATAAATAAATAAATAAATATAAGTGATGAAGAAAAAAAATGAACACTGGTTTTGTAATTACCAATGCAGCATAAAAAAAATATAGCGAGGGTGCTTTATCACCTAGTGCCTTAAACCAACTGGTTTGGGAATCATTGCTAAGCCTTAGGTGTTGCATAATGAAGAATTATGCCTAAATGTGTGAGCACATTTTGTAATCGGTCAGTTAGCACCTCAAGAAGTATTAACGGTCGCATGAAGAATGTGTGAGCAATTTTATCGAAAATATTCACCAACTATAAACTACTTTGGAAGATGGACAAGAGTATGATAGCTTGAATTGAATTCTCTAAGTGTAGGGACGTTTTTTACACACACGTAAGGGTATATGATTAACGTTTGGATGAAAGATAGGGAGGAAGACTAATAGCGATATTTTAATGAGTGATGATATGATTTCTAACATTTTTTTCACGACCATTAAGATAGGGCTCATAGCAACTGAAAAGCTGGTATAGTTGGAAACTCTTATTTTCAAGTTTTTTCTTTTATAAGATCTTTATATATAACTTTTACTATCTTTCTTTTATTATGGGATTTTGTGGGTGTAATCCGCTGAAAACTCTCAGGAGACAACACTCCTCCTACTAGAGACACATAGAGGTTTAACAGCTTGTTGCACATGCTCAGTGCAATCGTGTTGCCTATGAAAGTGTGCTACTTAGATTTTTCTTTTTCTTTTTCTCCTTCTCTTGAAAAACTAGTTTGCTCGGGACGATCAAAATTAAGTTTGAAGGTATTTGTTCAGTTGATAAAACTGCACTTTTAATATGACATTTTCCTTACTATTTATATATAATAAAAGATTTTTATTATAAATATAACACATATAAGGGTTTATCCGTAAAAAATACTATTTTCATGTGTTTAATATTGTAATTAACATTATAAAGGAAAAATGTAAGCATATAATATTCATATAATATTTGGACTATTTTAATATGCTTACTTTATTAAATATTTTTGACCAATTCTCTTAAAACTAAAATATCATGGCAAATGGTTAAGATAATATCTCAATAAAAACAAATTCTACTAATATCATTTATTGAGATAATTGTGCAGGAATTATATCATGACTGAAATCAAGAAAATCTGAGTTGGCGAGATCAAATCTGCCGAAGATATTCAAGTAAATTGAAGAAACCAATTCTGGCAGAAATGTAGAAAAGATTTTCAAAGTCTAGATATTCAAAAAATCAACAAGTGCTACAGATATGAAGCCACAGAAATTAGAGCCCATGATCCCACCATAAGGCGGCGGATCCGCGGCCAAACCCACGTATTGGCCGCGGTTCCGCCGCACATCTGAAGAGTTAGGATTCTAGATTTTTTTGGTCGGGATCCTAACAACTAGTTACCATATTAGGAAACTAGGGTTATGGCTTTGTGACTATAAATAAGAAATGAGAGCCTCTTGGAAAAATCATCAAGCCGACGAGATCACGAATTCGAAGTCGGCTTACGCATCCAGGCTGATCATCAACTGTTCATCTACTTCCTTCAGAAGAGATCGAGAAGCAAACTATGTTTTTGTAATCATTTTCTAAAGGAACAAAAGTGTATTTGATCAAGTTGATTAATAAAATTAGTTGTCTTTATTCTTATTACATTTTATTTTCTTTATTTACATCATGATCTCTATCCGTTCTTTTATCTCCATCATGCGCGAGTAATTCTCCGCTTGTTAGGGTTCGTAGGATTATGGTAGATTAATGGATGATGAAGATCCTTAAACTCTTTTTACGTCCTATAAAGTTTATAAACTTTACCAAAAGAATCATTAACATCCTAATCGGGCGCGCTACCAATTTATTACTAGTCTCGACCGCGATTAGAGATTAGATTAACGATTGTAATGGTAAAGGCTAGACATGAACGGGGATCCATGTCAAGATAGGGGTTAAGAGTGGGAACCCTATTCCCTCCAGAAACCCTAATCTACATGCATCACTGTCGATCTAGTTTTAAATCTATTAAAGAATAAAAGGAGTAATCTTTAATTAATCATCCATGACTACTAAATCTTAACGAACCCTACAAGCCTTTTTCTTATATAACCTATATCCGTAGTTAATCTAGATCTATATTCTGCATCCATGTTTGAAGTAGATCTAGAACCTACAACCATTCTTCACCATTCTTTATTCTTTCTCCTTTCTTTCTCAACACGCCTAAAATAAGATTAAAAGATTCAACGTTTCCCAGAGGACGACCCGTACTCATCTCGGTCTAGCTACACGCGACACCATTATTGATTGCGGTTATTCTACAAACACTTCTTTAAAATACAGATCAATCAGGGGGTGGGCCTTTGTGAGTGGATCCGCTGTGTTATCCTCTGTGTCAACTCTCTAGACCTCGATCTCCTGGAGATCAACTATCTCCCTGATCAGGTGATACTGCGTAAGAATATGTCTCGATCGCTGATGTGACCGGTGTTCCTAGGCCAAAGCCACAGCTCCATTGTTATCACAATACTCAGATAGTGGATGCTCAATGGTAGGAACCAAGTTCATCTTATGAACTTATTCATCCAGACAGCCTCTTTGGCAGTATCGTTGGTAGCGATATAATTAGCCTCTATCAACAAGTCTGCTACGGTATATAGCTTGGAACTCTTCCAACATACTGTCCTTCTACTGAGGGTGAAGCCAAAACCCGAGACTGACTTTCAGTCGTCTTTATCACTCTGGAAGCTCTAATCGGTAAAGGACTCAACCCGGCGATCAATGTTACCATACACCAAGAATATCACTTTAGTGCTTCTCAAGTACTTAAGAATGTTCTTCTCAGTTATCCAGTATTTCTCCCCAGGATCTGATTGAAACCTACTTAGACGGGGACTTTTGGATTAGCTCTAATGAGCTCCATGCTTTGCACACTCGTCTCTTCAGCTCCTATTAACTCCTCTGCACTGTTTGATTTCTCTGCAATCAAATAGAGATCTTTCATTTCACCATTTAATATCATTTTAATGCTTTTTAATCCAAAATTTTAATTCCCAAACCCTATTTCTCTACTATAAATACCACCCCATATTTTGTCTCAGTACCATTCTGAAAATTCTAGCAAAAACTCCCTCAAAAAGTTCCTAAGTGCAGGTGGAGTAAAGTGGAGTTAGTGAGCAAGGTTCTTCCGTCAAAGATCGAAACCGATTCCGGAGCTCCCACGACACCACGAAGTTCATCCCTTCTTCCTTAATCTCTTCATGATATATTCAAATCATAAGTCCCTCCCAACTCTCCTCCTTTTCATTGAAATTCATCTTTAAATCTTATACCGGTAAAGTAGAGTTATTACCGATACTTTTTTCTAAACCCTGGAAACTCCCTTTTCCTTTATAGATTGGTCGACCTAATTTTACAACATTATTTGTAACTTTAAATATCAATGTCTGGATTCAAATTTAATCAAGAATCTCATGTGGAACAACCATAATTGAACTTTTTCATTACAATATCTTGAACTTTATTATCACTTCTTTTCGTTTTTTCTTAAAACTATACCTTGAGGAAAAACTTCACGGGGTAACGACCTACCTCACATGTACACTTTGGTTTCATAGTACGATGCCTATTTGTATGAATATTTGTTTTCGAAGAATAATCTTTACAATAAAATACCACATATTTTTTTAAAAACTGGGTTTCATTTAAAGCGATATTTCGTATTCCTTTGTAATTATGCATCTACAACCCTCGTTAAGAGATCTGCTAATGGATGGTGCGGATTATTGCACATCCCGGGAAAATTAGAGTGAGATGTAGCACTCCTCACGGAGTATTCGATCTCGAAAGGATATAAATACGTTTTTAAGAAAAATGAATTTTCTAAATAAAACTAATATTTTGAAATTATATAAGATTATAAATCCAGATTTTCAATATATTACGAAATTATTATTTTTTTCTAAAAATGAAAGATTAAAATATAATAAAATACCATCAAGTTACCAAAAAGACTAATTTTCAATAAAATACCATAAACTTTTAAAAGCTAGGTAATTATCATTAAAATACCCCAATAATTTAAACACATGCTCATGAAAACCCTAAGTAATACAAATCACCCTCGAGGTTTTATTTTTAATCTATATTAAAAATATTTTTCATAAAACCCCCTCGAGAAATACAAAACAATATTTTAAGGACTTTAGTAAATATAGGTTTAAGCGGGATCAATTCTCTTGAGCCCGAGAGAGCCGGAGAAAGTGAGTGCTTTCCTATTTAGGTTAGACCACTTAACGGAGGAAAAAGAGACAAATCCTGCCGCCCATATGCAGCAGTTGCCAATGACTCCCGAACCTAATAATTCAAGAGTTAAATTAGTTTACAAGTGTCTGACTTAGTCTGAGTCCAACCTTAAACCTGAATCCAAAATTAAACACGAATACTTGATCATAAACATGAATACTCAAATTCAAACATCAAATTCAAACGTGTATACTTAACTTGACTTGACCGAACCATGATTATAACTTGACATGAACTTGACCTGACTACTTGAATACATGATTACATCATGAATATGAACCTGAATATTTTGTATCCATGGTTTCGGCCAAGACTTATAAACATAATCTATACAATACATTACGCGGGGATAAAGGCGTAGATTGGTACAGAACGTATATTGTGGCACGAAAGGTCATTTTAAAATACACATACATGAATTCACGTGCCGTTGTCCTATGGGTTATGACGGGTCATTATACTACATGTTACCATAGTCCACGGGGTAAGATGGACTCCTCTCGTATACATGAATACCTTCCTTATCAAACAACAAACAACTACATTAGAATAACTATGCTATACCTGTGAACGATCATATACAACTTTACCTGTTCAATTCACATTACATACTATCTTCTCTTCTTTCTTTTGGGGCTTACCGAGCGCTAATTCGCTTATGACATTCCTTTCTGTTTCTTTCTTTGGAATGTTCGTCAGGAGGACCGAACTCTGAGGAGATAGAGTCGAGCCAGGAGGACTTAGAGCAGCTTACCACTCAGCCTGACTATTAGTTCTTCTACATTTACTTTCAGTTTGCCATTGTTTAGGCATTTGCTTTTGATTACTGTATCTTTTATTTCAAACAGTTGTATATAAAGTTGAATGTAAATAAAGTTGCAGTTTTATTTTATTCTCTTATCATTCTTGTTCATTTTTTATATATTGCTTAATTACGCTTAACGTATTTATTTTATAATAAATACGTTGCGGCCTACCACGTCACCGTTTCCGTCTACTGGGAAGCGGGACGTGGCAGATTTTGTTGGCGGCCCATGCAGGTCAGTTCTGCATGAAGTCTTAAGTAGTATATCACAATAATTATAAGAATCGGCAACTATATATTCTTTACATTTCAAATTTCATAAATCTATCCTAACCATTCATTTTTCTATCAAGGTAATGGATTCTCCGAACAACACTAGCATGAACGTCAACAGAAATACTCCACCGCCTACTCTACCACCTCCACCTAACATTGTAGCTCTTATCAATGAATAAACGGTACTGCTTGAGGCCATCAAGAGCCTATTGGGGGCTCAGCAGCAGCAGACTGCTATCCTCATGCACCGCCCTAAAGCCGGGGCATCCAGAGTCAAGCAATTTTGGGCACTGCACCCAAAACACCTTTCAGGAAAAGAAAGCCCACTTGAGGCAGAATAACGGGCTCAAGCTATCGAAGATGATATGTCCGCAGCTCAAGTGCCAGATATTGCCTGGGTGAGAGTTGCTAAGTTGCAACTGGCCGACAATGCAAGAGTCAGGTGGAAGGTTGAGGAAAGCCATCTTACACAGACAATAGAGTGGAAGACGTTTTGCTATCTATTCGATTCGAAGTTCTTTCCTGAGAGTGCCCGTTTTGAGATGGAACAACAGTTCATCCACCTATAACAAGGCTCTAAGTGGATAAAATCGGCAGATGAATATGATGTCGAATTCATCATGCTCAGCAGGTAAAGAATTCGTATAAAATACGGATCCGTTAAAACACATCACTATCCTGACATCAACATCTTTTCAGGTTCGCGGCACATTTGATCCCGACTGATGAGATTCGGGCTAGACGATTTCAACAGGGCCTAGACACAGAGATTCTGGCGGCGTTAGCTACAGGCGATTATCCGACTCATGAACTCGTCTGAAGGCAGCTCGCCATTATGAAGCTGTAGTGATGAAGAAGGGTAAGCCCCAAACAGCTGGAATCAAACGTCCTGTCGCACAGATGACAAGAGGAGCCTCTTCTAGGCCAACCTTTGCACCTAGGAGACCGGGAGGATCATTTAACCGGTCCAGTCCAGATTTATGTTTTACTGCAAGAGAACTGGACACCTGGCGAAGGACTGAAGGAATGCAAATGGTCTGTGTTTGGTTTGTGGCATATCTACTCACTCTATAGGAGCATGCCCACATCGTTTTAACACAGCACCAGCACCCAGACCCGCAATCACAACCCTATAGAGACCAGCCATTCAGGCACCTGCATCCCACCTAGCTCTCCCTGCACCAGCTCCACATGGCCACATGCACAACCTCAACGTCAATTTCATCGGGCACAGAGAAACGTGCCTCAATGACAAAGAAAGTGCCCCAAGGGCAGAGGAATGTGCCTCCAGCAAGGAGGAATGTACCAAGATATCAGGCTTTTACAATGACGGTCGAGGAGGCCGAAACTGTTAGTTATATGTATGCCCTAGAGGCCATTACTATACATGAGATGTATATTGTAGTGGATGCTTGGACATATATAGGGAGGACTTTCTTGCTCGACATGATAGTATGCTATCTGGTTGCACTTTATCTTAACATGTACACTTATTGTCTCTCTATTACATATTGATAAAGCCCTTAGGATGAGTACTCGACTACCAGGATTATGATGTGGATCATACTAGTGGGGCATAAATAGTCGGCAAGTACATCCTTCAATTGTTCCTAGTCGTGGGAGTATCGAGATGGGGCATCGATATTCCAGAGTAGACTAGCGTATATGCTTCTCGACCCATGTGATGGGCGATGGATGATCCCATATCCATTGATGTTTGACATCAGAGAAGGTATACGGGTGCTCAGTGCAGACTGGGTACACTGAACGGACTCGCCGAGAAATCCTAGATGGTATTATACCTATCGTCAGATAGCAGTTCTCCGGTGACACTGGTACAGGGTAGTCTGTCGACCCGAGATCGTCATAGAGTCTTGTGTGATTCCCACTGTGCTTTGATTTCTACCATACTACGTTCAAGAGGACGTGCAAAAAGGTGGTTTTTGGGTACAGTCCCAAGTCATATGGAGGCAATGAGCGATAGGAGGGGATTTCATTTCTCCCGGTATAGGGGGTTGATGTTGCGCTATGCTTGATTGGCCATAACAGAAAATCCCTGGCCAGGGTTGCTGAGATCTACTGGTAGGTAGTACCAGTAGTTTCTCGAACCGTTATGAGCCTCATATCAGCATGACTTATCAGGCTATTGGGGTCTGACGTTTACCACCCCCAGGCTGGCAATATGTGACATATCTAACGAAGAGACCGGACTGTACGGTAGTGTTATTGATTGGATTCACAGGAGTATGAGCAGGCTTGCTTGTTGATCTTCTGATCGCTCAATACCCGGGTGACCTTTACGTTTAACAGACCGCTTGCGGCTTGTGGGTGTTTGATATGATCATCACCTACTGCCGACGTATTGACGAGTCTTTAGAGTCCTGCACAGAGGTTTCCTGGTTCATGCCAAACGAAGTAGGAGCACATATGTGATATGTGCGGGACCGAGATTAATGCGCGTATGTGATACCGCATTCTATTCTCGCGATATGTGATATCGCTCGGTTATATGTGATATAGCCGGGTTATCGGATTAAGTGTTGATTCGATAAATTATTACATTTGATATTAGTCGGTTGTATGTGATATAGCTGGATTATTAAATTAAGTGTTGATTTAATAATTTAATGTATAATTATATATGTGATATATTAATTTACATTAACTTATATTAGCTCACTTAAGAATTCTTTTTCTCACTTATGTACATTTAGTATGTATGTGATATATATTAATGTACATTATTTATGTGTCATGCTTGATGCCACATGATACATGGGTATATGAGACTCACACCATCCAAATAATAATGAAGGGTTTTTATTTATTTAAAGTAAATCAAAATTGGTTGGAAATTGTCACATGGTTGAAGCTTGTAGAAGCTTGTGGAACCATTGACCAAATCCACTCTTTTTGTTTTACTTGAAGATATTTATTAACCCAACCATTATTGTTTAGCCATGGTTAATTCTATACATGAGTTAGTATATGACACTAACTCACCTATGGTTGCTATTCTCACCTCATGAGTTTTCATTTTCTCTTCATCACTTCATCTTCTTCTTCATGAGAAAAAGCTTGCTAGCTTTTTTGTAAGTGAGAAAATATTGTGAGAAAATTAAATCTAAAGTGAGCTCATTTCCTACTTCATCATCCTCTACTATTAACCATTTAGTTTAGGGTGTTTGCTTCACTAAACCCTAATTTAGTGAAGAGCTAGCATGAGCTTGAGTCTCCTCGACGTAGATCATCTTCGGCCTCGAAGATTTCGAGCAAGCTTGTTCATTTCTTCATGTGAACCCTTACTAGAGTTCGGATGTTCACTACTTGGAGCGAAGGGACTACTACACGGAGCTTTAGAAGTGAAGGACCGGTCTACAAAGGTTGTATTCCTCATTCTCTTTGATGTTAAGATGTTAACATTGCTTGTTTGTTTAAATCTCTAGTTAAAGATTCTAGGTTAGGGTTCTTCAGAACGGCAAAAAATTTGAAAACAGCATGGACAATGCTTCCCGAAACCTTGCTGCCGCCCAAGGAAACCCAACAGTGGTATCAGAGCCAAGGTAGAGATTTAAACGATATTTGTTAGATTACGAAACCGAAACTGCTCCGAAACTTGAAACACTAAATCTGGTTTCTGTCGATTTTTTAAAGGTGTTAAATTTTTTTTTAAACTACTGCAGAATGTTGTATGTGATATAACATGAGCACTATGAAAATTTTGAGCAATTTGGTGCAAAAGTGGCCGGCCACATAAGGGTTAAAACCGAGCTCACCGGGTCATTTGTGGCTTTTGGGCTTCAAATTTTCATGGTGTTCCAGTCTCTGGGTTTTGGTGTTTCAAGTGTTGTTTGTTTTTGCTAAATTTTCATGTGATGTTAACTTTCTGCATAGGCAACTCGGAGTGTTTCGTAGACGTAATTCTAACATGTATTCGGGTTATTTAGAAGATGTTAAAAAGTTCGAACGGATATCAATAACCGAATTTTTCCCCGCTGAAAATTTTCCAAGAGTTGGATTTTTTCTGAGTTTAAAATTTTCAGAAAATCATGAAAGCGATTTTGTGGACCCTCTAGAAGAACGATACTCAAACTCGACTTTTTGGATCGCGGAACCGCGGTCATACCCTAGGCTTTGCCACAGTTTCATGGCGACATGAGTGAGGCATGGGTCGGCCCTTCTACGAATGGTTCATAGGAGCTGTGGCAGTTTCTGGGTACCTTTTGAACTCCGCTCAAGTGTTGAGCTTGTAGGGAAATTTTGGGTGTTTTTTTATTCAATCGAAAAGTTTAATTTCGTCTAGCTATCTGTGATTGTGATACAATATTTGGAATCCACACAATTAGTTGTGTGATAACTAGTTTGAATTTTATAAATCTAGCAAGTTAGTCTCATTTGATCGGTTGCCACGGGATTTTGATGTTGATCAAAAGTCTGTCGCAATCACGTAGTGTACGCGGATACTCGCCAGGTAACCTTAATAGATAGCCATGCCCTATAGCCTCAACCAAGTGACTGTAGGAGAACCCCGTCGCCAAAAGCATCTGTTCGAGTGCTCGCGGCCGCGGTGTTCCGCCTTAGTGCACTTCGTCAACGGTATCGGGGGTGCGGCCGTCTACTAAAGTTTCCGATGAGCATTCGATTAGGTTATCGGGAATCTTGTTGAATTACCCGATAGGTTATTGGAAAGTGTTTTCAATATCGAGACTAAAATGGGGGGTTTATAATTGTTAGGCATGAGATGTCTAAGGAATTCATTTTGTTGGGCATGAAATCCAAAGTATATGATACATTGGGTTTAGATGTCTAAGGTAGTTGCGGATTCCAATTGTTGTGGTTTTTCACTTTCTTTTCTGCGACCGTAAGTGTAATATGTGGTGTATCGCCGGTTTTATTGTAATATGTGGATCGTCGCGTTTGAATAGCCGGGGGTTTTTATGTGAGATGAGAGTTTTTCATTTTCATTCATGTAAAAACTTGTATGTAATATTCTTTTATTGGGGCATTTTCGGGTTGAGGATGATGTCACCATTGTTGTATATTATTTACTTTTCCGCATTAGGATAGACCCAAGGAGGAGAGCACAAGTAACCGGGTTCTAGGGTACAGTGGGAGACCATCTCAAGGAGTTGAGACCGGGTCTCCTAACTCTAGAATTGGTAGGTTTCTTGCCGCTCTCGTAGGGGTCTAGGGATGTGGGTATGGCTATTCATCGCGACCGTGGAATCCGTGTTATATACGGGCTTAATTTAAAACACGAAATTCCTAGTATATCCAATATTTCATATATGTTCTTCTGCTACTGATATTTTGTGATGTGATCACTCGATATGTTCTGAGACGAATGCCTATATTATATATATGATATATAATAACTATTGTTGCTTTCGTTTCTTATGTGATGCTTAGGAAGCATAAAATTGATGGGATTTCATTAATGAGATTAATGCAAGAAAGAAAAAGAAACCTAAAGATGTTGTAAAAACTTGTTTTAAAAACTGGTAGCTCTAGTTTTTGCTTTGCATAGCGGTATTCCTTGTAGAATATCCAGCACCTTATTCGATAAGGAAAGGGCCGAGATCCCTTCACCGGGAGTGACCACTTTAGCAAAACTGGCAGATGCTACAACCCACTCGGTTTGTCTTTTGATTGCTTCTATAGTTTTTGATTTGCATAGTGGTATTTATGAAATATCCTGCATGTTATTCGATAAGGAAAGAGCCGAGATCCTTTCATTAGGAGTGACCTCTTTAGCAAAACAAGTAAAAGCCTCAAAAACACTCCTTTTTCAAAATCACTCGATTCTACAACGAGATCAAGTTCATTACGCAAAAGGTTTTCTTAAAAACCTGTCATAGCCCTCCGTCATTTCAGATAAGTAGTATTTAGTATTCGTGCTACGTTTGTTGGCTTTCGTCAAGGCGTAGTGTGCGGTAGCTGATTAGTGCTTATCTGCTTAAGCATTTGATGCGATTGGATTAGGGTAGTCGTACGACTTTGTTGGCTTTCGTCAAGGGTCGTGCGGGTGGGTTTAATTCAATCATGAAATGTACGGGTTGAACTTGCCTAACGGACTATGATTTGTTGGCATTCGTCAAGGTCATAGGACGCTAGGGGCAAGATTATCGGGAATTTCAAGTGTTGAAATTTGCAATAAGATTGCATACCTTCTATGAGATAGTTGGATCCCGACTTCCACTGTGAGTAAGAGTTACTCCTGGGAGAGTTTTACACATTACAATTAGCCGATCAAGTAGGTGTCTAGAAAGGTGTTAACGGGGTTACGCCCCTGGAAAAACGAGGTTTATTTTAATTAGGTCCGTGCGAAAGCACGGGGAACCTCCCTTAAAGTACCGACACTGGCCTGGCCGAAAGATTTGCAAACTTGTAGGGTGTAATTAATCCCGGTTAGGCTTACCTTTTAGGGTTTGAAGGAAGATTTGATAAAAACAGTGGGAGCCATCCTGATTAGATAAAATAATAACCAATCTGATCTTGCAAGAACGCACACAGAGTGTTTTCTTCTCTCTCTCCTGGTAGCGACCATGTCATATGCCTTAATCAAGATAATAATATGGATGCATTGACCGAACCTGCTTATTATACTGGGCTAGGGAACATTGGTTCCGCTCCAACTTATAATTGTTATAAGTCCGAGCAGGAAATAGGGGAATACCAGGATTACCATGCCACCTATTCGAGGAATGAGCATGTTGATGCATATTCTTCGGGGGTGTTTATTACCAAGAACTGTTTCTCAGTATCCTCTACGTCTTAGGTATGAGATACCAGATTAGGATCCCATATACGTAATCTGTTACATGGGATACAGACAGGTAGAGAACTGGGATTGGATGATATGTCTTTAAGTGTTAGAGAATGGTGCAATTGTTGCGGCCAAATCAGTTGGCAGATATCACCTTGTATTACCAAGTAGTAAATACATTGATTATGAACTAATGTTATTACATACCGAACCTGATATACAACATTAAATCAGTATCTTTATTAAGTTAAAGAAGGATATAATTTTGTATTGACGGATAATGTTGTGAACATTTTCCTGTATCAAGAGTTTGGATCATGCACGTTATGTAATGGCATATAAGTTCTAAATCAAATTACAGTTCAAAGTATATAGAACACACGCAAGAGGAATAGTTTAGATATGAACGAATCCTTCTTGTGGCATTGTAGACTAGGTCATACCAGTGCGACACGACTAGCTATGTTACATAAGGATAAATATTTGAACTCATTCGAATTTTCATCTTATTATACTTACCAGTCCCGTCTCAAAGGTAAAATGACTGAAACTCCGTTTACTGGAAACGGAGAAAGAGTTGCTGAACCCTTGGGACCATATACATGATGATGTATACGGTCCTATGTCTACAAATGCCAGGGTTGGTTCTTTGTACTTCATTATATTCACTGATCATCTCTCAGGATTCGGATATATGTTCCTGTTGAAACACAAGTCTGAAACTTTTGAGAAATTCAAGAAATATAAGCTTGAAGTTGAGAACCAGAAGAGTAGAAGTATTAAGTCTTTCGATGTGATCGAGGAGGCGAATACTTGGGCATGGAGTTCCTGGATTTTCTAAAAGGAGAATGTAATTCTCTCTCAGCTTACTCCTTCGAGTACACCACATCACAACGGTGTATCGGGGCGGAGGTATCTCACCCTATGAGATATGGTGCACTCTATGATGAGTACTGTTGAGTTACCTGTTTCCTTTTGGAGTTATGCACTTGAGAAGCTGCATACCTATTGAATGGGGTTCCATCCAAATCAGTGCCTACCACTACATATGAGATATGGAATTGGAAGAGACCATGTCTTAAACGAGTTAAGATATGGGGTTGTCCGACCTATGTTGGAAAACAAAATCCGGACAAACTCGAGGCAAGGTCAGATCTGTATAAGTTTGTTGGATATCCCAAACATTGGCGAGGGAATATCTTCTACCACACTGAGGAGCAAAAGGTGTTTTGTTTCTCAGTATGCCACCTTTTTAGAAGAGGAATTTCTTGTGAAGAAATTTATGGTCATGAGGTAGAACTGGAAGGAGTTCCAACTGGACAAACTAACAGCTGATGATTTGGTAAAACCAAAGGATTCAATAGTCTCCGACGAACCTCGGCCTCTCCGTGAATCTGGTAGGGTTCCTCATCCACTAGAGAGATACTACGGTCTTCTCGGTGATAGTGGGAGCGAGGACTGCATTATGGTAGATGATGACCTAACTAGGTTCAGGCAGGCCATCACAAGTGGAGACTTTGTGAAAAGGCTGGATGCTATGCTATCAAAGATAGAATCCATATACACCAACAAAGTATGACTTTGAATGTTGCACCTGAAGGGGTAAAACCCATTGGGAGAAAATGGATCATGAGAAGATTCTTGGTGTAGATAGAAAAGTCGAGACTTTCAAAGCTATGCTTAAGTCCATCAGGATCAATGCATACATCGCGGAGTTGGAACATCTGTTTTGATGTGGTAGTCAAAGTGTTTGACTTCGTCAAAAAGGTAGGTGAACCTAGTATATACAAGGTAGTAGAGAGTAAGGTTGTCATCTAAGTATTGTACGTAGATAACATACTCTTGATAGGAAATTGTTTCCTATGCTACACTCGGTCAGGCTCCTCTTATCACGAGGATTCTCAATAGAAGATCTGGATGATACCTACTACATCTTGTGGATTGTGATCTACGATGATAGATCTAAGTGGATGTTGGGAGTGTCCCAAATCCAAGTACATTAACACCATACTAAAGGGGTTTAGTATGGAGGATTCTAAGCGTGGTGGTTCGCCCACTACCTCAGGAATCACTCTCTCCAAAAGATGTCTTCCAAGACTGATTTAGAGAGAGCTCGCGTGCAAGCGATACCCTATGCTTCGACAGTAGGCTCTATCATGTATGCGATGTTATGTACCAGACTAGATGTAGCTAACTCACTAATTGTAGTGATCAGGAATCAATAGGATCTTGGAAGAATCACTGGATAGCTATGAAGGACATTCTTAAGTACTTGAGAAGCACTAAAGAGATGTTCTTGGGGTTTTGGTAATGGTGAACTCCAGTGGGAGTCCTTTACCAATTCGAGCTTCCAGAGTGATAAGGTCGACTGAAAGTCAGTCATAGGTATTGTCTTTACCCTCAGTGGAGGGATGGTATGTTGGAACAGTTCCAAACTAGATACCGTGACATACTAGACGATAAAGGCTGAATACATCACTACCAACGATACTACCAAAGTGGTTGTCTGGACATTTCTTATTCATGAGATGAACAAGGTTCCTACCATTGAGTGTCCAATAACTGTTATTGTGACTACAATGGAGTTGTGGCTCTTGCCTAGGAACACCGGTCCAATCAGCGATCCAGACATATTCTGAGGACCGTATCACCTGATCAGGAAGATGGTTGATCTCGAAGGGATCGAGATTAGGAGAGTTGACGCGAAGGAAAACACGGCGGATCCACTCACAAAGGCCTTTCCGTAGAGAGACTTCTATAGGACGTTGAGTATGAGATATTGCAAATGGCCTTAGTGCAAGTAGGAGATTGTTAGTTATATGTATGCCTTAGAGGCCATTACTGTACATAGGATGTATATTGTAGTGGATGCTTGGACATATATAAGGAGGAATTTCTTGCTCGACATGATAGTATGCTATCCGGTTGCACTTTATCTTAACATGTACACTTATTGTCTCTCTATTGCATGTTGATAAAGCCCTTAGGATGAGTACTTGACTACCAGGATTATGATGTGGATCATACTAGTAGGGAAGAGGTAGTCGGCAAGTACATCCTTCAATTGTTCCTAGTCGTGGGAGTATCGAGACGGGGCATCGATATTCTAAAGTAGACTAGCGTATACGCTTCTTGACCCATGTGATGGGCGATGGATGATCCCATATCCATTAGTGTTTGACATCAGAGAAGGTATACGGGTGCTCAGTGGAGACTGGGTACACTGAACGGACTCGCCGAGAACTCCTAGATGGTATTATACCTATCGTCAGATAGCAGTTCTCCGGTGATACTGGTACAGGTTAGGCTGTCGACCCAAGATCGTCATAGAGTCTTGTGTGATTTCCACCATACTATGTTCAAGAGGATGTGCAAAAAGGTGGTTTTTGGGTAAAGTCCCGGGTCACATGGAGACAATGAGCGATAGGAGGGGATTTCGTCTCTTCCGGTATTAGGAGTTGATGTTGCGCTATACTTGATTGGCCATAACAGAAAATCCGTGGCCAGGGTTGCTGAGATCTACTGGTAGGTGGTACCAGTAGTTTCTTGAACCATTAGAACCTCATATCAGCATGACTTATCAAGTTATTGGGGTCTGACGTTTACCACCTCCCAGGCCGGCGATATGCGACATATCTGACGAAGAGACCGGACTGTACGGTAGTGTTATTGATTGGATTCATAGGAGTATGAGCAGGCTTGCTTGTTGATCTTCTGATCGCTCAATACCCGGGTGGCCGTTACGTTTAACAGACCGCTTGCAGCTTGTGGGTGTTTGATATGATCATCACCTACTACCGTCGTATCGACGAGTCTTTAGAGTCCTACACAGAGCTTTCCTGGTTCATGCGAAATGAAGTAGGAGCACATATGTGATATGTGCGGGACCGAGATTAATGCGCGTATGTGATACCGCATTCTATTCTCGCGATATGTGATATCGGTCGGTTATATATGATATAGCCAGGTTATCGGATTAAGTGTTGATTCGATAAATTATTATATTTGATATTAGTCCGTTGTATGTGATATAGCTAGATTATTAAATCAAGTGTTGATTTAATAATTTAATATATAATTATATATGTGATATATTAATTCACATTAAGTTATATTAGCTCACTTAAGAATTCTTTTTCTCACTTGTGTACATTTAGTATGTATGTGATATATATTAATATACATTATTTATGTGTCATGCTTGATACCACATGATACCTGGGTGTATGAGACTCACACCATGAAAATAATAATGAAGGGTTTTTATTTATTTAAAGTAAATCAAAATTGGTTGGAAATTGTCACATGGTTGAAACTTGTAGAAGCTTTTGGAACTATTGACCAAGTCCACTATTTTTGTTTACTTGAAGATATTTATTAACCCAACCATTATTGTTTAGCCATGGTTAATTCTCTACATGAGTTAGTGTATGACACTAACTCACCCATGGTTGCTATTCTCACCTTATGAGTTTTCATTTTCTCTTCATCACTTCATCTTCTTCTTCATGAGAAAATGCTTGCTAGCTTTTTTCTAAGTGAGAAAATATTGTGAGAAAATTAAATCTAAAGTGAGCCCATTTCCTACTTCATCATCCTCTACTATTAGCCATTTACTTTAGAGTGGTTGCTTCACTAAACCCTAATTTAGTGAAAAGGTAGCATGAGCTTGAGTCTCCTTGACGTAGATTATCTTCGGCCTCGAAGACTTCGAGCAAGCTTGTTCATTTCTTCATATGAACCCTTACTAGAGTTCGGATGTTCACTACTTGGAGCGAAGGGACTACTACACGGAGCTTTAGAAGTGAAGGACCGGTCTACAAAGGTTGTATTCCTCATTCACTCAGATGTTAAGATGTTAACATTGCTTGTCTGTTTAAATCTCTAGTTAAAGATTCTAGGTTAAGGTTCTTTCGAACGGAAAAAAAAATTGAAAACGGCATGGACGATCCCTCTTGAAACCTTGCTACCGCCCTAAGGAACCCAACAGAAACCACAGGACAAGTCATCACTAGTAAATCCCCCAATCCTTTCAACTTTTCAATCTTTGTTTATCATTATACTTTTCCTATATCTAAATCCAAGCTCACCCAACTTAGGTACTATACTAGTAGCCATCCTTCCTGCACTCGCACTTTTCAACACTGGAAATTCACACTGCTTCATGTCACAACGATTCGTGAGAATGCATGCGATTCCCATGAAGCCACTCATTTCAAGCTGGAATGTCAGTTCCGGGAATGGAGTCCTGAAAGCAACTAGGGGGTATGATCAGTGTCCAGTTGTAGTTTGCGGTCGAGAATTCTACGCAAATTTCAAAGTACTGGACATCCTAAATTTCGATGTCAAAGAAGAGTAGTATTTGAGATACCGGATCACCGAGTCTTCTATTTCAAAAGAGGAGATAGAACTTTGGAGCCAGGAAGCTACAGTGCTAAACTAAAGCCTGCAGAAGTGTTCTCTCTACCTGCGAAAGAAGAAAAGCCCAAAGTAGTTCGAGAGTTCGAGGATGTGTTCCCTGAAAACATATCAGGTTTTCCTCCCGATCGAGGTCTTGAGTTTAGTATTGATTTACAATCTGGTGCGCAACCTGTAATCAAAACTCCATACCGGTTAAGTCCAGAAGGATTGAGAGAGATCCGTATTCAGTTGGACGAACTGTTGAAGAAAGGTTGGATCCGCCCAGTACTTCAAGTTAGGGATCTCCAGTATTACTCGTGAAGAAGAAAGAAGGTTCTTACAGGATGTGTGTAGATTATCGAGTTCTGAACGATGTGACGATTAAGAACAAGTATCCACTACCGCACATCGATGATCTTTTCGATTAGCTAAGTGGGTCTTGTGTATTTTCAAAGCTAGATCTTCGTTCGGGTTATCATCAGGTGAAGGTCAAAGAGCCCGACATTTCGAAGACGGCGTTTAGGAGTCGATATGGCCATTATGAATATCTCGTAATGCCATTTGGGGTGACCAATGCACCAGCCATCTTTATGAATCTGATGAACTAAGTTTTCCGAGAGTACTTAGACAGATTCGTTGTCATCTTCATCGACGACATCCGGGTGTATTCAAAGAATCAGAAAGAACACGCAGAGCTCTTATGGATTGTCCTGAAGACATTGCGACAACATAAGCTCTACACCAAGTACAGCAAATGTGAATTTTGTCTAGATCAAGTCGGATTTCTCGGACATATTGTTTCAGGCGAAGGAATCTCAGTAGATCCAGCTAAGGTGTCAGCTGTCAGTGAGTGGCCGACTTCAAAGACGGTGAAATATATACGAAGTTTCTTGGGATTAGCAAGATGCTACCGACGATTCATTGAAGGCTTCTCAAAGATTGCAGCACCCCTTACTAAGTTCACATGTAAAGATGAAGCATTCGTGTAGTCAGAAGTATGTGAAAAAGCTTTTGTAGAACTCAAGTCGGGATTAACCTATGCTCCTATTCTCGTAATACCGGATCAATCTGGAGAATTCGTTGTGCATTGTGATACGTCCGATAAAGGATTAGGATGTGTTCTACACCGGCATGGAAAAATTATGGATTTTGCTTCAAGACAAGTGAAGGTTCATCGGCGCAACTATTTGTTCAGTCGAAAATAATGCACATTTGATGGAACATTTTCCTTACTTTTGTTAAGTACTTAAACTTGTTTATGCTAATTATGGTACATATGTGGGTTTATCCATCGTATAGTTACATACGAACTCGAAGGAACTTGTTCCAGATTCGAGGATGGATTCTGGTTCTGGAGAGATTGAATTGGATTATTCGGTTGTCTTTTCCCTTTACCTTCTCTCAGGTTGTGAGGGCTCCTAGGATTAGGAGAGGGTACACCTATTGAGCTTATTGGATAGTCTTCTTCCAGACCATAGGCAGGTGCCGAAAGGTGGGGAAGGAAGAAAACCAATTAGCCTAAAGGTGATGTAAAGAAGGTAATAAGTAAAAACATATAAAGGGATTAGAATAACGGCAAAAAAAATTGCGACTGCTATCATTCACAACAAAACCGTGTATACCCCTGCTACTCCCACATCCATTTTGGATTTCTCCCGAACACTTCATATCAATACGAACGTCCATAATGCTTGGACATGCCATCGTATAGTTACATACGAACTCGAAGGAATTCGTTCCAGATTCGAGGATGGTTTCCGGTTCAGGAGAAATAGAATAGGATTATTCTGATGTCTTTTCCCATTACCTTCTCTCAGGTTGAGAGGGCTCCTAGCATAAGGAGTGTACACCTATTACGCATATTGTATAGTCTTCTTCCAAACCTTAGGCTGGTGCCGAAGGGTAGGGAAGGAAGAAAACCAATTAGCCTAAAGAAGGTATACAGAAGGTAATAAGTAAAGACATAATAAAGGGATTAAAGTGAGGGCAGGTAAGTATATAGTTACTGTCATGAATCAGAATAGTGGAAGAGGCGTTACTAGGAATACCAGGTTAACCCCTTCAAAATATTTTCATGTTGCAGTCCGACCGTGTGATGTTAATTGAAAACTGTTTTCCCAATTGGAATCTAACTCCAGGGAATGTATTTACCATATCAGTTTCTCACATCTGTATGGTGTTATAGATGGTGAGTGGGAGTAAGATATTGGGAATTGGGTGATTAGATCCCCATTATATCGGAATTCGTTGTAATTGGTGATATTTGAGGAAATCATCTGGTTTTTGCCGGATGGCAAATTTTTGGTTTTGAATATCCGTAATTATGCACCAGCTTCAAACTGAGATATCTGTACGTTTATTTTATAAAGTGAGATATAACTTTTTGAAATTATGTCTGTGACATTTATCTATATCAGTTGATGGTTAGGTAAGGTGCATTCAACAGCGGTGTAATTCTTCTTAACCATAGTACAGTTTTCAACCTACGACGCACAGGGTTTGAGTTATTAAACTCAGGGGACTTGTACAAAGTATTGTATGTTGTCCAGTGTTCATTAGAACAAAGAGGTTGATACTCGAACTATATTCTGTTTACTCATGACTTCTCCAGTTCTAGACAAGCATTTCGTTGAAATTCAAGGTCCAGATTTTGAGAAGTTATAGGTATTAGAATAAAGAAGAGAACAATTTGTTGGAAGTATCAGGATTCTTTGATGTAGTCGAAGATATAGATACTTGTGTTTGGTATTTCGTTGATAGTAATGGTTTTGAGAACTTGCTTCTCTTTCAGATTACTTATATATGGATGCGCTCTTAGATGAGTAATGATGATTGGCCTCTTTCCATTTGGTTGATATGCGCTGGAGACAGCTGCATGATTTTGAATCTGGTTCCATTTAAATTAGTGCTTTTGTTTCTATATTGGATATATTTAGAATCAATTTATATCTTAACGATGTTAAGGTATAGGGAGTTTTCCGGCTGATGCTTAAAACCAGAATCCGGATAAACTCGAGACGCGTTTCAGTAATGGCAGTTTGTGGGTTATCCCGGGTTTTGACGAGAGTTAACTTTCTACCATCAGGAAGATCAATAGTGATATTGTTCTTAACTCGCCACAGTTTTAGTAAAATGGATTTTTTCAGAAAACAAAAGTGGGAGCATGGTAGAACTGGAAGTGATTCCAGAACTATAAATGATCACCGAAGATTTAATAGAACCTGAGGATTCAATTGGATTTGACATTCCATTAGCCACTCCGCAGATTTGGTGGGTAACCTCAGGCACCCGGGGGGTACTTCGGTCTTCTCGAAGACGGTGACAGGGAGGTTCTTGTTTATCCAGACTTACCATTGCTGTTGTTCTAGACTATAAGACCCGGCAAGAGGATGGGTATAGCGTCATTCTAAACTAGCTTTAGAAATGCACGTGTATATGACTCTGCCAAAGGGTTGTTGTAGTCAGTGGGAGCAGCGGAAGCATGTGGCCAAGTAGCTTATGTCTATTTATAGACTAAAGCAGGTATAGCGGAAATAGATCATCTATTTTTGATATGACAATCATAGGCTTTGACTTCATCAGAACAGGAGATGGATCTGGTAAGAAGGTAGTAGGGTGTGATGTCCAGGTATTTGAGATGACATGCACTTTATAGGAAATGAAATTCCTATACTACGATCGGTTATACTGTGGTTTTCACACGGTTGTTTCCCCACATAGGATATGGATATAATGTCAGAGTTTCTGGTTACTAGATCTATGGTTCTAGATCTAAATTTAGGAAGTGTCCCAATTTGGGTACTTGACACTATTCTAAAGTGTTTTAGAATGGACGACTCCTGGCATGGTGGTGTACCTGCAGGTGATGAAGTCACCCTCTCTAAAGGTGTCTTACAGACTAAAGGGGAGAGGGATCTGCATGATTAGCATATCACTTGCTTAGGCAATTGAGTTAATCATAAAATGTCAAGTATCACGTCCAGATGTTGTTTTTGTAAGTGCACGGCGGCGCCCCGGCCGTCAATCCGACGCCGGAATGCGGAAGCGGTGAATAACTTAAATTTTGCGGACTTTGCAAACCGGCACCACCGCGCACTAAACTCCGGATCGTAACCATTAACAAGTCTACGCTACTAATAAGAAAGGGAAGAGATGTATACCGACGATCCAAGTCCTCCGGTCTTCATCTCCACTCCGATCTCCTTGCGGGATCTCCGTCCACATCGTCGCCTCCTCGCCGGAAAGGGCACCACATCGCCTTCGTCTTTTACGGGCTCCCGCCTCAATACCGAGGCAACTCGGGCGCGAAGCTGGCGAATCGACGCGTCCAAGATTTGCTGTAGGAAGTGTAGTGTAGAGGCTACTTGTCTCTTTGGGGTTTGTTGCCTTTGGATGGAGGAATGAAGATTGATCTTTGGAGGGAAATGAAGCTACCAATTTTGCAAGCCAAATGAGATGATCAAAATAAAGCACAAAATGAATCTCTCATTTTTCTCTCCTCCTCACTAAAGTGGCCGGCCAATCCTTGAATGAGAATGGTGGAGGGAACAAAACTAAATCATATGAGGGAGGTAAGTGTAGGAGAAGTATGTGGTGACCATATCCAAAGTCAATGAAAACTTCAACCATGCTTTCACTTTAAACCCATACCTATATCAAATCACAATAAATGAAAGCATGGAGGAAAGAAAAGATGCTTATCATAATCAATACTTTTACAAGAAACCCCCCCACAAAGTGTAATTTGCAAAACTGCAAATTACCCCCTCCATCGGAAAAGTCCGGCCGGGAAAGAACAAAGGAAAACCGGCCGGAACGGAATGCAAACTGGCAACTCCAGAAAACTGGTCCCGTAATAAATTACAGGAAAACCCCAATATTGTGCATACACACCCGCATCTGTATTCCGTCCGGATACAAATGCAATGAGACAAAATCTACACTGTACTAAACTAAGACCAGCTTAAGCCAAAGCCGGCTAGTTAAATCCGTTCGATCCTGATCCGTGCAATACCGCACGTATCAGATCAAACCCTGCCATATAACTATACGGCCACTAGTACAAAACTGTCCGATCCTGATCCGTGCAATACCGCACGTATCTGATCGGACCTTGCCATATCTCCATACGGCCTCTACAGCGTTTCGCCCGAAAGCTGAGTAACTGAAAGTGTGGTAGACTCTAAAGACTCGTCAATACTATGGCTGTGGATTTAACCACTAGCACGTCAGAGGTATAAGCCAATACGTGACGGGCCACCAGCTATTGACTAAAAGGGGACGTCGATGAGCGAACTCATCCTGACACCCTACTGAGCCTGTCAGCGACAATATCCGTACAGTCCGGTCCGTTCGTCTATGAGCATCGCATGGCGGGCCTAGGGGGTTGGTAAAAGTCAGACCCCCAAAAGCGGTACAAGTCGTGTCGGAGTGTAGCCCAGAACACCCTGAGATACTACTGGAATACCTACCAGTAAATCTCCTGCCTTGGCCAAGGACTTCGTGTAATGGCTCTCCTAGACACAGCGCGACCTCACCCCCAATACCGGGAGAGACGAACCCCTGAAGATACGCTCACTGCCTCCATATGGTTCGGGACTGTACCCAACTAAAACCTGTTTGCACGACTCCTTTGAGCCGTGGTAGGGTAGTAATCAAAGTACAGTGGGAACTCACACGAGACAAATGACGATCCCCAGGTCGATGAACTAACCTGCACACATGTCACCAGGGAACTGCCATCTGACGTCTGGTATATGACCAACTAGCATGTTCCCGGCGAGTCCTGTCCGGTGTACTCATAACCCAATGAGCACCTGTATACATCTTAGGTGATCCAACTGACACCGGTGGCTTGTGAGACCGGCCACCGCCCCTCGTCGGGGTCTCGACTGTATACACTAGTCTACTAATGGAGTATCGATGCCCGGTCTCGAAACTCCCACGACTAGGGACCTTTAAGGATATGCTTGTAGACCCCCAGCTCCCACTTATATGATCGCCCTCATACTGCTGGTGGTCAAGCAAGAATCCTAGGGGCTCTATCAACGTGTAATAGCGACGTGTCATGTCACTTAAAACAGTACACGATGATAAAGGTAAACCTGATAGCATACTATCATCTCGAGTAAGACTGTTCTACCGGGATAGGTCCTCCCTCAATCATTGCAATCACGTGCCTGTGATCCAATAATTGACTCTGAGGGCACTATCTCCAACAATCTCCCACTTGCACTCAAGGCTAATTATTGCGATGTCGCATACTCACAGCCCGTGTGATACCGAACACCCAACTCCTCTACTAGTCAGTCGCACAAAACCTGTTTGCGAAACTATTGCGTTCGAGGAATAGCCTCAGTGAGTGGATCCGCTCTGAAGTTTCTTTCTATATCTCTCTATATCTCAAGTTCGCGGAGAATGTCATCTCCCGAAATGAGCAAAATCAGTCTTAGAATATGTCTGGATGTCTGATGGGACCTAGCTCATAAATGAACTCCAAATCCAAACTTCTTAGACTGTATTGACAACTGAACTTAATCAGTGTCCTGCGCCATGCCTCCCTCAGTATCGCCTTGGATCACCTGTCCAAAATACTGCCCCTCCTCAGAAGGAAAAATATAACTCTGACAACCTCCTTGTCGTCCATGTCACCTTGGAAGCCTGGAATGATAACTGTCTCCTGAATGAGGCTGTCGTTATCATATCCCTAGAACATCTACTTATGTTCTAAAACTGCTTCCGACTGTTTCTCCAGGATTGGATTAATGTCAACTTATTGCATCTAGTGCAAGAACAACATCTGGTGTGGTACTTGACATCTCACGATTGACTCAATTGCCTGAGCAAGTGATCTGCCAATCATGCACGTCCCTCTCCCCTTTAGCCTGTAAGACACCTTTGGAGAGGGTGACTCCATTACCTGCAGGTACACTACCGTGCCAGGAGTCGTCCATCCTAAATACTCTTAGAATGCTGTCAAGTACCCCGATTGGGAAACCACCCAAATCTAGATCTAAAACCATAGATCCAGTAACCAGTATGTCAGATATAAAATCCATTTCCTTTGTGGAGAAACCACTGTGTGACGACCAAAGTATAACCGATCGTAGTATAGGAGTTTCTTTTCCTACTTTGTGTATGTCATCCAAATACCAGGATATCACACCCTACTACCTTCTCAACAGATCCATCCCCTATTCTGATGAAGTCAAACCCATGACTGTCACGTCAGAAATAGATGATCTATCTCCGCTACATCTGCTTTAGTCTATAAATAGACATAAGCTACCTGTCCACCAATGCTTCCGCTGCTCCCACTGACTACGACAACCCTCTGGCAGAGTCATATACACGTACACTTCTAAAACTAGTTTTAGAACGACGCTATACTCATCCTCCCGCCGGGTCTCGTAACCTGGAACAACAGCAATGGCAATTGTGGGTAAACAAGAACTTCCCTGTCACCGTCCTTGAGGCCACCGTAGTGCCTCTCGGGTGCCTGAAATTACCCACCTTATCTGCGGAGTGGCCAATGGAATGTCAATCCAGATTGAATCTTTAGGTTCCTTATCAAATCTTCAGTAATCGTTTGTGGTTCTGGAATTACTTCCAGTTCTACCATACTCCCACTACTGTTTTCTGAAAAAATCCATTTTTAATAAAACTGTGGCGAGTCTAGAACAATATTGCTATTGTTCATCCAGATGGTAGAAAGTCAACCCGCGTCATAGCCTGGGTCAACCCACAAACAGCCATTACAGAAACGTGCCTCGAGTTATCCAGTGTCTGGTTTTAATCATAAACGGGACAACTCCCCGTACCTTAACATCGTTAAGATATGAACTGTTCTATATCCAATATAAAAAACAGAGGCACTGATTTAATTGAACCAGATTCAAATCATGCAGCTGTCTCCAGTGCATGTCAACTAAATGGAGAGAGGCCGATCAGCGTTACTCAACTTAGGAATGCTTCCAATTATGAGTAACCTGAAAGAGAAGCAATTTCTCTTTATCATTACTATCAACTGAATACCATACACAAGTATCTACATCTTCGATCTCTTTGAAGAATCCCGATACTTGCTATACCTGGTTCTCTACTCTATTCAAATACCTATAACTTCTCAAAATTCAGACCCTGTGTTTCCACGAAACACCTGTCTAAAAACTAGAGAAGTTATAAGTAAACCGAATATAGTATGAGGACCTACCCCTCTGTCCTGATGGACCCTGGACAACATACAATACTCTGTATAAGTCCCTTGAGTCTGATAACTCATTCACTGTGTGTCGTAGGTTGAAAACTGTACTTATGGTTAAGAAGAATTACACCGTTGTTTAATGCTCCTTACCTAACCATCCACTGATATAGGTAAATGTCGTAGACATAATTTCATAAAGGTATATCTCACTCTATGAAAATAGACGTACAGATATATCAATTTGAAATTGGTGCATAACAGCGGATATTCAAAACCAAATATTTGCCAACCGGCAAACAGCCCAGGTGATTTCCTTAAATATCACCGATTACAACGAATCCCGATATAATGAGGATGATCACCCAATTCCCAATAACTTACTCCCACTCATCATCTGTAAAACCATACAGATGTGAGAATCATACCTGGTAAATACATACCCTGGAGTAAGTATCTAATCGGGAAATCAGTTTTCCTTTAACATTACACAGTGAAACTGAAACATTGAAATGTTCCGATGGGGTATTTTGGTATTCCTAGTAATGCCTCTTCCAGATTCACGACTGTAACCGTATAGTTCTTTGCCACCTCTCCAAATCCCTTCATATGTCTTTAGTCTTTGCCTTCTGCACACCCCTTAGGCCAAATGGTTTTCTTCCTTCCCTACCGTTCGGCACCAGCCTATGGTTTGGAAGAAGACTATCCAATAAGCATAATGGGTGTACTGTCCCAATCCTAGGAACACTCGCAATGCGAGAGAAGGTGAAGATAAAAGACACCTGAATGTACTTTATTCCTATTTCTCCTGAATCAGGATCCATCCCCGAACTGGAACAAGTTCCTTTCGAGTTCGTATATAACCATACGATGGATTTTCCAAATAAACTGTGGATCTTCGTAGTGATACGGAGTGTCCTGGAGAAATACAAAGGTGATGTGGGAGTGGTAACGAAATATTTGGTTTGGTCGTGAATATCTGTTGCAATTTACTTTGCCCTCTTACTAATCCCTTGTTTTGTCTGAACTTAATACCTTCTGCACACCATCGTTATGCTAATTGGTTTTCTTCATTCCCTACCGGTCGGCACCAGCCTAAGGTTTGGAAGAAGACAATCCAATTTGCGTAATAGGTGTACTACCCCTAAACCAAGGAGTACTCGTAACCTGAGAGAGGGTAAAAGGAAAAGACAACTGAATAATCCTATCCGTTTTCTCCAGAACCGGAAACCATCCTCGAATTCCTTCGAGTTCGTATCTAACCATACGATGGTTTTGTCCAATGGAAGTGGACGTTCGTAGTAATACGGGGTGTCCTGGAGAAAAGGGTAAAAGTAGGAGTGGCAATGAGGTCTGCAACTCTGACAATCCAAAAGCCAGTGTTAAGAAGGTTCGGTCAACTTGGTCACCGAGTCAAAGTCTTAGGGTCGGGTCAATGGTCGCTGCCAAAGAGAGAGAGAAAAGAAACACTCAGCGTGCACTCTAACCTAGATCAGAATGGTCACCAATTTATCTAATCTGGAATCCTCCCACTGTACCTCAAATTCTCCTCCAAACCTAAAAGAAGAATTAGTCGGGGTCACCCGAGGAGTAAACTAACTCATCAGTGGGAATCGGGATCCAACTCTCATCGCATGATAACGTGACGGAATCCGCTCACGGTATCACACTCCAGAAGGTATGCGCATATCTGGCAAGTTTCAGTTCTTTTGAAACTCCCGATGTAATTTCTGCCCCATGCTCTTATGACCTTGGCGTGAGGTCAAAATATCATAAGTCACATGTCAAGTTCTGCCCGTCATTATCCAGGTTAATCTGAACCCACCCGTACATACCCTTGACGTAGGCCAAAATAGTAGTACGACTGTCCCAAACCAACGCATCTATCTATGCAACAGATAAATACCCGGCAGCTACCAATCACTATGCCTTGGCGTGAGGTCAAAATACATAGCTTGAATACTACCGAATATTTAACTGAAATGACGGAGGGCTACGAATGGTTTCTGGCGAAAACCTTTAACGTAATGAACTTGATATCGTTGAAGGAACGGATAGCTTTTTAGAAATATAGTGACGACAACTTCCGCTAAAGAGGTCACTCCCGGTGAAGGGATCTCGGCTCTTTCCCCGTAGAATGAGGTGCAGGATATTCCAAATGAATACCACGGTGTAAAGCAAAAGTAATCGGCTATAGTGAAGTTAATGCCCTGACGCAAACTTCTGTCCAAGGGGTCACTCCCGGTGAAGGGATCTCGGCCCTTGCCTCGTCGACTGAGGAGCAGGATATTCCAATGAATACCACGATGCAAAACAAAAGTGAACGTCCTTGCAATAACAGCTTTTTGAAAAGTGTTCCAACAACATCAGAATAGGTTTGTTTAACATGCATTGATCCGAATCAACGCAGTCCCATCAATTGATCACACCACAAAGAACGAAAATATACTGACGTACGTATATGCCATCCGCATTCGCCACTGGGTCCCGTCATCACCCGTTAGGTTAGCTTACTAACGGCAGAGCGGGGACTGGACTAGCGCGGATGAAAAACATATACAACATCTACTAATATATATACCAATATATAGTATTTCGCTCAAGGCGTGAAAAGAAATGCAACATCACAGAAATGTACAGCATCACAGAACAATACAGATATCTGGGATCCCCGGGTTTCACAGAGCCACTACTGAAACCCGACGTTCCCCTGGTCGTGTGGATAGCCTGTGCAATGAGAATCCTAGACCCCTACGGGCGCGGCAAGTCACCCGCCAAAACCTGAAGCGAGGCAGCCCCCTTCAGCACCGTGAATGGACCACCCAGCACTTCACGGAATCCGGTAACTTGGGCACCCCTCCTGGGTCAACCTGTACCCCCTACGAGTGCGGCGAATAGCCCGCCAATCCTAGAGTGAAGCCCCTTCCGTCTCAATGCCATGAGATGCGGGCTTGTTGCCCTCCAGAACCCGGCTATCCGTGCACCCCTCCGCGGGGCATCCTAGTACAGAAAGTAAAATATACATACAACGGGTACATCGACCGCAACCAGGTCGTGCCCCAAAATAATAATACAAACAGGCAGTGACGGCAGTCCACATGTCGGACGCTCGCCCCGCAATATCAAATGTACATAATACAAACAAAACTGTACTAGCATTGCATCCAGGCTATCCCCCACGACCGATCCGCAACATCACAGCAAATACATAGAACATCAACGTGAAAGTCACGTTCGCAAATCCGTCTAACCGGGCTATAGCAGTTAGACCGGATTTACCGATCGAGTGACATTCACGGTCGCAGATATAATGTAAATACTGTGAAAAATGTGTTTAAAAAATTTCCGATTGATCAAACAATTAACAAGTGGGCCCCAAAGAAAACTATAGCACTCACAGAAACAATTGGCCCAACTTTAATATTCCAAAGCCCATATTTTAAGCCCAGAAGGCCTCTGTAAAAAAATGGTGAAGTGATGTGAATAGTGCGCGGCGGAAGGGCCGCACAAAGGTGGTTTTCGCGGCGGTTCCGCGCTCCAACTGTGGAGTTACTTCGTCAAATTTTTACAGAACTCTTAGATTTTCCAGTACATCAATATTTTACAACCTGAAAAATTTTTCGAGACCAAAAAATTTCAACAGAAACTGTCGTGGGCAAATACGGGTTTTTGGACATTTCGATCGATCGGAACTGAAAAACACATTACACAAAGCTAGACTAAGTTAATGGCGAGGCTCTGATACCACTGTAAGTGCACGGCGGCGCCCCGGCCGTCAATCCGACGCCGGAATGCGGAAGCGGTGAATAACTTAAATTTTGCGGACTTTGCAAACCGGCACCACCGCGCACTAAACTCCGGATCGTAACCATTAACAAGTCTACGCTACTAATAAGAAAGGGAAGAGATGTATACCGACGATCCAAGTCCTCCGGTCTTCATCTCCACTCCGATCTCCTTGCGGGATCTCCGTCCACATCGTCGCCTCCTCGCCGGAAAGGGCACCACATCGCCTTCGTCTTTTACGGGCTCCCGCCTCAATACCGAGGCAACTCGGGCGCGAAGCTGGCGAATCGACGCGTCCAAGATTTGCTGTAGGAAGTGTAGTGTAGAGGCTACTTGTCTCTTTGGGGTTTGTTGCCTTTGGATGGAGGAATGAAGATTGATATTTGGAGGGAAATGAAGCTACCAATTTTGCAAGCCAAATGAGATGATCAAAATGAAGCACAAAATGAATCTCTCATTTTTCTCTCCTCCTCACTAAAGTGGCCGGCCAATCCTTGAATGAGAATGGTGGAGGGAACAAAACTAAATCATATGAGGGAGGTAAGTGTAGGAGAAGTATGTGGTGACCATATCCAAAGTCAATGAAAACTTCAACCATGCTTTCACTTTAAACCCATACCTATATCAAATCACAATAAATGAAAGCATGGAGGAAAGAAAAGATGCTTATTATAATCAATACTTTTACAAGAAACCCCCCCACAAAGTGTAATTTGCAAAACTGCAAATTACCCCCTCCATCGGAAAAGTCCGGCCGGGAAAGAACAAAGGAAAACCGGCCGGAACGGAATGCAAACTGGCAACTCCAGAAAACTGGTCCCGTAATAAATTACAGGAAAACCCCAATATTGTGCATACACACCCGCATCTGTATTCCGTCCGGATACAAATGCAATGAGACAAAATCTACACTGTACTAAACTAAGACCAGCTTAAGCCAAAGCCGGCTAGTTAAATCCGTTCGATCCTGATCCGTGCAATACCGCACGTATCAGATCAAACCCTGCCATATAACTATACGGCCACTAGTACAAAACTGTCCGATCCTGATCCGTGCAATACCGCACGTATCTGATCGGACCTTGCCATATCTCCATACGGCCTCTACAGCGTTTCGCCCGAAAGCTGAGTAACTGAAAGTGTGGTAGACTCTAAAGACTCGTCAATACTATGGCTGTGGATTTAACCACTAGCACGTCAGAGGTATAAGCCAATACGTGACGGGCCACCAGCTATTGACTAAAAGGGGACGTCGATGAGCGAACTCATCCTGACACCCTACTGAGCCTGTCAGCGACAATATCCGTACAGTCCGGTCCGTTCGTCTATGAGCATCGCATGGCGGGCCTAGGGGGTTGGTAAAAGTCAGACCCCCAAAAGCGGTACAAGTCGTGTCGGAGTGTAGCCCAGAACACCCTGAGATACTACTGGAATACCTACCAGTAAATCTCCTGCCTTGGCCAAGGACTTCGTGTAATGGCTCTCCTAGACACAGCGCGACCTCACCCCCAATACCGGGAGAGACGAACCCCTGAAGATACGCTCACTGCCTCCATATGGTTCGGGACTGTACCCAACTAAAACCTGTTTGCACGACTCCTTTGAGCCGTGGTAGGGTAGTAATCAAAGTACAGTGGGAACTCACACGAGACAAATGACGATCCCCAGGTCGATGAACTAACCTGCACACATGTCACCAGGGAACTGCCATCTGACGTCTGGTATATGACCAACTAGCATGTTCCCGGCGAGTCCTGTCCGGTGTACTCATAACCCAATGAGCACCTGTATACATCTTAGGTGATCCAACTGACACCGGTGGCTTGTGAGACCGGCCACCGCCCCTCGTCGGGGTCTCGACTGTATACACTAGTCTACTAATGGAGTATCGATGCCCGGTCTCGAAACTCCCACGACTAGGGACCTTTAAGGATATGCTTGTAGACCCCCAGCTCCCACTTATATGATCGCCCTCATACTGCTGGTGGTCAAGCAAGAATCCTAGGGGCTCTATCAACGTGTAATAGCGACGTGTCATGTCACTTAAAACAGTACACGATGATAAAGGTAAACCTGATAGCATACTATCATCTCGAGTAAGACTGTTCTACCGGGATAGGTCCTCCCTCAATCATTGCAATCACGTGCCTGTGATCCAATAATTGACTCTGAGGGCACTATCTCCAACAGTTTTTGCACTAGCTGCAATAAACATATATTAATCCAATCCTGGAGAATTGTAGGGAAGCAGTTTATGAACATAAATGGATGTTCTAGTGATATGGTAACGGCAGCCTCCATAAGGGGACGGTTATCATTTCAGGCTTCCAAGGTGACCTGGATGGCAGAGTGGCTGTCTGAGTTATAGTTTTTCCCTCTTCTGAGGGACAGTATGTTGGACAGGTGGTCCAAGCGGATACTGAGGAAGGCATGGAGCAGTATACTGATTAAGTTCAGTAGACGATATAGTCTAAGTTTGCTGGATTTGGAGTTCATTTGTGAACTGGGTCCCATCAGATATCCAGACATATTCTAAGACAGGTATTGCTCATTTCGGGAGATAGCTTTCTCTGCAAAGTTGAGATATAGAGAGATACAGAAAAAAACACTGGAGCGGATCCACTCACTAAGGCTATTTCTCGAACAAAATAGTTTCACAAATAGGCTTTGTGAGACTGATTAGTAGAGAAGTTGGGTGTTCGGTATCACACGGGCTGTGAGTATGCGACATCACAATAATTAGCCTTAAGTGCAAGTGGGAGATTGTTGGTTATAGTGCCTTTAAGTCAATTATTGAATCGCAGGCACGCGATTGTGATGATTGAGGGAGGACCTATACCGGTAGAACAGTCTTACTCGAGATGATAGTATGCTATCTGGTTTGTCTTTATCATCATGTACATGCTTCGGGTGGTATTACAGATCACTATTATATGATGATAGAGCCCATATGATTCTTACTTGACTACCAGTATTATGATAGCGATCATATATGTGGGAGCTGGGGGTCTATAAGCAAATCCTTAAATGTCCCTAGTTGTGGGAGTTTCGAGACTGGGCATCGATACTCAAGTGTAGACACTGATCAAGACGAGGGGTGGCGGCCAGGTCTCACAAGCCATTGGTGTTAGTTTGTTCACCTAAGAAAGTATACAGGTGCTCATTGGGTTATGAGTACACTGGACGGACTCGCCGGGAACCTGCTAGTTGGTATTATACTTATTGTCAGATAGCAGTTCCCAGGTGACATGTATATAGGTTAGTCTGTCGACCTGAGATCTTCATTTGTCTCGTGTAAGTTCCCACTGTGCTTTGATTACTACCCTACCATGGCTCAAACGAGTCATGCAAACAGGTTTTAGTTAGGTACAGTCCCGAGCCACATCGAGGCAGTGAGCGGATCGTCGGGGATTCGCCTCTCCCGGTATTGGGGGTTGATGTCGCGTTGTGCATGGATGGCCATCACCAGAAATCCTCGGCCGGGATAGATGAGAATTACCGATCCAGGATCGATAGCTTCTCAGGTGGTGATGGGTTACATACCGACACGAATTATCGCGTCAGTAGGGGTCTGACTTTATCCACCCCCTAGACTCGATATGCGATACTCTTAGACGAACAGACCGGACTGTACGAATATTGTCACTGTCAGGCTTGGTAGGAGTTTGGATGAGTTTGCTCGTCGACCTTCCTTTTGCTCAATACCTAGGTAGCCGTTACGTACAGCTAGTGCCGCTGACGTGCTTGTGGTTAAACCCACTGCCAGCGTATTGACGAGTCTTTAGAGTCCTACACAGAGGATTTTCACGGTTCAGGCGATATGGTGTAGATGACGTATGTTGGTACATACAGGTGTCCGATTAAATATGTGTACAGGCTGCACAAACTTTAGTCGGATGGTTGATAAAACTAGCGGCTTAGGACTGAGCCGGATTATTAAATCAGGTTTTGATTTAATAATTTATATATTAATTTATATATATATATATATATATGTATTCTAGTACTATTGTTCACTATTCATTTTCTCTCTTGGCTATTCGTATTTTTGTACGAATACGCGTATATGTATTTCGGTACGTCTACCGGGTAGTGTTCTATATTTATACGGAATTGTTTCTAGAAGATTGGACACCTCATTTGTATGATTTCTTTTTTTAGAAAATCATTTGTTTTACAAATGAGGTGAAGGGTGAGTTGGCATGAGCATGGACTTGGCATGTAGAGAGCTATGGTTTGCATTTGTTTATTGTAAAAAGAAAAGAGATATTTTTGTGTGCATGAGAGAGAGACGTAGCCACATTCTTTACATGGCCATGTTTTAGTTTTTCTTGACTTGATTCATTCATTCTCACTCACTGGGAGAAAACACTTACCTACATTTCTTTAGTTGCTCATGCCACATATTTCTACACCTCCTTCATCATTTTAAGTTGCTCCTTGAGCATTTGATGAGAGAAAAATTATAGTGACACATTCCTACACCTCCACTCTCCATTACTAGCAATCTTGGAGCGTCGGTTGCCTCGCTTGGCGAGACAGGAGCTTGCGCCGTTTCGCTCAGGTGGATCAACATAGATGGAGGAAGACTGGCAACCAAATTCGATCAAGGAGCCTCTAGGAGCTTGGGATGATGGTTCAAGACCGAAGGACATAGATCAACTCGGTATAACCATCTAACTCCTAGTTTTACATATTGGTAGTATAGGGTTTAGGGTAGATCCGGCCATCGGGTAATGGTAGCGCCAGTTTAGAAAAATTTTGTTCCGCATTTGACCACGGTTTGATGGCCGGGACGCTGCCGTAACCCAACAAGTAATTCTACGCTTGTTATGGTTCGTAGAATTAGGATAGATCAATGGATTATAAAATCTCTTAACTTCTTTTACATCTTATAAAATTTATAAACTTTAGCAAAATAATTATTAACATCCTAATCGGGCGCGCTACCAATTTATTGATAGTCTCGACCGCGATTTAAGATTAGATTCACAATTTTTTTAGTAAATGCTAGACATGAATAGAGGTCAATGAAAAGATAAAAATTAAGAGTAGGAACCATATTCCCTCCAAAAACCCTAATCTGCATTCACAACTATCGATCTTGTTTTAAATCTATTAAAAGATATCAGGAATCATCTTTAATTAATCAACCATTACTACCAAATTCTATGAACCCTACAAGCCTCTTCTTTATAGATTCTACATCTGTATATCGTAGATCTATAACCAATCACCTCTTCTTTCATTCAACTCGTCTAAAGTAAGTAAAACATTCGACGTTTCTCTGAGGATGACCCGTACTCATCTCGGCTAGCTACTAGCGACACCGTTATTGATTGCGGTTACTTTACTTCACACAACACATCTTTTTCCAAATACAGAATCAATCAAATGGCGCCGTTGCCGGGAAAACGGCTATAATTTTTTTTCTTGCTATTCGTATTGAATTTTTATAGAATCCAGCGAACATTAAATAAAAGAGAACCAAAACCGCAACTTGTGCATTTAACGATTATTGTGCGACTTTTGCGAGAGAATCTGGAGTCACTGGAGCAAGGAAATAGAGATTCGGAGACCTTCATCAAAGCCCAGAAGAGAATTGGAGGCTACTAAAGAAAAATCAGCAAACAAACTCATCAACGTGCGACAGAACCACAGCAATAGTAAGGACTTGGCCGTGGAGCCGCGGCAGCTCTGTCGAGTTGTGCTCCCAAAATCTTCTGGTAATATCCACATATCATTCTCTTTCCTCTAAAATCCAATATTTTGAAATTTTCTGCAAGATTCTTTGGAAAAAGCGCCGCTCAAAAATCGTTTTGCGTTTTTTCATATTGGTTTGTTTTTTGTATATTTCTAAAATGGAATTTAAGGGGCAAGACAAAAATTCAGATTAGGTGGGGATTTTATCACCCTTCCTAGGCCCCACAAATCACAAAACGAGCATCTGCATAACCTTACATTAATTAAAAAAATATCTAGACCAAGCCTCTAAGGACCGTCGCGCTCAATTAGAAAAGAGGAGGGTCGTGGGTAATATATCGCTTATCCGCATTTCTCTTGTGATGTCTAGGCAAGTGTGACTAAAGAAAGTGGTTACTTAAGTAGACCCGCTATTTTCGGTGATTCGTATAGCGGATACCTCCCACTTACCTGGAACTTACCTGGTCATAATAGTGATAAAGAGATGGTAGAGGATTGATCATGCGGTTTGTCCTTTGGAAGTCTAGGAGCGGTCTAGTACTTGACCTAGGTAATCTTAGTTCTAGGGTTGATTGTGTATTTTGTGATTTGTTGAGTCAAACCTCACGTCCAACACTTTTTCAAAACAAACCATTTTAAAATCGTTCTCACACACGGTGCCATATGCGCTAAACCCGCTTAGTGCATGATCGGCAGGACACGGGATTCTAGTGCCCGTCTTGTCCGCGTTTTTTCTATCAACTCCAACGTCGGTATTTCTTCATCTTCTTTTTCCCCTCCACCCACCATATCGACCGAGATGGATGGGTCTGCATCAAATTTTACCAACACACCATTGCCACCACCCGTAGGTGCACAGAATCCACCGCGCAACTCTATTCAAGAAAATGCTACCCGATACGCCATCCCCTTCCTACCTGTCTATCTATTACACCAGCCAATGGGGATAATTTCGAAATTAAACCCCACTTCATCAACTTGTTGCCCAAATTTCATGGGCTTGAATCCGAAGACGCATACATTTTTATAACCAAATTCGAAAACGTATGCGCAATGATGGGCACTACACAACTTTCTGTGGATGCTATGCGATTACGTCTTCTCCCTTTTACCTTGTGCGGCCTAACAGAAAAATGGCTTTGTAGCACTGCCGCACATTCTATCGCCAAATGGGATGAATTTGTTATAACATTCCTTAAGAAATTTTATCCCAATCACAAAACCGCCCATATTCGAAGCGAGATTAACCAGTTTACCCAACTTCCCAACGAACCATTCTGGAAATACTTTGAGCGGTTTAAGGATCTGTTTCTACAATGCTCCCATCACGGAATTGATAAATGACAATTTGCCGAACTATATATGAGGGTGTTAATCCAGCGACAAAACAGATGCTTGAAACCATTTGTCAATGCCATTTCATGTCTAAAGACGATGATGAAGTTTGGCAATTTCTAAAAGATCTCGCTGAACAAACATTGCAGTGGAAAAGCGTTAGACCAACATCGTCTAGGGGAGGTATCCATCAGCTCGACGTTTCCATCACAATGAAAACCGAAATGTCCGCGATGCAAAAGAAACTAGACGCTATCGAAAACAAATTCTCATCTGCCTCCCTAAACCAAGTTACGCTTCCCAAAACCGTATGTGGTTGCTGTTTCGACCCATCGCATTTAATGGAAGAATGTCCTTTGAATCCTCCGTTTCAAGGTCAAGAACAAATTAATGATACTTTTCAGCAACGACCTAGAAATGATCCTTATTCTTCCACATACAATCAGGGATGGAGGAATCATCCTAATTTTGCTTGGAACCAAAACCAAACACAAAATCAAAACCAGTTTCCAAGCAACTATCAAAGTCCTCCCCCACAGCAACAGCAGCCACCACAACAAAATCAACACCCCTTTCAACCGCAACCTTTTCAAAACCCGGCCAACAATTTTAGTCCTTATAATATTTCAACGGTCGGTATCTATAAAACCTCTGCGCTCGAACGTAATTTAGAAACGTTCATTAAGCAATCTACGCAAACGAAGGTTAATTTAACGTCTTCTATCCAAACATTAGTGCAACACACTGCTTCCCACAGTGAAAGCTTAAAATCGATAGAAGCACAACTTTCACAGTTAAATGCCACGATGAGCGAGAGAGAGAAAGGAAAACTTCCATCTCAACCTCTACCAAATCCTGGCCACTCACAAAGTCATAATATGTGTGCCGTAACCACGTTGAGATCAAGAAAAGTGCTGAATAACTAAGTGGGTGAACATGTTGATGTTGATGATATTGATGATACCCAGGCTTCTACTTCTGATCCTCATTCATCTAATTCAACAACTTCTTCCGAGCCTATTCTCCATTTTCCACTAGACTCGAACTCGCAACCCACTTCCTTGAGTCAACCTCAAACGATCCTAACTCCAATTCTGGGATCCATTCCGTCCCAACAAACTTCTCCACAAATGTTGTACCAAACCCTTATTGATAAAGCTCCTTGTTTACCGCCGAAAACGGGAGACGGGACCGCGTAAGCCGTCTTACCTGAATTTGGGGGCAGATACTATTTAGTTTTATCTGTCTACCTCTCCAAAGATGCCAAGTTGATTTATGGCACTATGTATCGAAGGTTTAAACGGATGCGGCCGTTGTAGCAAATTTCGTCAGATTCCCCCTTGTGGTAAGGGTTTTTGATTGTGGGGACGCTCTTCCCTGCAGGCGCAAGCCTCTACAGTTAATTACGTTACCGCGTAACGATAACCACTTTCTCTTACTCCAGAAGGTGTAACAACTTCAATTTTAGTGTACAAAAATTTGTTTAAAAGTTAATGTATACTTAGGGTATTTGCATTTCCTGTGAGTACTATAACTATTTGTTTTGCTTTTTAATAGCAAGAAGGAGCTTGTAACTCATTGGTAATACCTTACACTACTGAACTAAAGCACCAGAGTTCAAATCCCATCAGCCACATTATTTTTTATATTGTTTTCTTTTAAATTTTTAGAAGCCCAAGAGCCTACACGTGCATAACTCGTAAAAACCAAAAGTCACATATAAAACAAACTGACCCAAGAGGCAAGGGATACATGGCCCCCTGAACCGGCCCAACTCGGCCGACTAGGGCAGGCGGCGCCGGTCCGACCGAGTCGGATCGCCGAGTCTTCTTCTGAACTCCTATGCCTCTTTGCCTTCTTGAAACCCCTGTCATGTGTAATTTTCCTGAATTATTACAAAGAATTAAAAATCCAATTAAAACCCGTTTTAATACAAAATTAAATACATTTTTCTTTCACACCCTTGCATCTACCCTAACCCAAATCTTTTCCTATAAATACCCACACACTTTTCCACCTCCTCACCCCAAATCTCTGTCCAAAACTCTCAAGAAAATTCTAAGTTCAATAGTGTACAAGTGGAGTTAGCGAAGGACGAAGCTCCAGCGAATTTCCGACGACGACCCTATGAGTTTCCACCGGCACCTCCTTCCACACCTTCTTCCTCTTCTTTAACGTAAAAACAATTAAGTCCCTCTTCCCCCTTCTCTTGTCTACTCTAAAAACTTGTACTTCTAAAATCCGACGGAAGCGGAGTTAATCCGACTTCCGATTCGGTTCTTCTTAAAAATTCCATATTTTCTTAAATACAAACATACTAAACCCTCACATCTTGACTATTAAATATTAACAAAATATCATGAATAAGTTTCATAGAAAAATATTTCATATTGCAATTTTTATCGTACTTTGTCAGTAAAATACCATGTAGTTTAGTTTTGATATTAAAACATCATATTTCCTTGCGATACGTTTAGATTGATCATGAGGTAATGACATATCACTTCACAACACTTATATGCAACATAGAACGATACCTTTCGGGAACATTGAATACGGGAATACGAATTTACAATTAAATATCTTTAACTTATAAAAACCATTTTCTACAAAATTACGTATTTTTAAACAAATCATTACAAAGCGCCGCTACAACCCATTTGGGGAACCCGTTCGGGATGCGGATTATCGCACATCCTCGGGCTTAGTAGTATGAGATGCAGATCTCAGCAAGGAGCATTCGGCCTCGAAAGATTTAAAAATACAAATATCTTAAGAAAATGAGATTTCTAGAAAATAATAAGTTAAAATTATTTTATGTAAATATATGTGTGTGTGTGTGTGTCATCAAAATATCTAATTTTTATTATAATATAAATATTCCAACTTTTCTAAATCAAAAGAATCCCTTTACATGACAATACCATGCAATTTCATAAAAGTTCAATACTTTACAATTAAATACCATATATTATGAAATTAGGCTTTATTCAGTAGAAATGTCACATATATAAAATCTACATTTATGAAAACTCTAAAGAAGATAATTAAATACTTGAGATATATTTTGAAAACTATACAAAATTATTTTTACATAAAACCCCCTCAAGTTTTATAAATTACAATAAGGACCCCAGTAAATATAGGTTTAAGCGGGACCAGTCTCTTAAGCCTCAGGGAACCGGAGATATGGGTGCTTGCCTATTTAAGGTAGACAAATTAACAAACGGTGTTATCAACACGGTAATCGTCTTTGAAAAAGACATAAATCCTGCAGCCCATGTGCAGCGGTTACCGATAACATCAAAACCTAATTCAGGATTTTAATTTCTTTTCTAATTGTCTGACTCAGACTGAGACTCATTATAAATAATCTGACTTGAATATAATTCAAGTACAAACTACAATTCAATATGAATTCATGAATCCATATATTCAAGCTATTCAATCTGTATTGACTGAACCGAACCATGAATATACTTTCATTTATATGATTCTCCAGTTATATCCATTTTACCGATATCATGGTTTCGGCAAGTCATCCATCTATACAAATAAAATTAAAAGACAATACAATACAAACAACACAATCAAGACATCGCGGGGTTTAAGGGGTAGATTGGTACGGAAGGTGTTAGAAGTGGCACGAGACTGCAAGATTTAAGACACCTAACCTGAATTCATTTGCTGTTGTACCGTGGCATAAACGGGTCCTTGTACTCCATTTGCCTTTAGTCTCTGGCATATAGAGACTCCTCTCGTATACACCGGCCTCTTCTGTACCAAGCTACAACAACAGCGTTAACAATACAATATAACTTTAAAAGCTACATTCTCTCTCTGTCTATTCTACTTCTCTCTTATCTTTGAGACTTACCGAGCGATTTGTTCGCTGACGACATTCCTTCTCTTTCTTCTTTGGAATATTGTCAGGTGATTCGGACCTTCCGGAGATCGAGCCCACCAGCGAGGATCTGGACCAGCTAGCCTACGACCCAGAGCTTTAAATTCATTGTAAACATTTACTTTCAGTACTTTTCATTTCTGTTATGCCACTGTTTAAGCATCGCTTTATCCCATGTATTTACTTTTCCATGTATTGTAAAAAGAATGTGAATAAATAAAGTTGTTGTTCAATTATATCTTTTGTCTCTTGTGCATTTCATTTATATTGCTTAGATACGCTTAGCGTATTTGCTTCAGAGTAAATACGTAGCGGCCTCGTCGCGTCCTCTGCCCGTATACTTGGAAGCGGGGCGTGACAGGTTTTGTTGGTGGCCCATGCAGATCAGAGCTGTATGGAACCCTACCATGCAGTTCAGTTCTGTGTGGACAACCTAATCAATATAATACAAGAACCAGCAACTAAAACATTCTTTACAATTCATATTCCTTGAATCTTATCATTTCATATACTTTAAATCTGTCCTAACCCAAAAATTTTCATTCAAGGTTATGGATTCCCCGAACAACACCAGCACCAATGTCAATAACAGGCATCCACCACTTCCACTTACACCTGTCGTCCCTGCTCTGATCAACGAGCAGACGGTTCTACTTGAGGCGATCCGCAGCCTCTTGGAAGGACAGCTGTAACGCTCCACGCCTCAGTACAGATGGTATTGTCCGCTCTGGCCGAAACCGCACGGTTTTTCCCTTTAGAGCGAACCGGACCCGACCAGGGGCCACTTCCCAGAAGGTCACCCATCCCAAGACTTCCCTGGCCCGAGCACGCTTAACTACGGAGTTCTCAAGCTCCTGTAGTTCCGGTTCACTTAAAAGGCGCCTCTGTAATTGAGGGTGGTATCATTATATTTATAATGCAGTTCGGTCCTCTTTCGGAATGTGCTTTAAGGACCCGATCCCCTTGTTCTGAAATGGCTCCCTCACTCAGATCACCAAGATGTCCGCAACAGACCGCACTGAGTGTGGACAGAGCAGATCACCATGATGTCTTAAGACCGCACTGCACAGAGCAGATCACCATGATGTCTTAAGACCGCACTGCTCTGGGGTTATTACATTCCCCCCATCTAAGAACAACGGTTCGTCCTCGAACCACAGACCTACTATTAAGGGACCTGCATGGGCCACCATAAATGTAACGCCCCATGCCTCAGTACAGATGGTATTGTCCGCTCTGGCCGAAACCGCACGGTTTTTCCCTTTAGAGCGAACCGGACCCGACCAGGGGCCACTTCCCAGAAGGTCACCCATCCCAAGACTTCCCTGGCCCGAGCACGCTTAACTACGGAGTTCTCAAGCTCCTGTAGTTCCGGTTCACTTAAAAGGCGCCTCTGTAATTGAGGGTGGTATCATTATATTTATAATGCAGTTCGGTCCTCTTTCGGAATGTGCTTTAAGGACCCGATCCCCTTGTTCTGAAATGGCTCCCTCACTCAGATCACCAAGATGTCCGCAACAGACCGCACTGAGTGTGGACAGAGCAGATCACCATGATGTCTTAAGACCGCACTGCACAGAGCAGATCACCATGATGTCTTAAGACCGCACTGCTCTGGGGTTATTACAACAGCAGCAGCAGACTGCTGTCCTGATGAACCGACCAGAGGTAGAAGCACCTGGGGTGAAGCAATTCAGAGCTTTGCACCCCCAAACAGTTCTCAGGAAAAGAGAGCCCACTGGAAACTGAGGAATGGGCACAGAGCATCGAAGACGATCTGGCAGCAGCACAAGTGCCACAAATAGCCTGGGTTCGTGTTGCGAAACTACAGCTCACGGACAATGCACGGGTCTGGTGGAAGGCGGAAGAAAGCCGTCTTGACCAACCTATCGAATGGAAGACTTTCCGCAATATGTTCGATGCAAAGTACTTCCCTGAGACTGCCAGGTTCGACATGGAACAGCAGTTCATCCATCTGCAACAAGGTTCAATGTGGACCAAGTCAGTAGATGAATATGACGCTGAGTTCACCATACTCAGTCTGTAAGATATGTCTCAATAATTCGATTTTTTCAATATATCACATACTACACAGCTAACACAATACTTTAACAGATTTGCAGCACGCCTGATACTGACAGATGAGATCAGAGCCTGTCGATTTCAACAAGGTTTGGATTCGGAGATCCAAGCTGCACTGGCCACAGGAGATTTTCCGACTCATGAATTGGCTCTGAAAGCTGCCCCCTCCCCCCCTCCCCCCCCGTTATGAGGCAGTGGTAAAGATGAGAGGCAGATCTCAAGCTGCTGGAGTTAGGCGCCCTGCCAACCAGATGGCAGGAGGTACCTCATCAAGGCCATCTTTTGTGCCAAGGAGACCGGGAGTAGTGAACAACAGGCCCAGCCCAGCCTTTTGTAACTACTGCAAGAGAAATGGATATCTGTTGAAAGACTGCCGGCGTGCAAACCGCCTTTGCTTAGTCTGCGGCTCAGCTACTCATGATATTGTGTCTTGTCCTCGTAGACAAAACTCATATGCTGCACCCAGGCCAGCAATCACTTACCCGCAGCGCCCAGCCATCCAAGCACCTTCTCCGAGACTTGCACTACCTGCTCCACCACCTAGAGGACCACCGAATGCACCTCCTCCTCTTCAATTTCATCAAGCTCAACGGAACGTTCCGAGGAATGCTCCTCCAGCCAGGAGGAATGTACCACGGCGACAGTCTTTCACGATGACCGTGGAAGAAGGTGAGGCCACTGGCCAAGTCATCACTGGTAACCCTTTCTTCTCAAGCTTTTCCTTTTAGTCTTAATACCTTCCCACATATTTTTCCCATACCTAAAACATATCCCACATACCTTAGGTAAAATCTTAGTAGCCTCACATCCTGCACTAGCACTCTTCGATACTGGAGCATCTCACTGCTTTATGTCGCAACGGTTCGTCCGAACTCATGCGATTCCAGTCACACCGCTTGTATCCAGTTGGAATGTCAGTTCAGGAAATGGCGTTCTAAAGGCAACAATGGGATACAGCTTGTGTCCAGTAGTCGTCTGCAGCAGAGAATTCTAAGCTGACTTCAAGGTGATGTACATACCGAACTTCGATGTGGTTCTAGGAATATATTGGCTAGGAACCTTCTATGCTACCATCGACTGCTGTCAAAAAAGGGTAGTATTCAAGATTCCAGACCATCCAGTCTTCTATTTCAAAAGTGGAGACCGTACACTGGAGCCAAGTACTTACAAGGCGAAACCAAGGAAGGCAGTAATTGTAGCAACTCAAGCAGAGGAAGAATCAAAGCCAGAAGCGAGAGTTCGACGATGTATTTCCTGACGATATATCATGTTTGCCTCCCGATCGAGCTCTTGAATTCAGCATTGATTTAGTACCAGGAGCACAACCGGTGATCAAAGCACCTTATCGATTATGTCCGGAAGGTTTGAAAGAGGTCCGAACTCAGTTGGACGAATTATTGGCGAAAGGATGGATTTGTCCCAGCACATCAAGTTGGGGATCACCAGTACTGCTTGTGAAGAAGAAGGAAAGTTCATACAGAATGTGCATCTATTATAGAGCCTTGAACGAAGTAATGATAAAGAACAAGTATCCGCTACCGCGTATCGACGATTTATTCGATCAGCTAAGTGGATCTTGTGTTTTCTCTAAATTAGATCTTCGTTCAGGTTATCATGAGGTGAAGGTCAAGGAAGCTGATATTCAAAAAACAGCATTCAGAACTCGTTGTGGGCATTACGAATTTCTTGTGATGCCATTTGTAGTGACCAACGCACCAGTAATATTCATGAACCTGATGAATCAAGTTTTCCGGGAGTACTTAGACAGATTCGTTGTCATCTTCATCGACGACTTCCTGGTGTATTCTAAGAGTCGGAAATAACATGCTGAGCACCTACGAATTGTCCTGGCAACTCTATGACAACATCAACTATATTCCAAGTACAGCAAGTTCAAGTTTTGGCTAGATCAAGTCGGTTTTATTGGACATATCGTATCAGGAAAAAGAATCTATGTGGATCCAACAAAAGTTTCAGCGATAAGCGAATGGCCGATTCCAAAGCCAGTGAAGGACATTCGAAGTTTCTTGGGTTTAGCTGGATATTACAGAAGGTTCATTGAAGGCTTTTCAAAGATAGCAACATCCTTGACCAAGCTCACACGTAAAGATGAAGAATTTGTGTGGTCAGAAGCATGCGAACAAGCTTTCATAGAACTCAATTCAATGTTGACATCATCGCCTATTCTCGTTATACCAGACCAATCTGTAAGTTTCGAAGTACACTGCGATGCATCCGGTAGGAGATTAGGATGTGTTCTACATCAGCACGGTAAGGTTGTGGCTTATGCTTCAAGACAGCTAAAAATTCATGAGTGCAATTATCCGATGCATGATTTGGAATTGGCAGCCGTTATCTTTGCTCTTAAGATTTTGCACCATTATCTTCTTGGTGAACGAGTGAACATATACACAGATCATAAGAGTCTGAAATATGTGTTTACTCAGAAGGAGCTTAATATGCAGCAGAGACGATGGTTAAAACTCATAGCGGACTTTGACATCAACCTGCAATATCACCCAGGGAAGGAGAAGGTGGTACCTGATGCCCTTAGTCGCTAACCATTAGCAATGAATCTCACCGCTCAGTGGAAGCTTCAACAAGACTTGCATCAGATGGAGATTGAAGTAGTCATGCCAGGTAACGCTTCAAATTTGATGAATTTACAAGTTCAATCTACCATTGTCAATCAGATCAAAGCAGCTCAAGCAAGTGATGCTAAGTTGCAAAAGATCAGAGAACAAGTGGAGAATGGACTCAGAACAGACTTCATCATCCATGAAGACGGATCTTTGAGATACGGCAGCATATTATGTGTACCAAAAGGTTCTGTTCATGAAGAGTTAATGAAAGAAGCTCACAGCTCTCCCTACTCAGTACACCCTGGAGGTATAAAGATGTACAAAGATCTACGTCAGAATTACTGGTGGCATGGAATGAAGTGTGAAGTAGCCAGAAGCGTTGCTAAATGCTTGGTGTGTCAGCAAATAAAGGCTGAACATCACAGGACTGCTGGATTACATCAACCGTTACCGATCCCAGAATGGAAGTGGCAACACATCATAATAGATTTTGTTACTGCTCTCCCTCACAGCACAAAGGGTAACGATATGGTATGGATTATTGTGGATTGACTCACAAAATCGGCTCACTTCATCACATTTTGAGTTGGCCAATCAACTGAGACATTAGCAAAGAAGTATATGGAGGTAAGAATCTAAGTAAGATTTAAACTCTTCAATTATATACTATCTCTGATACCCATAAACTCATACAGGAAATTGTGAGGCTTCATGGAGTACCGGTCTGCATTGTCTCCGATCATGACTCCAGGTTCCGATCACAGTTTTGGCAGAGTCTGCAAGCGAGCTTGGGAACAAGTCTGAACTTCAGCACAGCTTATCATCCACAAACTGATGGTCGGTCTGAGCGAACTATTCAGATCTTGGAAGATATGCTCAGAGCATGTATGTTAGACTTCGGAGGATCATGGGAAGATCACCTATATCTTGTGGAGTTTTCATACAACAACAGCTACCAAGCAAGCATAGGAATGGCACCTTTTGCAGCACTCTATGGAAGGAAGTGTCGATCACCATTAAGTTGGGACGACATCGGAGATAGAGAACTGCTTAGACCTGAGATGATAGTAACGACTGTTGATGTGGTTCGTACTATCAGAGAAAAGATGCGCATAGCCCAAGATCGACAGAAGCACTGGGCTGATGCAAAGCGACGTCACTTGGAGTTCTATCCGGGAGATCATGTATTCTTAAAGATATCTCCGAACCGTAGAGTGATCCGATTTGGAAGACGGGGTAAGCTAAGTCCGAGATATATTGGACCGTTCGACATACTCAAACGAGTCGGTGAAGTGGCATACCGCTTGGCACTTCCACCCTCATTGGAAGGAGTGCACAATGTGTTCCACATATCCCACCTCAGAAGGTATGTGAGTGACCCCTGCCATATTCTCGATCATTCCGTGCTCACTGTACAGCCCGACTTATCTTGTGACCAACAACCTGTGGAGATCCTGGACAGGAAAGAGAGGTCACTTCGGAACACGGAAGTCAATTTGGTTCGAGTGATGTGGAGAAAAGACACTCCAGGATAATCGACATGGGAAAGGGAAGATGAGATGCATGCAAGATACTCCCATCTATTTGTAAACTAGTCCTTAAATATAAAATTGTAAATTTCGAGTACGAAATTTTTGTAAGGAGGGTAGACTGTAACAACTCCAATTTTAGTGTACAAAAATTTGTTTAAAAGTTAATGTATACTTGGGGTATTTGCATTTCCTGTGAGTACTATAAGTATTTGTTTTGCTTTTTAATAGCAAGAAGGAGATTGTAGCTCATTGGTAATACCTTGCACTACTGAACCAAAGCACCAGAGTTCAAATCCCATCAGCCACATTATTTTTAATATTATTTTCTTTTAAATTTTTAGAAGCCCAAAAGCCTACACGTGCATAACTCGTAAAAACCAAAAGTCTCATATAAAACAAACTAACCCAGGAGACTAACCAAGAGGTAAGGGACACGTGGCCCCCCTGAACTAGCCCGACTCGGGCAGCGGCGTGGCCGAATCGGTTGGCAGCGCCGTTCCGAACGAGTCGGATCGCCGAGTATTCTTCTGAACTCCTGTGCCTCTTTGCCTTCTTGAAACCCCTGTCATGTTTAATTTTCCTGAATTATTACAGAGAATTAAAAATTCAATTAAAACCCTTTTTAATACAAAATAAATACATTTTTCTTTCACACCCTTTCATCTACCCTAACCCTAATCTTTTCCTATAAATACCCACACACTTTTCCACCTCCTCACCACAAATCTCTGTACAAAACTCTCAAGAAAATTCTAAGTTCAATAGTGTACAAGTGGAGTTAGCGAAAGGCAAAGCTCCGACGACGACCCTAGGAGTTTCCGGCGACGAAACGACGCACCGGCACCTCCTTCCACACCCACTTCCTCTTCTCTAACCAAAAAACAAGTAAGTCCCTCTTACCCCTTCTCTTGTCTACTCTAAAAACTTGTACTTCTAAAATCCGACGGAAGCGGAGTTAATCCGACTTCCGATTCGATTCTTCTTAAAAATTCCACCTTTTCTTAAATACAAACATACTAAACCCTCAAATCTTGACTATTAAACATTAACAAAATATCATGAATAAGTTTCATAGAAAAATATTTCATATTGCAATTTTTATCGTACTTTGTCAGTAAAATACCATATAATTTAGTTTTGACATTAAAACATCATATTTCCTTACTATACCTTTAGATTGATCACGAGGTAATGACCTATCTCTTCACAACACTCATATGCAATATAGCACGATGCCTTTCGGGAACATAGAATACAGAATACGAATTTACAATTAAATATCTTTAACTTATAAAAACCATTTTCTACAAGATTACGTATTTTTAAACAAATCTTTGCAAAGCGCCGCTACAACCCATTTAGGGAACCCGTTCAGGATGGTGTGGATTATCGCACATCCTCGGGCTTAGTAGTGCGAGATGCAGATCTCCGCAAGGAGCATTCGGTCTCGAAAGATTTAAAAATACAAATATTTTAAGAAAATGAGATTTATAGAAAATAATAAATTAAAATTATTTTATATAAATATATATGTGTGTGTGTGTGTGTGTGTGTCATCAAAGTATCTAATTTTTGTTATATTATAAATATTCCAACTTTTCTAAATCAAAAGAATCCCTTTACATGACAATACCATGCAATTCCATATAAGTTCAATACTTTACAATTAAATACCATATATTATGAAATTAGGATTTATTCACTAGAAATGTCATATATATAAAATCTACATCTATAAAAACTCTAAAGACGATAATTAAATACTTGAGGTATATTTTGAAAACTATACAAAATTATTTTTACATAAAACCCCCTCAAGTTTTATAAATTACAATAAGGACCCTAGTAAATATAGGTTTAAGCGGGACCGGTCTCTTAAGCCTCAGGGAGCCGGAGATATGTGTGCTTGCCTATTTAAGATAGACAACTTAACAAAGGTGTTATCAACACGGTAATCGTCTTTGAAAAAGACACAAATCCTGCCGCCCATATGCAGCGGTTACCGATAACATCAAAACCTAATTCAGGATTTCAATTTCTTTTCTAATTGTTTGACTCAGACTGAGTCTCATTATAAATAATCTGACTTGAATATAATTCAAGTACAAATTACATTCAATATGAATTCATGAATCCATATATTCAAGCTATTCAATCTGTATTGACTGAACCGAACCATGGATATGCTTTCATTTACATGATTCTCCAGTTGCATCCATTTTATTGATACCATGGTTTCGGCAAGCGATCCATCTATACAAATCAAATTACAAGACAATACAATACAAAAAACACAATCAAGATATCGCGGCGTTTAAGGGGTAGATTGGTACGGAAGGTATTAGAAGTGGCACGAGACTGCAAGATTTAAGACACCTAACCTGAATTCATTTGCTGTTGTACCGTGGCATAAACGGTTCCTTGTACTCCATTTTCCTTTAGTCTCTGGCATATAGAGACTCCTCTTGTATACACTGGCAACTTCTGTACCAAGCTACAACAACAGCGTTAATAATATAATACAACTTTAAAATCTACATTCTCTCTATCTATTCTACTTCTTCCTTATCTTTGGGACTAACCGAGCGATTTGTTCGCTGACGACATTCCTTCTCTTTCTTTTTTGGAATGTTGTCAGGTGATTCGGACCTTCCAGAGATCGAGCCCACCAGCAAGGATTTGGACCAGCTAGCCTACGACCCAGAGCTTTAGATTTATTGTACACATTTACTTTCAGTACTTTTCATTTCTGTTATGTCACTGTTTAGGCATCTCTTTATCCCATGTATTTACTTTTCCATGTATTATAAAAAGAATGTGAATAAATAAAGTTGATTTTCAATTATATCTTTTGTCTCTTGTGCATTTCATTTATATTGCTTAGATACGCTTAGCGTATTTGCTTCAGAGTAAATACGTAACGGCCTCGTCGCGTCCTCTACCCGTATACTAGGAAGCGGGGCATGACAGAAGGTCACTTCGTGTCATGTGCATTTGTTTTATTTTTGGTTGCCCGTGGATAGTATACGTAGACTAATTCGTGTTGTCTCCCATAGGGTGTGGATTAGTCCAAATCCATAATTTCTTAGATCTGGGTTTGGGTTGATTTAAGGATCGTTAATCTCGTTTGAGATTAAGATCAACTTAAACGGTTGTTGAGAATATGTTAGTCTAATTTTAGACTAAGACCTACTCAACAGGATTTTTGGATCATTCAGATCCAGCAAAAGAGCATTTAGGCTTTATTGTTTTAGTTTAAGGACGTTTTGGTCCGTTATTAGTTTAGGGACGTTTCGGACCACAGATCACCATTTTTAAGGTGAAGTTTTAGTTTAAGGACATTGCGGTCCACAATAGTTTAAGGACGTTGCAGTCCGTTATTAGTTTAAGGACGTTGTGGTCCATTATTAGTTTAAGGACGTTGCGGTCCACAGTTGCTGGTTGTCTGGACCCGCCATCTCTCTGAAGACGTTATTGAATTACAACGACATATATCAGAGGTGTGAAGAGATGTACCCTTGAAACAATGAATGTTCATCAGGGACTTGGCAGTCCTGTTTGGGACTGAGGCCAATTTAAAAGAAGACATATGAGCTCGGTCAATTTGGGGTTTGGCCAACCTTGGGCTCAGCCCACTTGATTACTTATTTGGGCTTGATCCCCTTTCTGTATCAGCACTGCTGAGCATTGATTTGGGTTTTGACACCTCTTTTTCTTTTTGTTTTATTTATATTCTTTTATATGGAGTGTTAAACAATTTATGGCGCCCACGTGCGGAGCACGTGAGGTGCTCGGTGCTGAGCGCTAGACACTGAGTGCTAAGCACCTTTTATTAAATAGCGCCCACGTGAGGAGCACGTGGAGCGCTCGGGGCTGAGCACCAAACTTTGAGTGCTAAGCACTTTTTATTAAATAGCGTCCACGTAAGGAGCACGTGGAGCGCTCGGCACTGAGTGCCAGATTTTGAGTGCTATGCGTTTCTTATTAAATAGCGCTCATGTGAGGAGCACGTGGAGCGCTCGGCGTTGAGCGCTAGACTTCGAGTGCTAAGCGCTTTTTATTAAATAGCGCCCACGTAAGGAGCACGTGGAGCTCTCGGTGCTGAGCGCCAGACTTTGAGTGCTAAGCACTGAGTTTTCTATTCTGCTTAATTCAATTCTCTGAGAATTAGATTCTCACTTATGAAAGACTTTGTCTTATAGATCTGAGATCTGGAAAAAGAACTAAGTTCTTCTGAGAGTTAAACTCTTAGATATGGAGGAGATGATGTGATCTCTCTTATTTTTATTTAGTTTGAGGAGAAATCGTTCTTGTCTTGAAGTTTGAAGTTTATGGGAGGGGTTCTTCTCTCTTTCTCTGTATATCTCCCTCTCTTTAGTCTCGAGTCCTTTATATAGCAGAGGCAAGTTTGTTGATTTTTGTTAAGGAAATCTCTCATTGAGAGATTTTTGATTAATTCGGGGATTTTATCCACCGTTGGATCTTTGATCCAGTGACCTCTGTTTTACAGAAGACATTTTTCTTGTTTTTAATAAGATTGGGAAAATATTTTCCCATACAGAGCTTATTCTGTAGCTTGGTGATTTTTAATCAACATTGGATTTTTTATCTAACGGTGCTCTGATTTACAGAGCACAATCTTTCTTGTTTAGAAAGATTCGAGGAATATTTCCTCAACAGAATTTAATTCTGTAATTTGATAATTTATCATCTTCGTTGGATCTTTGATCCAAGGGTGGAGAACTTTTAGTTCTGGCGCTGGCGCTCTCGTGCTTTACACGTGGGGCACTGTCTCAGAGTTTTTAACTCTTGGCGCTGGCGCTCTCGTGCAAGGCACGTGAGGCGCTTCCTCATTACTGAAGGTGACTTTTTACTTTCTTTCTCCGCTTTTCCTGAGTCAAACTTCTCTTTCCCTGTGCTTGGAAATAGTTCCATCATGCACAACATTTTCTGTGCCTAGACTTAATTGTCTCCCTTCATAATTTGTAATAATGCTTCTCTTCTCTCTCATTTTCAGAGAATCATTTTAACAGAGAAGAACTATGGCTTGTAATCGTCCACATGCTCGCCGGAAGCCACGGGAGATGCCTATCGAGGAAATTGTTCCTTGTTTTACCGAACACTTGGTGAACCCTACTCTTACGGATGACCAATGCGACACGGTGCTGCACGAGCTCTTGACTCGTAGAGGATCTCCTCTCCCCATCGGCTCCATTTGGCTCCGAATGGTCTTCTTGTCCGTGATCGATGATATTCCCCCTCATCCGGCGGAGATGACTCCGGCAATGCTCGATTCCGCGGAGGACAAGATCGAGTGCTTTCATGAGGCACTTTTGATTACCGCGGCTCTGAGGGATCGCTCTGTTCGGCTGCTAAGCCAGATACGGGCTCAGCGCGTCATCATGTCTGCCTTCGCTGATGGGTACGGTGCTAACCGATGGGTAGCTACTCCTCGTGAAGATCACCGCTTTGCCATGGTGGAGAAGGCAAAGACGGAGTTAGAGAATTTTATCCATACTTTTATGAATCCCTTTACTTTTTATCCCATGTATGGTGATCTATTTCTTGTAGAATAAAATGTTCAATTAAATGCTTTCTTTTTATCGTTGAACACCTGTTCTTCCTCTGATGTGTGCTTATATGAATGAGCCCGATTTCACACATATCTGTAAACGAAACTTAAACCGGTGTAAACAGAAACAAATAGCTCTTGGCCGAAGGTTTTGGCGAGAACAAATGCCCCCCACTACTTTTCCCATGTAAGTATGTACGTGGGTGAAGTAGTGCAGAGTTATGCATGGACATGGAATTGAAAGCTTAGGAGACAAGTTTAGGGTTCTTGTAGCCTAAGACTTTTTTCGTCTCATGAGCCGTAGGGTTCTCAAGAAGGTTATTTCTCCCTATGAGTCGAGAGGATCCTGTAGGTGTATGTTTTTCTTAGGAGTCGTGAGGACTCCTAAGTGCGTTCCCTCTCGAGAGTCGTAAGGATCTCATAAGAGAATTTTCCCCCTTCCAAGTCGAGAGGACTTGTAATTTTTTTTGTCGATATTCGACTTTGGAGAATGTGGCCTGTGGATAATCCATCTTGATCTCCTTGTAGGGCAGCGATGGTTTAGGAAACAGGTTCAGATCTGCCGCCTAAGACTTTTCAACTTTATGAGCCGTGAGGGTCTCATAAAGACTTTTCTCCCAACGAGTCAAGAGGATCTCGTAGGTGTAATTTCTCCTTAGAGGTCGTGATGACTCCTAAGTGCGTTTTCTCTTGAGAATCGTAAGGGTCTTATAAGAGAGTTTTCTTTTGTGCGGGTTTAGACGTTCGTGGGTTGACTTGTTTCCAAGTCGGAGCATTGTTCCGACGGGAAGGTCATTGGTTAACTTGTTTCCAAGTCGAAGCATTGCTCCGGCGGGGAGGTCATTGGTTGACTTGTTTCCGAGACGGAGCATTGTTCCGGCGGGGAGGTCATTGGTTGACTTGTTTCCGAGACGGAGCATTGTTCCGGCGGGGAGGTCATTGGTTGACTTGTTTCTGAGATGGAGCGTTGTTCAGGCGGGGAGGTCATTGGTTGACTTGTTTCCGAGACGGAGCATTGTACAGGCGGGGAGATCATTGGTTGACTTGTTTCCGAGATGGAGCATTGCTCCGGCTGGGAGGTCATTGGTTGACTTGTTTCCGAGACGGAGCATTGCTCCGGCGGGGAGGTCATTGGTTGACTTGTTTCCGAGACGGCGGGGAGGTCATTGGTTGACTTGTTTCCGAGACGGAGCATTGCTCCGGCGGGGAGGTCATTGGTTGACTTGTTTCCGAGACGGAGCATTGCTCCGGCGGGAAGGTCATTGGTTGACTTGTTTCCGAGAAGGAGCATTGTTCCGGCGGGGAGGTCATTGGTTGACTTGTTTCCGGGACGGAGCATTGCTCCGGCAAGGAGGTCATTGGGTGACTTTTTTCCACTTTCTGCGGTGTTGAGAAGGAACGCCCCGTTGATCTTCTGGGATGCAGATGTTGCCGTCGAGATCTGACTCTCCCTTTGACAGAGCCTGTTGGGAAATGTGGTTCCCTTTTCGTTTATGCCCATAGATTGTATACAGAGGTCAGTATGGACTCACCTGTAGGGCAAAAGTTTCATTCTTTCATTCATTTTTTTATTCCCTTCTGCGATGCTCTATCATTTCAGCTTTTTATATCGCGAAAGTCGCGATTGCCCAATCATTTCGGCTATTTTTCGCAGTGCCTAATCATTTCGGCTATTTTTCTTTTTACTCACTGTTTTTTTATTGCGAGTTGCCCAATCATTTTGGCTATTTTTATATGTATTTTTGGCTCGCTGGTTTTTTTGCGAGTATGGACTTGAAATCTGATACCAATCTTAGCATCAGCATCGCTGCTACTGGAATATTGCCAGGAGCGAATCATCACTTGCCGTGAAAGGACTTGGAATTTGTTACCGATTTAGGCATCAGTATCGCTACTACTGGAACGTTTCCAGGAGCGAATCATCATTTGCCTTCGCCGCTATCGAACAAAGGTGGCTTAGTAGACAGGGTTAGGGACCTAACGACTAAGGCTTTTGACTTCGTGAGCCGTAAGGGTCTTATAAAGGTATTTCTCCCTACGAGTCGTGAGGATCTCATAGGTATAATTTCTCCTTAGGGGTTATAAGGACTCCTAAGTGCGTTTTCTCATGAGAGTCGTAAGGATCTCACAAGAGCATTTTCTCCTTGCAAATCGAGAGGACCTATAAGTGTTGTTCACCAGATAGTGAATTTCACACCATTGGTGGAACTGGGCGAGGGAACCCATATTTATGCATGTGGATTGTTTACAAGGGTCCATATTGACCGCCTGTAGGGCAGTTTGGGGGATATGATGGCTTAAGAACAGGTTCAGGTCCCTGTATCTTAAGACTTTTGAATCATGTGAGCCGTGAGGGTCTCATAGGGGGCATTTCTCCTTACAAGTCGTGAGGATCTCGTAAGTGTAATTTCTCCTTAGGGATCGTGAGGATTCCTAAGTGTTTTGCTCCCATGTGAGTCGTAAGGATCTCACGCGGGTATTTTCTCCTTACAAGGTCGAGAGGACCCTACAAGTGCACAGAAAAAAAATTATGAGTCTGCGCCCTTTCGGGTTTTCACAAACTCACCGGTAGCCCTGCTGTTTTTACTCACGGAGCCCTTTCGGGATTTCACCCATGCCCATTTCGCTTATGGACATACCGTTTTTTTTTCCGTGTTAGCCTAAAGATGCTGCGGTTCATAGTAGTTTAAGGACGTTACGGTCCGTAGCTAGTTTCAGGACATTGCGGCTCATTGTTAGTTTAGGGACGTTTCGGTCCGCAGCTAGTTTCAGGACATTACGGTCCATTGTTAGTTTAGGGACGTTTCGGTCCGTAGCTAGTTTCAGGACTTCCATTGTTAGTTTAGGGACGTTTCGGTCCGCTGCTAGTTTCAGGACATTGCGGTCCATTGTTATTTTAGGGACGTTTCGGTCCGCTGTTAGTTTTAGGATATTGCGGTCCATCGTTAGTTTAGGGACGTTTTGGTCCGCTGTTATTTTAGGACATTGCGGTCCATTATTAGTTTAAGGACGTTTCGGTCCCCTGTTAGTTTTAGGACATTGCGGTCAATCGTTAGTTTATGGATGTTTCGGTCCGCTGTTAGTTTTAGGACATTACGGTCCATCGTTAGTTTAAGGGCATTTCGGTCCGCTGTTAGTTTTAGGACATTGCGGTCCATTGTTAGTTTAAGGACGTTTCGGTCCGCTGTTAGTTTTAGGACATTGCGGTCCATTGTTAGTTTAAGGATATTTCGGTCCGCTGTTAGTTTTTGCGGCGAAGTTTTGCCGGATAGCACTTACAGAGTTTGGTACTCAGGAAGACAGTGAGCGGACACAAGCGTCGTCGTCTATCATTAACCTGAGCTGTGACTCGTCAGGCATAGTATTTTTTCAGGAATCGGTCGTTTATTGGCCGAAAGGGTCTTTCGCCATGCATATCCATGAGCAAGTAAGCCCCATCTTGGTAGACTTTGTGTATGATGTACAGGCCCTCATAGTTTAGCTTGAATTTCTCCCGTTTGGTACGATTGGGGATCATAGGTCTCTTGACCACTGGCACGAGTTCGCCTTGGCGGAATGTTCTCGGCCTAGTTAATCTTTCGTATGAGCGTGTCATCTTTGCTTTGTAAGCCTCCAAGTTTTGCTGCGCCATGAGACGAGTTTCATCGAAGGCGTCGAGCTCCTCAAGCCGAAGATGAGCATTCTCTTCATCTGTTAGTTCATAATGAACCGCCACTCGTAGAGAGGGCAGCTCTATTTCTAAGAGGAGTACCGCTTCCGTACCGAATACCAATGTATACGGCATTGTATTCATAGCCGTTTTGAACGTAGTTATATACGCCCAGAGAGCTTCATGCAGTCTCTCGTGCCGGTCCTTTTTATTTTTGGACACCGTCTTCTTTATGATCTTTGTCAACGTTTTGTTGAAAGCCTCAGCTAGACCGTTAGCTCGGGAATTATAGACCGAAGAGTATCTCCAGTCTATATTATGCTGCTGTGCGAAACGGCTGATTCTGTGACTTCTGTAGGCCGGCCCGTTATCGGAGATAATCCGTCGTAGAGTGTCGAACCGATAGATGATATGTGTCTTGAAGAAATGGAGGATGTTCTCCGTCTTCACTTCTCTTAGCGGTATGGCTTCTGCCCACTTAAAGAAGTAATCGATTGTCACCAATATGAACCGATATCTTTTGGACGACGCTGGTTCGATGGGTCCAATTATGTCGGTTCCCCACATTTCGAACGGCCAGCTAGCCACTGTTGGGTGTAGCGGGTTTGGATGCTGGTGGATGAAGTCTCCATGAATTTGGCACGAGTGGCATTACTTCGTGTATTCGAGGCAGTCCTGAATCATCGTGGGCTAATAGTAGCCCATCCTTTTGATCTTTAGCTTCATCTTTGGCCTGGCTTGATGAGAACCGCAGAGTCCGCCGTGAGTTTCTTGGACGACTCTCCTTACTTCTTTCGGTCCCAGGCATCTCAGCCATAGAAAGTCGAACGATCTCTTATATAGAGTATCATTGACGAAGGCGAAAGACAGAGCTCGTTTCATGAGCTGATATCTTGAGGATGCATCTTTAGGTGTTCGACGGGATTTGAAGTAGTCTATGAAGACTTATCTCCAATCCTTAGCTTTTTCTTGGTCCTCTATTTGCAGGGCTGTTTGCTTGGTTGCTTCCTTTTTTTCAGACGACTCTGGAGATATTTTTGCTGGTGCGAGAACCCGACGGCTCTGCACAACGATTCTTATATCATCGAGGTTTTTGTCAGCCAGTTCTTTAGCGAGTTTAGCTAATGCATCCGCTTTGCTATTTTCTGTACACGGTATGCTTTCTAGGGCGTAGGAAGGGATTTTAGTCAGCCGTTGTTGCACTCTCTCGCCGTACTTTACCAACTCCGGTTTGCACGTTTGATAGTCACCGTTTACTTGACTAACGACCAGTCGGGAGTCTCCGTATATGAGGAGGTTTTCGATTCCCATGTCGACAATGATCTTAAGACCTGCTATCAAAGCCTCATATTCTGTTTCGTTGTTTGTTCTTGGCTCCGTTAAGGAAAATGCAAAGCGCATTATCCCTTCTTGTGGAGTCACGAAGATGAGGCCTACCCCAGATTTGATTATGGGAGAGCAGTGCTTTTGCTTCTTCATGGAAGATGCCCTATCGAAGTAGAGTTCCCATCAGGTATCACTCCCTCTTCTCTCCCCGTCGATTGTGTCAAACGTGTGCTCGTCTGGCAATTCGAAATTTAGGGGTGAATCGGCTGGTATTAGATGCTCAGCTAGGAAGTCGGCGATGGCCTGGCCTTTCACTGCCTTGAGAGGTTGGTATGTTATCGAGAATGTAAGTCCACGTTACCCTTCCCCGGTTCTTTGGGGTTGCGGAAATAGTGAAAAACGATTTTTTCTAGGGTGGTAACATGGACTCATAATACGGATCTTTGTTAAACAACTACCTAACAACCTAACTAGGAGTTTTACCTACTCGGTTAGGGGGTTATACCTTTCTTGAACTCCTTCGTCTTCAACTCTTGTGGTGTACGGACCGGCCTCCCCTCGTCGTCTTCTCACGCCGAAGATGGATCCACCCGAAAGCTTCTACCTTTTGGCTTCTTCTTCGAACTTGAAGAAACTAGAACACTTGGCTTGCTAGGCCTTATGAACTAGGATGAGTAGAGGATTGTTTTGGTTTTTTTATCTCTAAGGCAATGGTTCTCAACTCATGAGAGGGGTTTGCCTTGAGCTAGAGAGAGCAAGAGGAAGAGGGAGAGCTTGAGCAAGTGATGGCAAGAGAGAGAAATGAAATGAGAGAATGAATAAGTCTTTTGCCATCCAAGCTCTCATAATCCAAAAACATCATAACAAGTAATAATAATTGAGTATATTGTAATGGTTGTTATCATGACAAATGACACTATCATTTCTTGCATTAAATGCAAATGGTGAACAAAACATGCAAGCATAAGTCTGCAACCAAATGATGGCCATTGTCATGATGGTGGTCAACAAGTCCAACCTAATCAACCGGTCAACAAAAGTCAACAAGTCAACAAGGTCAACCTTTCAACCCTAACCATGTCACTATAATACTCAATTAATATTATTGTTAATCATATTTCAAATTCTCATTAGGGTTAAGCAAAAGTCAACGGTCAACAACCCTAATGAGAATCCTCTGCCTCTGTCTCTGTTAACTGTGCATACACACCCGTATCCGCGTTCCGGGGAACACGAATACAAACGAGATAAAACCAATCCCAAAACGTACACTAAGATCTGGCTTAAACCAAAGCCCACTAGTAATAACCGCCCGGTCACTAAACGTGCACAAGGGCACGGATGTGACCAAACCCTGTCGCAAAACCATGCGACCTCTACTCTTTTGCTTAAAGGCGAATAGCTCTCTGTGTAGGACTCTAAAGACTCGACACTACGCTGGCAGTGGGTTTAACCACAGACCGCAAGCGGCACTAGCTGTGCGTAACGGCCCCCAGGTAGACGCCGATAAGAAGACGGACGAGGTGAAACCCATCTGAACTCCTACTGAGCCTGAATGTGACAATCTCCGTACAGTCCGGTCTGTTCGTCTGAGTACATCGCATGGCGGGCCTAGGGGGCGGTAAACGTCAGTCCCCTAATAGCGGTACAAGTCGTGTCAGAGTGTAGCCCAAAACACCCTGAGATAACACTGGAAACCTACCAGTATATCTCGCTTGCTCTGCCCAGGGACTACTTGTGTAATGGCTCTCCTAGACTCAGCGCGATGTCAACCCCCAATACCGGGAGAGACGAATCCTGTCTAACCGTCACTGCCTCTAAGTGCTTCGGGACTGCACCCAACTACTACCTGTTTGCACGACTCCTTTGAGCCGTGGTAGGGTAGTAATCAAAGTACAGTGGGAACACACTCGAGGCAAAGTGACAGTATCAAGTCAGCGGACTAAGCTGTACTCATGTCACCTGGGAACTGATAACTGACGATAGGTATAGTACCAACCAATCAGTTCCCGACGAGTCCTGTCCAGTGTACTCGTAACCTAACGAGCACCCGCATACTATCTCAAGTACGACGTACTGACGGCTGTGGGACAGACCGTCTCCCCTGCTGGGATGAGAAGCGAATACGCTAGTCTACTCCGGAGTGTCGATGCCCTGTCTCGATAGTCCTACGACTAGGGACCTGTATAAGGATGTGCTTGTGGATTACCCAGCCCCCACGAGTGTGACTGCCATCACAACACTGGTAATCAAGCAAAGATCCTAAGTGCTCTACTAATATGTATAAGCAATATGCTAAAAGAAACACATGCACATATTAAAGTAGAAACAAACCAAGTAGCATACTACCATTTTGAGCAAGATTGTATATACAACTGTGAATATCCCAAGCTTCCATTAAGTAATATACAAACTAGTATGATACAGTAATGGCCTCTAGGGCATATACACTAACAATCTCCCACTTGCACTAAGGCCATGTACTGGCGTATCGAAGACCTATCATTTCGATCAGCCGCTCGAACTGAGTCTGGGGTAAGGCCTTCGTGAGTGGATCAGCAGTGTTATCTTCTGTAGCAACTCTCCGAATCTCAATCTCCTGGCGACCCACGATCTCCCTGATCAGGTGATACCGCCTCAAGATGTGTTTAGACTTCTGATGGGACCTGGGTTCCTTCGCTAAAGCTATAGCCCCGTTGTTGTCGCAATACAGAGGTATTAGATCAACAATGGACGGAACCACCTGAAGTTCCGTTAAGAACTTCCTCATCCAGACAGATTCTTTTGCGGCATCAGCAGCAGCGATATATTCCGCTTCCATCGTCGAGTCAGCAACGGTTTCCTGTTTGGAACTCTTCCAACACACCGCCCCTCCATTGAGGGTAAAGACATAACCCGACATGGACTTGGAATCATCCTTGTCACTCTGGAAGCTGGAGTCGGCAAAGGCCTCGATCTGGAGGTCTTTTCCGCCATACACCAAGAACATCTCCTTAGTCCTTCTCAGGTACTTAAGAATGTTCTTTACCGCTATCCAGTGCTTCTCCCCCGGGTCCGACTGATACCGGCTTACAACGCTCAATGCGTATGCTACATCTGGTCTGGTACACAACATAGCATACATAATAGAGCCTACCGCAGATGCGTAGGGTATTGATGACATGCGAGCCCTTTCCAAATCAGTCTTGGGAGACATCTCTTTGGAGAGGGTGATTCCATGACAAGCCGGCTGATTATCGCGCTTGGAATCTTCCATACTGAATCGTTTCAGTATGGTGTCGATGTATATTGACTGTGAAAGTCCCAACATCCTTTTAGATCTATCACGATAGATCTGGATCCCCAGAATGTAGTTGGCATCGCCCAGGTCCTTCATGGAGAACATGTGTGACAAGAACCCTTTGACAGATTGTAGCATAGGAATGTCATTTCCTATCAAGAGAATGTCATCCACGTATAAAACGAGGAATACGACAGTTCTTGCTACAAATCTACTATAGATGAATGGTTCATCTGGATTTTTGATAAAGCAAAATTCTTTGACTGTCTCATCAAAACAGATGTTCCAACTCCGCGATGCCTGCTTTAGTCCATAGATGGACTTAAGCAACTTGCACACCTTTCCGCTGCTCCCACTCTGAATGAAACCCTCTGGCTGGTCCATATAGACACACTCCTCTAAATTTCCATTTAGAAAAGCGGTCTTTACGTCCATCTGCCAAATCTCATAATCGTGGAAGGCAGCAATGGAAAGAAGGATCCGAATGGATTTCAGCATAGCCACTGGAGAAAAGGTTTCGTCATAGTCCAAACCAGTTCTTTGACGAAAACCCTTTCCGACAAGTATAGCCTTATAGTTCTCAACCTGTCCATCTACACCAATCTTCCTTTTGAAGACCCACTTGCATCCCACGGGTTTTACCCCATCTGGAGCAACGTCCAACGTCCATACTTTGTTGGTGTACATGGACTCCCTTTCGGTCCGCATTGCATCCAGCCATTTTACCGAGTCAACGCTCTGAATGGCCTGCTGGAAGCTAGTCGGCTCATCAAAATCAATGATGCAATCCTCTCTATCCCCGTCTACGAGAAAACTGTAGTACCTCTCGGGCGGATGAGATTGACTACTGCTCCTGCGGAGCGGCGTAGGAATGTCCTGTTCTTTTGAACCCTCTGGTTCTACTAAGCTTTCAGTAATAGTCTGTGATTCTGGAATTTCTTCCAGTTCTATTGCGCTCCCACTAATTTCCTTTTCTAAAAACTGGTGTTCCAAGAAGTGGGCATGACGAGAAACAAAAACCTTTTGTTCCTCTTCGCAATAGAAGAAATATCCCTTGGAGTTCTTTGGATATCCTACAAACTTGCACTGTACTGAGCGTGCCTCGAGTTTGTCCGCATGCTGCTTTTTAACAAAAGCTGGACATCCCCGTGTCTTAATGTGCTTAAGATAGGGTTTCTTCCCACACCACATCTGATATGGTGTGGTAGGCACAGTCTTAGTTGGAACTCGGTTCAAAAGATATGCAGCTGATTCTAGCGCATATCCCCAGAATGATCGCGGTAACTCAGCGTTACTCATCATGGAACGTACCATATCTAATAGGGTCATGTTCCGTCTCTCCGATACACCGTTGTGTTGCGGAGTGTATGGATGAGTAAGCTGAGAGAGAATACCATTCTCTTTTAGGTAATCCAGGAACTCGGCACTCAAGTATTCTCCACCTCGATCAGATCTCAGTGTCTTGATACTTTTGCCGGTTTGTTTTTCTCCCTCATTCTTATATTCCTGGAATTTTCCAAAGGCTTCGGATTTATGTTTCATTAAGAAGACATATCCGTACCTTGAAAAGTCATCCGTAAAAGTAATGAAGTAAGAAAAACCGCTTCGCGCATGTGTAGACATTGGACCGCACACATCGCTGTGTACGAGTCCCAAGAGCTCTCTCGCTCTTACTCCGTGTCCAGTGAACGGAGTCTTTGTCATCTTTCCTTTGAGACAGGATTGACAAGTTGCATATGATTGATATTGGAACGGATCCAAATATCCTTCTGTATGTAACTTAGTCAATCTTCTCTCATTGATGTGACCCAGTCTACAATGCCATTAGAAAGCCTGATTAGTTTCCGGAGACTTTCTTTTGTGTGTATTCTGGACATTGAAAATCTGTGGTTGGTTTAATATGTATATACCATTGCTTAATGTACCTGACCCAATCAGAACTTGATTAAGGTGAATGTTCACAACATTACTTACAAATGCAAATTCATAACCTTCTTTAGATAATAAAGATACAAAAATGATATTACAAGTTGCATTGGGTACAAAATAGCAATTACGCAAAACCAAAACGTGTCCATCTGACAAGCCCAGGTGATAGTCCCCCACGTACTCAGCATCCATGCCAGCTCCGTTTGCAACTCTGAGGGTCATATCATCTGCCTTCAAAACCCTACGCTTTCTCAGTGCCTGCAAAGAATTAAAGATATGAGATCCTGATCCGGTATCCAATACCCAGGAAGTAGAGTTTATTGAAAGACAGTTTTCAATAACATACACACCTGAAGCCGAAGCCGCAACTTGCTTCGGATCCTGGTTTCTGGCCTTCCAAGCCCTGCAATCTTTCTTCCAGTGTCCCTTCTTATGACAATAGAAGCATTCTTCCTTACCCACAAGCTGCCCCGCTATCTTTGTTGCCTTTGCTTTTCCCTTCGTATCCACTTTACTAACACCGCCCCTTGGTTTGGCGGGGGCTTTCTTCTTCTTTCCCTTGGCTTTCGTCTTGGACTTAGAAGAGGAAGATCCTCCTACAAACAAAGTGGATGTTTCCCTACCTTTCTGTAGGGTGCCCTCTGCACTCCTCAGCATGTTGATGAGCTCCGGAAGTTCAACTTCTTTTTCTTGCAAGTTGAAGTTCAGGATAAACTGGGCGTAAGTGGATGGAAGGGACTGGAGAATCAAGTCCGTATAGAGCTCATTCTCTAACGTGGTCCCTGTTCCCTTCCGAACGGCGGCCGAGACGTTAGGGCGTCTGTGCCTGAGGTTCGGGGCAGATGCTATTTGGTTTTACCCGTCTACCTCTCCGAAGATGCCAAGTTGATTTATGGCACCGTGTATCGGAGGTTTAGACGAATGCGGCCGATGTAGCAGACTTTGTCAGATTCCCCCTCGCTTGAGGGGTTTTTGATTGTGGGGACGCTCTTCCCTGCAGGCGCAAGCCCCTGCAGTTAATTACGCTACCGCATCGCAGTAGCCACTTTCTCCTTCTCCAGAATTTCACTTCGTGTCGCGTGTGTTTGTTTTGTTTGTGGTTGCCCGTGGATTGTATACGGAGACTGAGTAATGCCGTCGCCCGTAGGACGTGGATTAGTCCAAATCCGTATTTACTTAGATTTGGGTTTGGTGTTTTTAGTTTAAGGATACATTAATCGCGTTGCGACTAAGATCAACTTAAACATTCGTCAAGGATACGTTAGTCCTGTTTTGGACTAAGATCAACCTGATGTGGTGATTCATTTAATTTATGGCCATCGGGACTCATCACCTCTCTAACATCGTTGAAGGATTACAACGATAGGTATCAGAGGAGCTCAGAGATGTACCCTTGAACCAAAGCTGATTGAGGGTTTTATAGTCCATTTAAGTGTTTAAGGATACGTTAGCCGTGTTTGGGGCTAAGATCAACTTAAACGGGATCGTTTAGATCCGGCAAAAGAGCAATTGGCTCTATTGTTCCAGTTTAGGGACGTAGTGGTCCATTATTAGTTTAGGGACGTCTCGGTCCGATGCCAGTTTAGGGACGTAGTGGTCCATTATTAGTTTAGGGACGTTTCGGTCCGATGCCAGTTTAGGGACGTAGTGGTCCATTATTAGTTTAAGGACATTTCGGTCCACGAGTTTAAGGACCCCGCAGTCCATAGCGATGTGTGGTCGTTGGGACCCGTCACCTCTTTGACGTCGTTGAGGAATTACAACGATGGATGTCAAAGGAGTTCGGAGATGTACCCTCGAACCGGATGTAGATTGATTTAGGAGAGCCATTTTGCTCAGTCAATTTAATTTAAGGACTTATGACCACGATTGGGCTAAGTCTAGTTGAAAATGTCCAACATTTTATTTGCTTTTACATTGCATTTCTTTTTATTTTTTATTTGGGCTTTGCCCAGAAAGGATGCAAAGCATCAATTTGTTTTGGGCTCTGCCCCTTTTTATTGTATTGCAATTTAATTTGGCCTACTAGGCCCCTCTGATTTGGGCCTGGCCCTTCAGTAAAATGCATTGCATTTGTCAGGCGCTTTGCGCCAATCACTGAGCGCAAGCGCTTGTGGTGAGGACACGTGTCATGCTCTGGTGAGCGCAAGAGCAACAGCGCAGTGCGCTGCGCTAGTGCGCTGTGCTGTTGCGCTGCTGACACGTGGCGCGCTCTGGTGAGTTGCGCCCGTTCCAGAGAGCGAAGCTCTATTTCAAGGCGCGTAGCGCAAGTTGTTCTGCAGCTGACACGTGGCGCGCTCTGGTGAGTTGCGCCAGTTCCAGAGAGCAAAGCTCTATTTCAAGGCGCGTAGCGCAAGTTGTTCTGCAGCTGACACGTGGCGCGCTCTGGTGAGTTGCGCCAGTTCCAGAGAGCAAAGCTCTATTTCAAGGCGCGTAGCGCAAGTTGTTCTGCAGCTAACACGTGGCGTTCTCTCAGGAGCGCAACAGCGCAGTTTGGAAGTGCAAAGCACTAAGAATCTTTTTAGATTCCAGAACAGATGTGCAAAGCACTATTTGTTTTCTTTGATCTAATTAGGATCAAAGAAAAATGAGTTTTTCTCTTTATTTCAAGAACCAGAGGTTCATAAAAGTGCAAAGCACTATTTTTTTATTTTATTTTATTTTTTTTGTTTTAAAGAACCAGTGGTTCATACGAGTGCAAAGCACTATTTTTATTTATTTTTATTTTCTTCTTTGTTTTAAAGAACCAGTGGTTCATACGAGTGCAAAGCACTATTTTTATTTATTTTTATTTTCTTTTTTGTTTTAAAGAACCAGTGGTTCATACGAGTGCAAAGCACTATTTATTATGTGAAGATCATTGATCAATGATTTATCAAAAGAGATTTCTTTTCTCTCGTGAAGGTTTTTACCTTCTTCTTTAAGTTTTTCTCAGAGTTCTCTCTGTTTGAAGCTCTTGATTTTTTTTTCAAGAAATGTTCATGCCTTCTCTTCTCTTCTTGGCTCCTATTTATAGGAGAAGGAAAAGAATCAATTTGTTTAGCAAATCTCTCATTGAAAGATTTGATTTGATCGTTGAGAGATTTGATTTATATTTATCATTAATCTGGGCCTTTAGATCATTCAGTGAATTTTATTCACCGTGGATTTTAAATCCAAAAGATATTCTATTTGTTATTCTGGTGAGATTTTCAGGAAAATATTTCCTTGTCCAAGATTTTTCCATAAATTGATGATTTTTAATCATCTTTGGATCTTTAATCCAACGGTTCCCATAATCCTTTTCCATTTGGAAAGATTTAGAAGCTTTTAGAATTTTAATTCTATTTCGAAAGATTTTTAGAGAAATTTAGAATTTTAATTCTACTAATCTGTAAGGCTTTCAAAGCCTGTCACGTGCTGGCACGTGACCCTTGGTCACGTGTGAGCACGTAACCTCGAAATTGGTTTCTTTAACAGTCGCTTGTTCATATTGTTGTTTTAACCATCACGTGTCAACACGTGACCATTGGTCACGTGTGAGCACGTGATATTTCATTGAGATAACTTCTGATTTTTAATCAGGGAACAGATTTTAGAATTTAATTATATTCATTATTTTAGAGGCCTTAAGAGCCCATCACGTGTCTGCACGTGGCCCATGGTCACGTGTGAGCACGTGATGCCCCATTAGGGTCTTTTCTAAGTTTTTATTATATCTTCTAACTCCTCCAGCGGATTCTTAAAAGCCTATCACGTGTGAACACATAATGCCTCATAACTTTTGATCCCGGATGAATTATGAAGCCCATAATATATCAAATCGAAGGGTTTTTCGAGACGCTTTCAATACAATCAGAATTTATCCGTTTCTCCTTCGGAAGTTTGTCAAAAAACAGCCCGGAAGATACTGGTTCGTATTTCCTTAAGCGTATTGCTGCCATTTGATACCTTGGACTCTTTTGCGCAGAAATTTTTGGCGGGAACAAATGCCCCCCACTACTTTGCCCACGTAAGTATGTACGTGGGTGAAGTAGTGCAGAGTTATGCAGAGTTATGCATGGCGTATGACCAGTTTTGGGTTGATGTATCACTTTCAGAATCTTGATCTGAGAAGATAACGAGCGGACACAAGCGTCGTCATTTATCATTGACTCAAATCTCAACTCTTAAGGGATATAGTTCCAACCCTTAACTCCATGAGCCGCATCCTTCTATTTCTTTTTTTGTCTCACTCTGGCGTGGAGTAGTTCATACGCTTATGAGTAAGTTCTCCATTTTAGTGGCATGCAGCTTTGGCAAGTGTGGCCCATATATGGTCGGCCCATCTTGAATTCTTTGCAGGGCAGTGATGGCTTAGGAGACAAGGGTAGGATCTGCCACCTAAGGCTTTTCAACTTTACGAGCCGTGAGGGTCTCATAAAGACTTTTCTCCCTACGAGTCGTGAGGATCTCGTAGGTGTATTTTCTCCTTGGGAATCGTGAGGATTCCTAAGTGTGTTTTCTCTTATAAGTCGTAAGGATCCTATAAGAGAGTTTTCCCTCTTACGAGTCGAGAGGACCCGTAAGCGGTTGTTTCCCTCCTTATCGAGATTCGACTTTGGAGAGTGTGACCCGTGGATAGTATGCAAGAGACCGTTTTGGGCCGACTTGCAGGGTCCCAGTGCTTAGGAAACAGGTTTTTTAATCCCTACTGCCTAAGGCTTTATCTCACGAGTCGAGACGAATCGAGAAAATCTCGCAAAGACATCAATTTCCTCACGAGTCGAAACGGATCGAGCAGATCTCGTAAGAACATCTTAACGTCGCATTTAACCTCTGCTCTTTACGACAGAAGCCCGTTAAGGTTGGTGGTACTTAGGGTTTTGGCCATCGTACCGTCGCATAAGCTGATATAGTCCTCGATAGGCAATCGTGCTGTTCGAGTAGCCCTGCGACTGCCGTGTCTCTGATCCCTTCGGGGGCTGGACAAGACGTCTTCAAGCAATCCTCCTTGGCAGTTTGACCGTCAGAAGAGCAAGCGCTAGGAATTTGCCATGCCGCTTTTTTACTTGAGGTTAGGCTCATTTTGGAGAGCCCCGATGAGTCATAACCACTCCGCGCTGGTGTGGGGATGATCTCCGATAGTCTTTCGGGCTTTATATGAGTTGCCGTTAAGACCCTGAAGTTAGGAATTTGGCCTTTGCTTCGTTTGCTGGCATTGCGTCTGCTGTATCGAGACGAATGTTGCGGTGGGAACTAGGGATTTTGCCGTGGCTCCGTTTGTTTGATGACGTTACGTCTGCTGTGTCGAGACGAACGTTGGGGTGACATCTCGTCTGCTGTATCGAGACGGACGTCGAAGTGGTGACCACTCCACACTGGTGCGAGATGATCTCCAATTGTCTTTCCGGTTTTATATGACTTGCATTTAAGACCCTGAAGCTAGGAATTTAGCCTTCGCTTCGTTTGCTGGCATTGCGTCCTCTGTATCGAGACGAATGTCGTGGTGGGAACTAGGGATTTTGCCGTGGCTCCGTTTGTTTGATGACGTTACGTCTGCTGTGTCGAGACGAACGTTGGGGTGACATCTCGTCTGCTGTATCGAGACGGACGTCGAAGTGGTGACCACTCTACGCTGGTGCGAGATGATCTCCGATTGTCTTTCCGGTTTTATATGACTTGCCGTTAAGACCCTGAAGCTAGGAATTTAGCCTTCGCTTCGTTTGCTGGCATTGCGTCCTCTGTATCGAGACGAATGTCGTGGTTGTCTCTAGGTTACTGGTGAACCGCCGAGGTTTGGAACTAGGGATTTTGCCGTGGCTCCGTTTGTTTGATGACGTTACGTCTGCTGTGTCGAGACGAACGTTGGGGTGACATCTCGTCTGCTGTATCGAGACGGACGTCGAAGTGGTGACCACTCCACACTGGTGCGAGATGATCTCCGATTGTCTTTCCGGTTTTATATGACTTACCGTTAAGACCCTGAAGCTAGGAATTTAGCCTTCGCTTCGTTTGTTTTGGTGTGTCGAAATCCTGTTGGAGGAAGAATGCTGGGGTTGACATTTCGTCTGCTGTATCGAAACGAACGTCGAGGAGGTGACCACTTCATGTGAGATGATCTCCGATTGTCTTTCCGGTTTTATATGAGTTACCGTAAAGACGTTGAAGCTAGGAATGTGGCATTCGCTTCGTTTGCTTTATCACGTCCGAATCCCTGCTGGAGGAAGAACGCTGGGATGACAACTCGTCTGCTGTATCGAAACGAACGTCGAGGAGGTGAACACTTCATGTGAGATGATCTCCGATTGTCTTTCCGGTTTTATGTGAGTTACCGTAAAGACGTTGAAGCTAGGAACGTGGCCTTTGCTTCGTTTGCTTTGTTACGTCTGAATCCCTGCTGGAGGAAGAACGCTGGGGTGACAACTCGTCTGCTGTATCGAAACGAACGTCGAGGAGGTGACCACTTCATGTGAGATGATCTCCGGTGGTCTCTCAGGCCTTATATGACTTGCCGTTAAGACCTTGAAGCTAGGAATTTGGCCTTCGCTTCATTTATTCACACTGCGTCTGGTGTATTGAGACGAATGCTGAGGTGGAGCTGGGATTTTTCCGTCACTCCGCTTTGTTTCGACCGTGAGGTCTTTTGTTGACGTTGCATCTGCCTCCAGCTGGACTGCGGAGGAACGCTGTTGTTGACATTGCGTCTACTGTATCGAGACGAATGCTGAGGTGAAGCTGGGATTTTGCCATCGCTCCGCTTGATGGTGTAATATCTGTGTCCTGCTGGAACGAGGAGGCACACCGTTGTTGGTCTCCAGGCTTTAGACGTGGCCATTGAGATTTGGAACTAGGGACTTTGTCATGGTTCCGTTTCGTTGCGATTCTGAGGTCAGTTGTTGACGTCATGTCTACATCTAGTTGGAGTGAGGAGAAACGCCGTTGGTGATCTTTAAGTTGTCGATATTGACGTCGAGACCCTGAAGTTAGGGACCTTCCTTTGCTTCATTTGTTGACATCGTGTCTGTAATATTGCGACAAATGTCGAGATGGTCTCTAGGTTATCTATGAACCGTCGAGATTTGGCTTCGCTTTCTGGTGGAGCCTGTTGGGAAGGTATTGTTCCCTTTTTATCTGTGCCCCTGGATTATATACAGGGATCGATGTGATTTCACCTGTAGGGCAAAAAGTTTCATTTTTTCATTTTTTTTATTCTTTCCGCGATGCTCTATCATTTCAGCTTTTTATATCGCGAAAATCGCGATTGCCCAATCATTTCGGCTATTTTTCGCGGTGCCCAATCATTTCGGCTATTTTTCTTTTTACTCGCTGCTTTTTATTGCGAGTTGCCCAACCATTTCGGCTATTTTGCATGCATACATTTTTACTTGCTGATTTTGTTTACAAGCTGCCCCATCATTTCGGCAATTTCGTATGCATATATATATATATATGTATATATATTTTTTTTTGGCTCGCTGATTTTTTTTTTTTTGCGAGTAGGGGATTTGGGATCTGATACCAATCTTGGCATCAGCATCGCTGCGACTGGAATATTGCCAGGAGCGAATCATCATTTGCCGTAAAAGGACTTGGAATTTGATACCGGTCTAGGCATCAGCATCGCTACAACTGGGATATTGCCAGGAGCGAATCATCATCTGCCATGAAAGGACTTGGAATTTGATACCGATTTAGGCATCAGCATCGCTACAACTGGAATATTGCCACGAGCGAATCATCATTTGCCGTAAAAGGACTTGGAATTTGATACCAGTCTAGGCATCAGCATCGCTGCAACTGGGATATTGCCAGGAGCGAATCATCATCTGCCATGAAAGGACTTGGAATTTGATACTGATTTAGGCATCAGCATCGCTACAACTGGAATATTGCCAGGAGCGAATCATCATTTGCCTCTGTCGATCCCGAACAAAGGTGGCTTAGTAAACAGGATTAAGGGTCCTGTCGGCTAAGGCTTTTGACTTCATGAGCCGTAAGGGTCTCACAAAGGTATTTCTCCCTACAAGTCGTGAGGATCTTGTAGGTGTGTTTTCTCCTTGGGAATCGTGAGGATTCCTAAGTGCATGTTCTCTTGTAAGTCGTAAGGATCTTACAAAAGGGTTTTCTCCTTATAAGTCGAGAGGACTTACAAGTGTTGTTTGCTGTACAAGCATATCCCTAGTCACGGATGGGACTTTGTTAGGGAAATATTTATTCGTGCCCGTGGATTGTATACAAGAGCCAATATCGGACCACTTGTAGGGCAATGTCGAAAGTTGTGGGGGTTGCTTAAGCACAGGTTTAGGTCTCTGTAGCTCAAGACTTTCAAATCTTATGAGCCGTAAGGGTCCCACAAGAGAGTTCTCCTTACGAGTCGTGAGGATCTCGCAAGTGTATTTTCTCCTTAGGAATCGTGGGGATCCCTAAGTGTGTTGTTCCTTTGTGAGTCGTAAGGATCTCACGCAGGTGGTTTCTCCTTACAGGGTCGAGAGGACCCTATAAGTGTTTCTTAACGAGATTGCGCCCTTTCGGGTTTTCACAAACACTCGCCGGTAGTCCTGCTGTTTTTACTCACGGAGCCATTTCAGGTTTTCATCCGTGCCCGTTTTGCTTATGGACATACCTTTTTTTTTATTCTTTTTTTTTATTCTTTTTTTTTTTACGAGGTCGCGCCCTTTCGGGTTTTCACGAACACTCGCCGGTAGTCCTGCTGTTTTTACTCACGGAGCCCTTTCGGGTTTTCATCCGTGCCCTTTTTGCTTATGGACATACCGTTTTTTTTTGTTTTTTTTTTATCTTGTCAGCCTAAGGATGCTGCGGTATTAGTTTAAAAACGTTTCGATCTGATATTAGTTTAAAGACATTTCGGTCCGCTATTAGTTTAAGGACATTTCGGTCCATTGCAAGTTTTAGGACATTGCGGTCCATCATTAGTTTAAGGACATCTCGGTCCGTTGTTAGTTTAAGGACGTTTCGGTCCGCCGTCGCCGTATTTGAGGCGAACATCTAGTTTATTGACTTTTCGGTCTGGTGTCTCCGTATTTGAGGAGGATTTCTAGTTTACTGACTTTTCGGTCTGTGGGTCCTTCCCCATGAATGAGCATGATGCCCCCGGCGTATCCGTCTTTTTCGGAGCGTGCGGTTGCGGCGGACTCACCTTCCAGTTTTCAGACAGCGCAAACTTGCCATGTTGGTATTGGTCTTCAACCCAGTTTTTGAAGACGTAGCAGTCCTCGATCAGGTGACCTACTGTTTGGTGGTAAGGGCAATAATTGGGATTATTAATATCGCCTGGCTGCAACGGACGTTTTGGACCCGGCAGATTGATGAGTCTGTCGCACACTGCCAGCTCGAACAGTCCCCTTGTTTTATCTTGCGGAAACGAGTAAGGACGTTTCAACTTTTCCTGGAGGGGTTGCCGCTTGTTGCTTTGGAGAGCAACCGGCCTAGGGTCACCTGATTGTTGTTGAGTGCTGGCGACGAGGGCCGTTTTTCTTTTTCCTTTATCCTTTTTGTTCGCTCCGTTGTTTGCAGGGCCGGGATTCTTTCCGAGTAGCATGCGATTGCATGGCTGAACGTTCTCGCAGCTTCTTAATTCCTTTATTTTTGAAATAGATTCCCCGAGGGAAGAGTTGGGGCTAGCTTTTTCGTCAGAGTCGCTTCCAAAGGTGATAATTTGTGATCCCTTGAAGTCGGCTATATGACAGTCGGCGGTGGCTCTTTTGCGCTCATCTATCGCATTTTTCTGATGTCCACAAGCTTCACACTTTGTCCTGTCGAAGTGTCGCTTTTGAGCGACATACCCTTGCCACCAACAGTTAAAGGACTCGCAGTCTTCGGTAGGATGTATGATCTTCTGATGATATAAACAGAAGTTAGGGTGCATCTCTGCCTCAGCGAAAGAATTTTCTTCAGAGGGCGGTAGCTTCATTCCTACTGATAGAGCTTTGGCGAACCGTTTCCTCGTCTTGAATTTGTTTTTACCCGCAGTGTATGGCTTTTGATTTGACAGGAATACCTTGGTTCTTTCCAGTATGGCCATTTCATGCTCTTGATTGGCTTTTGCTTTCAGACGAATTTCATTTAGGAAGGCATCGATCAACTTGTCTGACGGCCGCGGAATTTCTGTTTCAGGGTCCGCCATTGATTTCTCAGCGCAAGGATCCTCCTCATCATCCGTCAGTGAATGAGAAATCACATGACAAGTCGCTACGTAGTCTTCGGATTCATCCGATAAGTTTTTTCCATCGTTTTCATCCTCGACGAAAGAACAAGTTGCCCCCGGCGTGTCCGTCTTCTTTGGAGAGTGCGGCTGTGGTGGATTTACCTTCCAGCCTTCAGACAGTATGAACTTGCCTTGTAGGTATTGATCCTCGATCCATCCCTTAAAGACGAAACAATCCTCAATCGGGTGACTTACCGTTTGGTGGTAAGGGCAATAATTGGGATTATTAAGATCGCCTGGCTGCGACAGACGCTTTGGACTCGGCAGATTGATGAGTCTGTTACGCACTGCCAGCTCAAACAGTCTTCTCGTTTTATTCTGAGGAAACGAGTAAGGACGTCCTAGCCTCTCTTCGAGAGATGGGCGTGGACGCACGTTGTTTTGGCGAACGACCGGCTTTGAGTTGCTCGACTGTTGTTGAGCATTGGCGACGATGATCACTTTTCCTTTCTCATTACGGGGATCGGGTCTTGGAGGAGACGGCTTATGGCCCATCTGGTCCATTTGGGCTAATTTGTCGATCAAGGCCTGGAAGGTGGTCGGCCTGAAGAACTGTAAGTGCACGGCGGCGCCCCGGCCGTCAATCCGACGCCGGAACGCGGAAGCGGTGAAAAACTTTTTGATTTTTGCGGACTTAGCAAACCGGCACCACCGCGCACTAAACCCGGATCGAACCATTAACTAGTCTAAGCTAACTAGAAGATGGGTTAGAGATATACCGACGATCCAAGTCCTCCGGTCTTCTCGTCATGGTCCCGATCTCCTGCGGAAAGTCCTGTCTCCTCCTCGTCGCCGGAAGTGCACCACATCGCCTACCATGTTTACGGGCTCCCACCTCAATGCCGAGGCAACTCGGGCACGAAGCCGGCTACTCGACGTGCCCAAGATTCGCTGTAGAATGTAGTGTAGAGATCTCATTTGGGGTTGTAGGAATTGCCTTTGGTGGAGGGATTGATACAAGAAGTATGTGGAGGAACTTGTAGGCTTTATGGAGCATCAAATAAACAAGATTCCACCTCAAAAATATTTGGACAGCCCTTGCACATATCTTGGCCGGCCATTACCAAATGGTGGAGGGGTGAAAAATGAGAGTGACCAAAAGAATAATCCAAGAGAGAGAGAGAGAGAGAGGAGGGTTATCATATCAAAAGAAAATGATCACAAAGAAAAGTCCTCACTCAACAACCATACCCCTCATCATCATCAAATCAAAACCCACACTCAACCACCTTCCACCAACCTCATGATCAACAACCATGATGAGCCAAAGTCAAGCCATCATGAAAAACAAAGTCAAGAAGTCAAGGTAAGGTGCTCCATCATGATACAAGGAAAAATGCAAAGACCCCCCTCCACAATTGCCTATTTGCAACAATGCAAATAAGCCCTCCTCCACCAATCTTCGGCCAATGAACGGAACAATGGAAATCGGCCGAAACGGAAAGCAAATTGGCAACTCCAGAAAACTGGTCCCGTAATAAATTACAGGAAAACCCCGATACAGTGCATACACACCCACATTTGTATTCCGACCGAAATACAAATGCAATGAGACAAAATCTACACTGTACTATACTAGGATCCGGCTTATACCAAAGCCGGCTAGTAATATCTGTTCGATCCTGATCCGTGCAATACCGCACGTATCTGATCGAACCCTGCCATATAACCATACGGCCTATAGTACAGACTGTCCGAACCTGATCCGTGCAATACCGCACGTATCTGATCGGACCTTGCCATATCTCCATACGGCCTCTACAACCTTTCGCCCGAAAGCTGAGTAACAGAATGTGGGGGACTCTAAAGACTCGTCAACACCTTGGTTGTGGATTTAACCACTAGCACGTCAGAGGTATAAGCCAATACGTGACGGGCTACCAGGTACTGACTAAAAGGGATGTCTGTGAGCGAACTCAGCCTGACAACCCTACTGAGCCTGTCAGTGACAATATCCGTGCAGTCCGGTCCGTTCGTCTATGAGTATCGCATGGCGGGCCTAGGGGGTTGGTAAAAGTCAGACCCCCAAAAGCGGTACAAGTCGTGTCGGAGTGTAGCCCAGAACACCCTGAGATACTACTGGAATACCTACCAGTAAATCTCCTTGCCTTGGCCAAGGACTTTGTGTAATGGCTCTCCTAGACACAGCACGACCTCACCCCCAATACCGGGAGAGACGAACCCCTGAAGATACGCTCACTGCCTCCATGTGGCTCGGGACTGTACCCAACTAAAACCTGTTTGCACGACTCCTTTGAGCCGTGGTAGGGTAGTAATCAAAGTACAGTGGGAACTCACACGAGACAAATGACGATCCCCAGGTCGATGAACTAACCTGCACACATGTCACCAGGGAACTGCCATCTGACGTCTGGTATATGACCAACTAGCATGTTCCCGGCGAGTCCTGTCCGGTGTACTCATAACCCAATGAGCACCTGTATACATCTTAGGTGATCCAACTGACACCAGTGGCTTGTGAGACCGGCCACCGCCCCTCGTCGGGGTCTCGACTGTATACACTAGTCTACTAATGGAGTATCGATGCCCAGTCTCGAAACTCCCACGACTAGGGACCTTTTAAGGATAAGCTTATAGACCCCCAGCTCCCACTTATATGATCGCCCTCATACTGCTGGTGGTCAAGCAAGAATCCTAGGGGCTCTATCAACGTGTAATAGCGACGTGTCAGGTCACCTAAAGCAGTACACGATGATAAAGGTAAACCAGATAGCATACTATCATCTCGAGTAAGACTGTCCTACCGGGATAGGTCCTCCCTCAATCATTACAATCACGTACCTGTGACCTAATAATTGACTCTGAGGGCACTATCTCCAACAATCTCCCACTTGCACTCAAGGCTAATTATTGCGATGTCGCATACTCACTGCTCGTGTGATACCGAACATCCAACTCCTCTACTAGTCAGTCTCACAAAGCTCGTTTGTGGAACTATTGCGTTCGAGGAATAGCCTCAGTGAGTGGATCCGCTTAGTTGTTTCTTTCTATGTCTCTCTATATCTCAAGTTCGCGGAGAAAGCCATCTCCCGAAAAGAGTAATACCAGTCTTAGAATATGTTTGGATGTCTGATGGGACTTAGCTCATAAATGAACTCCAAATCCAAACTTCTTAGACTGTATCGTCAACTGAACTTAATCAGTATCCTGCGCCATGCCACCCTCAGTATTACCTTGGACCACCTGTCCAAAATACTGCCCTTCATCAGAAGGAAAACTATAGCTCTGACAACCTCCTTGTCGTCCATGTCACCTTGGAAGCCTGGAATAATAACTGTTTCCCGAATGAGGCTGTCGATATCATATCCCTAGAACATCCACTTATGTTCTAAAACTGCTTCCGACTGTTTCTCCATGATCGGATCAATATCAACCTATTGCATCTAGTGCAAGAACAATATCTGGTGTGGTACTTGACATCTCATGATTGACTCAATTGCCTGAGCAAGTGATCTGCCAATCATGCACATCCCTCTCCTCTTTAGTCTGTAAGACACCTTTAGAGAGGGTGACTCCATTACCTGCAGGTACACTACCGTGCCAGGAGTCGTCCATTCTAAATACTCTTAGAATGCTGTCTAAGTACCCAGATTGGGAAACCACCCAAATCTAGATCTAAGACCATAGATCTAGTAACCAGTATGTCTGATATAAAATCCATTTCCTTTGTGGAGAAACAACTGTGCGACGACCAAAGTATAACCGATCGTAGTGTAGGAGTTTCCTTTCCTACTCTGTGTATATCATCCAAATACCAGGATATCACACCCTACTACCTTCTCAACAGATCCATCCCCTATTCTGATGAAGTCAAACCCATGACTGTCACGTCAGAAATAGATGATCTATCTCCGCTACGTCTGCTCTAGTCTATAAATAGACATAAGCAACCTGTCCACCAATGCTTCCGCTGCTCCCACTGACTACGACAACCCTCTGGCAGAGTCATATAGACGTACAGTTCTAAAACTGGTTTAGAACGACGCTATACTCATACTCCCGCCGGGTCTCGTAACCTGGAACAACAACAATGGCAATTGTGGGTAAACAAGAACTTCCCTGTCACCGTCCTTGAGGCTACCGTAGTGCCTCTCGGGTGCCTGAAGTTACCCACCTTATCTGCGGAGTGGCCAATGGAATGTCAATCCAGATTGAAACTTTAGGTTCCTTATCAAATCTTCAGTAATCGTTTGTGGTTCTGGAATCACTTCCAGTTCTACCATACTCCCACTACTGTTTTCTGAAAAAATCCATTTTTAATAAAACTGTGGCGAGTCTAGAACAATATCGCTATTGTTCATCCAGATGGTAGAAAGTCAACCCTCGTCATAGCCTGGGTCAACCCACAAACAGCCATTACAGAAACGTGCCTTGAGTTGTCTAGTGTCTGGTTTTAATCATAAACCGGACAACTCCCCGTTCCTTAACATCGTTAAGATATGAACTGTTCTATATCCAATATAGAAACAGAGGCACTGATTTAATTGAACCAGATTAAAATCATGCAGCTGTCCCCAGCGCATGTCAACTAAATGGAAGGAGGCCGATCAGCGTTACTTAACTTAGGAATGCTTCCAATTATGAGTAACCTGAAAGAGAAGCAATTTCTCTTTATCATTACTATCAACTGAATACCATACACAAGTATCTACATCTTCGATCACTTTGAAGAATCCCGTTACTTGCTACACCTGGTTCTCTACTCTATTCAAATACCTATAACTCCTCAAAACTTAGACCCTGTGTTTCAACGAAACACATGTCTAAGAACTAGAGAAGTTAAAAGTAAACAGAATATAGTATGAGGACCAACCCTTCTGTCCTAATGGACACTGGACAACATACAATACTCTGTATAAGTCCCTTGAGTCTGATAACTCTTTCACTGTGTGTCGTAGGTTGAAAACTGTACTTATGGTTAAGAAGAATTACACCGCTGTTTAATGCTCCTTACCTAACCATCCACTGATATAGGTAAATGTCGTAGACATAATTTCAGAAAGGTATATCTCACTCTATGAAAATAGACGTACAGATATATCAATTTGAAATTGGTGCATAACAGCGGATATTCAAAACCAAATATTTGCCGACCGGCAAACAGCCCAGGTGATTTCCTCAAATATCACCGATTACAACGAATCCCGATATAATGAGGATAATCACCCAATTCCCAATAACTTACTCCCACTCATCATCTGTAAAACCATACAGATGTGAGAATCGTACCTGGTAAATACATACCCTGGAGTAAGTATCTAATCGGGAAATCAGTTTTCCTTTAACATTACACAGTGAAACTGAAACATTGAAATGTTCCGATGGGGTATTCTGGTATTCCTAGTAATGCCTCTTCCAGATTCACGACTGTAACCGTATAGTTCTTTGCCACCTCTCCAAATCCCTTCATATGTCTTTAGTCTTTACCTTCTGCACACCCTTTTAGGCCAAATGGTTTTCTTCCTTCCCTACCGTTCGGCACCAGCCTATGGTTTGGAAGAAGACTATCCAATAAGCATAATGGGTGTACTGTCCCAATCCTAGGAACACTCGCAATGAGAGAGGGTGAAGATAAAAGACAACCGAATAAACCTTATTCCTATTTCTCCTGAACCAGAATCCATCCCCGAACTGGAACCAGTTCCATTCGAGTTCGTATATAACCATACGATGGAGTATCCAAATAAACTGTGGATCTTCGTAGTGATACGGAGTGTCCTGGAGAAATACAAAGGTGATGTGGGAGTGGTAACGAAATATTTGGTTTGGTCGTGAATATCTGTTGCAATTTACTTTGCCCTCTTACTAATCCCTTTCTTTGTCTGAACTTAATACCTTCTGCACACCATCGTTATGCTAATTGGTTTTCTTCATTCCCTACCGGTCGGCACCAGCCTAAGGTTTGGAAGAAGACAATCCAATTTGCGTAATAGGTGTACTACCCCTAAACCAAGGAGTATTCGTAACCTGAGAGAGGGTAAAAGGAAAAGACAACTGAATAATCATATCCGTTTTCTCCAGAACCGGAAACCATCCTCGAATAAATTCTTTCGAGTTCGTATCTAACCATACGATGGTTTTGTCCAATGGAAGTGGACGTTCGTAGTAAAACGGGGTGTCCTGGAGAAAAGGGTAAAAGTAGGAGTGGCAATGAGATTTGCAACTCTGACAATCCAAAAGCCAGTGTTTAAGAAGGTTCGGTCAACTTGGTCACTGAGTCATAGTCTTAGGGTCGGGTCAAATGGTCGCTGCCAGAGAGAGAGAGAAAAGAAACACTCAGCGTGCACTCTAACCTAGATCAGAATGGTTACAAATTTATCTAATCTGGAATCCTCCCACTGTACCTCAAATTCTCCTCCAAACCTGAAAAAAAGAATTAGTCGGGATCACCCGAGGAGTAAACTAACTCATCAGTGGGAATCGGGATCCAACTCTCATCGCATGACAACGTGACGGAATCCGCTCACGTCATCACACTCCAGAAGGTATGCGCATATCTGGCAAGTTTCAGTTCTTTTGAAACTCCCGATGTGATTTCTGCCCCATGCTCTTATGACCTTGACGAAGGCCAACAAATCATAAGTCACATGTCAAGTTCTACCCGTCATTCTCCAGGTTGATTTGAACCCACCCGCACAAGCCCTTGACGAAGGCCAACAAGGCTATACGACTGTCCCAAACCAACGCATCTATCTATGCTGCAGAAAGGCAACAAGCAGCTACCATACACTATGCCTTGACGAAGGCCAACAAACATAGCATGAATACTACGTGCTACCCGTCTGAAACGACGGAGGGCTACGAATGGTTTCTGGCGAAAACCTTTAACGTAATGAACTTGATATCGTTGAAGGAACGGATAGCTTTTAAAAATATAGTGACGAAAACCTTCGCTAAAGAGGTCACTCCCGGTGAAGGGATCTCGGCTCTTTCCCCGTAGAATGGGGTGCAGGATATTCCAAATGAATACCGCGATGCAAAGCAAAAGTAATCGGCTATAGTGAAGTTAATGCCCTGACGCAAACTTCTGTTCAAGGGGTCACTCCCGGTGAAGGGATCTCGGCCCTTGCCTCGTCGACTGAGGAGCAGGATATTCCAATGAATACCACGATGCAAAACAAAAGTAAACGTCCTTGCAATAACAGCTTTTTGAAAAATGTTCCAACAACATCAGATTAGGTTTGTTTTAACTTGCATTGATCCGAATCAATGCGGTCCCATCAATTGATCACACCAAAAAGAACGAAAATATACTGATGTACGTATATGCCATCCGCATTCGCCACTGGGTCCCGTCATTACCCGTTAGGTTAGCTAACTAACGACAGAGCGGGGACTGGACTAGCGCGGATGCAAAACATATACAACATCTACTAATATATATACCAATATATAGTATTTCGCTCAAGGCGTGAATAAAAATGCAACATCACAGAAAATGTACAGCATCACAGAAACAATACAGATATCTGGGATCCCCGGGTTTCACAGAGCCACTGCTGAAACCCGACGTTCCCCTGGTCGTGTGGATAGCCTGTGCAATGAAATCCTAGACCCCTACGGGCGCGGCAAGTTACCCGCCAAAACCTGAAGCGAGGCAGCCCCCTTCAGCAACGTGAATGGACCACCCAGCACTTCACGGAATCCGATAACTTGGGCACCCCTCCTGGGTCAACCTGTACCCCCTACGAGTGCGGCGAATAGCCCGCCAATCCTAGAGTGAAGCCCCCTCCGTCTCAATGCCATGAGATGCGGGCTTGTTGCCCTCCAGAACCCGGCTATCCGTGCACCCCTCCGCGGGGCAATCCTAGTACAGAAAGTAAAATATACATACACCGGGTACATCGACCGCAACCAGGTCGTGCCCCAAAATAATAATACAATCAGGCAGTGACGGCAGTCCACATGTCGGACGCTCGCCCCGCAATATCAAAAGTAAATATTACAACAAAACTGTACTAGTATTGCATCCAGGCTATCCCCCACGACCGATCCGCAACAACACAGCAAAAACAAAACATCAACGTGAAAGTCACGTTCGCAAATCCGTCTAACCGGGCTATAGCAGTTAGACTGGATTTACTGATCAAGTGACATTCACGGTCGCAGATATAATGTAAATACTGTGAAAAATGTGTTTAAAATTTTCCGATTGATCAAACAATTAACAAGTGGGCCCCCAAACAAAACTGTAGCAATCACAGAAAACCTGGGCCCAATTTTAATATCCCAAAACCCCTGAAATAAGCCCATAAGCCCACTGCAAAAAAATAATCACACGAGCCCACAAACTTGCGGCGGAAGCGCGGCCAGAAGAGGGTTTTGGCCGCCCTTCCGCGGTCGTACGGAGGGATCGTGCTACGAAATTTTTTCAGTGTTCTTATAACTCCCTGCACATCATTCTGAGACCACCTGAAAAATTTTTCGAGACCAAAAATTTTCAACAGAAACTGATGCGAAGGCAATACGGGTTTTGGAACTTTTTGATCGATCGGAAATGCAAACACATTACACAAAGCTAGACTAAGTTAATGGCGAGGCTCTGATACCACTGTAAGTGCACGGCGGCGCCCCGGCCGTCAATCCGACGCCGGAACGCGGAAGCGGTGAAAAACTTTTTGATTTTTGCGGACTTAGCAAACCGGCACCACCGCGCACTAAACCCGGATCGAACCATTAACTAGTCTAAGCTAACTAGAAGATGGGTTAGAGATATACCGACGATCCAAGTCCTCCGGTCTTCTCGTCATGGTCCCGATCTCCTGCGGAAAGTCCTGTCTCCTCCTCGTCGCCGGAAGTGCACCACATCGCCTACCATGTTTACGGGCTCCCACCTCAATGCCGAGGCAACTCGGACACGAAGCCGGCTACTCGACGTGCCCAAGATTCGCTGTAGAATGTAGTGTAGAGATCTCACTTGGGGTTGTAGGAATTGCCTTTGGTGGAGGGATTGATACAAGAAGTATGTGGAGGAACTTGTAGGCTTTATGGAGCATCAAATAAACAAGATTCCACCTCAAAAATATTTGGACAGCCCTTGCACATATCTTGGCCGGCCATTACCAAATGGTGGAGGGGTGAAAAATGAGAGTGACCAAAAGAATAATCCAAGAGAGAGAGAGAGAGGAGGGTTATCATATCAAAAGAAAATGATCACAAAGAAAAGTCCTCACTCAACAACCATACCCCTCATCATCATCAAATCAAAACCCACACTCAACCACCTTCCACCAACCTCATGATCAACAACCATGATGAGCCAAAGTCAAGCCATCATGAAAAACAAAGTCAAGAAGTCAAGGTAAGGTGCTCCATCATGATACAAGGAAAAATGCAAAGACCCCCCTCCACAATTGCCTATTTGCAACAATGCAAATAAGCCCTCCTCCACCAATCTTCAGCCAATGAACGGAACAATGGAAATCGGCCGAAACGGAAAGCAAATTGGCAACTCCAGAAAACTGGTCCCGTAATAAATTACAGGAAAACCCCGATACAGTGCATACACACCCACATTTGTATTCCGACCGAAATACAAATGCAATGAGACAAAATCTACACTGTACTATACTAGGATCCGGCTTATACCAAAGCCGGCTAGTAATATCTGTTCGATCCTGATCCGTGCAATACCGCACGTATCTGATCGAACCCTGCCATATAACCATACGGCCTATAGTACAGACTGTCCGAACCTGATCCGTGCAATACCGCACGTATCTGATCGGACCTTGCCATATCTCCATACGGCCTCTACAACCTTTCGCCCGAAAGCTGAGTAACAGAATGTGGGGGACTCTAAAGACTCGTCAACACCTTGGTTGTGGATTTAACCACTAGCACGTCAGAGGTATAAGCCAATACGTGACGGGCTACCAGGTACTGACTAAAAGGGATGTCTGTGAGCGAACTCAGCCTGACAACCCTACTGAGCCTGTCAGTGACAATATCCGTACAGTCCGGTCCGTTCGTCTATGAGTATCGCATGGCGGGCCTAGGGGGTTGGTAAAAGTCAGACCCCCAAAAGCGGTACAAGTCGTGTCGGAGTGTAGCCCAGAACACCCTGAGATACTACTGGAATACCTACCAGTAAATCTCCTTGCCTTGGCCAAGGACTTTGTGTAATGGCTCTCCTAGACACAGCACGACCTCACCCCCAATACCGGGAGAGACGAACCCCTGAAGATACGCTCACTGCCTCCATGTGGCTCGGGACTGTACCCAACTAAAACCTGTTTGCACGACTCCTTTGAGCCGTGGTAGGGTAGTAATCAAAGTACAGTGGGAACTCACACGAGACAAATGACGATCCCCAGGTCGATGAACTAACCTGCACACATGTCACCAGGGAACTGCCATCTGACGTCTGGTATATGACCAACTAGCATGTTCCCGGCGAGTCCTGTCCGGTGTACTCATAACCCAATGAGCACCTGTATACATCTTAGGTGATCCAACTGACACCAGTGGCTTGTGAGACCGGCCACCGCCCCTCGTCGGGGTCTCGACTGTATACACTAGTCTACTAATGGAGTATCGATGCCCAGTCTCGAAACTCCCACGACTAGGGACCTTTTAAGGATAAGCTTATAGACCCCCAGCTCCCACTTATATGATCGCCCTCATACTGCTGGTGGTCAAGCAAGAATCCTAGGGGCTCTATCAACGTGTAATAGCGACGTGTCAGGTCACCTAAAGCAGTACACGATGATAAAGGTAAACCAGATAGCATACTATCATCTCGAGTAAGACTGTCCTACCGGGATAGGTCCTCCCTCAATCATTACAATCACGTACCTGTGACCTAATAATTGACTCTGAGGGCACTATCTCCAACAAGAACATCATGAATTGCGAGATGGTCGCCTGCGGATCGAGTGTTCCAACAAACATTCCCACCGCTGGAGCTTCTTCTATGCGCTGTTCGCACTTCGACCATAGATTTCGCCACCGTATAGCGTACTGAACCCATGTCTCGCCGGGTTTTACCCTGGCATTGATCAGTGCCGTCATCGGGGTACGCTCACTGGCACTTGCAAAGCGTTGGGTAAAGAGTAGCTCCATCTCCGCAAAGGTTTTTATAGAGTCGTTGGGAAGCTCAGAATACCATTCAAACGCCGTATCAGATAAACTTCCAACAAACTGGCGAAGCAAAAGCTTGTCGTCGCCGCCGGTATTACCGCAAAGCGCCCTGAACTGGGCCACATGTTGATGGGGATTGCCGGTCCCTTTGTAAACATGAAACTTGGGAATCGTGTAACCCGGCGGGTACTTGATTTGGTCATACCAGCCCGGATATGGCCGCCCCGTTTTCACGATCTGACCGGCTGCTTCAGTCGCCTGATGCACCCGTATTTGTTGGGCAATATATTCATCCAAATCAGCTTTTGATATGGTATCCTCTTTAGCGGCGGATAGAGCCGGTGGAGGATTCGATGTTTCTCCCCTATCATCTTCAAGAATGATCGGGGGATCCCCAGCAGGTGGATCTGGTTGAATCATCATACCCACCATATCCTAGAACAGGAGGGCCATTTTCTTTATGTTGGCTGCCTGTTCCGCAGCCTCTTTATCCCTCTTTTCGAGGACTCTGCGTAAAAAGTCAGCGTCGGTTTCTTGTTCTTGACGCTCATCCGAAAACATTTCAGAGCTTTCTTTTGGCTCAGTGAGTGCAGCCATTGTAGTCATCATTTCCTGAAGCTTTTGTTGTTGCTCCTGGGCTTTCGTCACGGATCGGGTGAGCGGTCGGTGGCCCGTAGAAGTGCGGCTTTCTTCCTTTCCAGAAGCCATATAAACAGTGTGCACCACCATGCCCCCAGATTTGGGGCGTTTGTGTTCAGCGTTTTTATGCTTCGCCATGTTCACAGGGGCTTTTTGTGGCCTCCTTTTTTGAGTGATTGGAGTTAAGGGAGCCGTTGTAGTGGGCACCCAAGTAGCTTTTGCTTTTTGTGGTTTGACAGAGTAATCCTTCCCCTGCCGAACCATCATCTTTTTCTGTCGTCGGAGGCAGTCTTGATCAATCACCGACTCCTGGACCTGTCGCCAGACCTTGTAAATTTTAGAGGACAGCCGTTGAGGAGGCTGCTCCAGCTTCTTCTCTTGAGTATTCTCCACAGGTGAAGGAGTTCTCTTCAGCACTGCAGTAGGAGAGTTTCTGCACACCTTGTTTAGCAATTCAAAACTGTTCCCGGTTGGAATAGCAGCATCGATCCCCACCGTTGGAGCTGGCGGAATTATCCCAGAGGGGGAGTTGCCCCCAGCCTTCCTCACTCGGCGCCAGTGGCGACGTCGAGCGTGTCGTGCTAATGGAGTTGTTTCAGCTATAGGGGTGACCTCCTCATGCCCCCTGTGTTGGTCAGAATATACTGGTACCAGCTTTTTAAAGATCGACGTCCGTTGAACGGGGACGGCCAATTTGTCAGAAGCGAACTTCTGAACATGGGAAGCAACCTTGGTGATTTTGCCAGGAACGGGAGTTGGAATGGCTATCCGCTTCGGGATAACGCCTTCTGGTATGGCAGGCTTCTTCATGGGCCCGATGGAGCTCTGGCCTAATCCATTAAAACCTGAAGCAGTGGAGTTGGGCGACCTATTGAAAGGGGTCGCGGCAGTGGTAAGTCGATCGAAGACCGACTTCTTTGGAGCTTCTTGCAATGCCATTGGGGCGTTGAAGCTCATTGGTGGGAGCATGGTCCTAAAAAATAGTCCAGTGGTGGTTTGAGCCACCTGCTCCACCGGCGTTTTGAAAAGGGAGGCCGCTTGGGGCCCATAAGTCACTCCTCCAGTAATGACGGAGCGAGAGTTGTTGCTGCAGGCGATGCAGTTCGAAGCCATTGATCTTCTGTTTTCTGCACGGAGCAAGAAACCAAATCTTAGTACCTTGAATCCACAGGCAATCACAGCAAACCGCGATTTGTTCGTGAACACGACACACGAAGTGTGGAGTGGAAAGAGGAAGAGGTCCCACCGGGCGTGCCAGAATCTGTTCCCCTCCGAACGGCGGCCGAGACGTTAGGGCGTCTGTGCCTGAGATTCGGGGCAGATGCTATTTGGTTTTACCCGTCTACCTCTCCGAAGATGCCAAGTTGATTTATGGCACCGTATATCGGAGGTTTAGACGAATGCGGCCGATGTAGCAGACTTTGTCAGATTCCCCCTCGCTTGAGGGGTTTTTGATTGTGGGGACGCTCTTCCCTGCAGGCGCAAGCCCCTGCAGTTAATTACGCTACCGCATCGCAGTAACCACTTTCTCCTTCTCCAGAATTTCACTTCGTGTCGCGTGTGTTTGTTTTGTTTGTGGTTGCCCGTGGATTGTATACGGAGACTGAGTAATGCCGTCGCCCGTAGGACGTGGATTAGTCCAAATCCGTATTTACTTAGATTTGGGTTTGGTGTTTTTAGTTTAAGGATACATTAATCGCGTTGCGACTAAGATCAACTTAAACATTCGTCAAGGATACGTTAGTCCTGTTTTGGACTAAGATCAACCTGACGTGGTGATTCATTTAATTTATGGCCATCGGGACTCATCACCTCTCTAACATCGTTGAAGGATTACAATGATAGGTATCAGAGGAGCTCAGAGATGTACCCTTGAACCAAAGCTGATTGAGGGTTTTATAGTCCATTTAAGTGTTTAAGGATACGTTAGCCGTGTTTGGGGCTAAGATCAACTTAAACGGGATCGTTTAGATCCGGCAAAAGAGCAATTGGCTCTATTGTTCCAGTTTAGGGACGTAGTGGTCCATTATTAGTTTAGGGACGTCTCGGTCCGATGCCAGTTTAGGGACGTAGTGGTCCATTATTAGTTTAGGGACGTTTCGGTCCGATGCCAGTTTAGGGACGTAGTGGTCCATTATTAGTTTAAGGACATTTCGGTCCACGAGTTTAAGGACCCCGCAGTCCATAGCGATGTGTGGTCGTTGGGACCCGTCACCTCTTTGACGTCGTTGAGGAATTACAACGATGGATGTCAAAGGAGTTCGGAGATGTACCCTCGAACCGGATGAAGATTGATTTAGGAGAGCCATTTTGCTCAGTCAATTTAATTTAAGGACTTATGGCCACGATTGGGCTAAGTCTAGTTGAAAATGTCCAACATTTTATTTGCTTTTACATTGCATTTCTTTTTATTTTTTATTTGGGCTTTGCCCAGAAAGGATGCAAAGCATCAATTTGTTTTGGGCTCTGCCCCTTTTTATTGTATTGCAATTTAATTTGGCCTACTAGGCCCCTCTGATTTGGGCCTGGCCCTTCAGTAAAATGCATTGCATTTGTCAGGCGCTTTGCGCCAATCACTGAGCGCAAGCGCTTGTGGTGAGGACACGTGTCATGCTCTGGTGAGCGCAAGCGCAACAGCGCAGTGCGCTGCGCTAGTGCGCTGTGCTGTTGCGCTGCTGACACGTGGCGCGCTCTGGTGAGTTGCGCCCGTTCCAGAGAGCGAAGCTCTATTTCAAGGCGCGTAGCGCAAGTTGTTCTGCAGCTGACACGTGGCGCGCTCTGGTGAGTTGCGCCAGTTCCAGAGAGCAAAGCTCTATTTCAAGGCGCGTAGCGCAAGTTGTTCTGCAGCTGACACGTGGCGCGCTCTGGTGAGTTGCGCCAGTTCCAGAGAGCAAAGCTCTATTTCAAGGCGCGTAGCGCAAGTTGTTCTGCAGCTAACACATGGCGTTCTCTCAGGAGCGCAACAGCGCAGTTTGGAAGTGCAAAGCACTAAGAATCTTTTTAGATTCCAGAACAGAAGTGCAAAGCACTATTTGTTTTCTTTGATCTAATTAGGATCAAAGAAAAATGAGTTTTTCTCTTTATTTCAAGAACCAGAGGTTCATAAAAGTGCAAAGCACTATTTTTTTATTTTATTTTATTTTTTTTGTTTTAAAGAACCAGTGGTTCATACGAGTGCAAAGCACTATTTTTATTTATTTTTATTTTCTTCTTTGTTTTAAAGAACCAGTGGTTCATACGAGTGCAAAGCACTATTTTTATTTATTTTTATTTTCTTTTTTGTTTTAAAGAACCAGTGGTTCATACGAGTGCAAAGCACTATTTATTATGTGAAGATCATTGATCAATGATTTATCAAAAGAGATTTCTTTTCTCTCGTGAAGGTTTTTACCTTCTTCTTGAAGTTTTTCTCAGAGTTCTCTCTGTTTGAAGCTCTTGATTTTTTTTTTTCAAGAAATGTTCATGCCTTCTCTTCTCTTCTTGGCTCCTATTTATAGGAGAAGGAAAAGAATCAATTTGTTTAGCAAATCTCTCATTGAAAGATTTGATTTGATCGTTGAGAGATTTGATTTATATTTATCATTAATCTGGGCCTTTAGATCATTCAGTGAATTTTATTCACCGTGGATTTTAAATCCAAAAGATATTCTATTTGTTATTCTGGTGAGATTTTCAGGAAAATATTTCCTTGTCCAAGATTTTTCCATAAATTGATGATTTTTAATCATCTTTGGATCTTTAATCCAACGGTTCCCATAATCCTTTTCCATTTGGAAAGATTTAGAAGCTTTTAGAATTTTAATTCTATTTCGAAAGATTTTTAGAGAAATTTAGAATTTTAATTCTACTAATCTGTAAGGCTTTCAAAGCCTGTCACGTGCTGGCACGTGACCCTTGGTCACGTGTGAGCACGTAACCCCGAAATTGGTTCCTTTAACAGTCGCTTGTTCATATTATTGTTTTAACCATCACGTGTCAACACGTGACCATTGGTCACGTGTGAGCACGTGATATTTCATTGAGATAACTTCTGATTTTTAATCAGGGAACAGATTTTAGAATTTAATTATATTCATTATTTTAGAGGCCTTAAGAGCCCATCACGTGTCTGCACGTGGCCCATGGTCACGTGTGAGCACGTGATGCCCCATTGGGGTCTTTTCTAAGTTTTTATTATATCTTCTAACTCCTCCAGCGGATTCTTAAAAGCCCATCACGTGTGAACACATAATGCCTCATAACTTTTGATCCCGGATGAATTATGAAGCCCATAATATATCAAATCGAAGGGTTTTTCGAGACGCTTTCAATACAATCAGAATTTATCCGTTTCTCCTTCGGAAGTTTGTCAAAAAACAGCCCGGAAGATACTGGTTCGTATTTCCTTAAGCGTATTGCTGCCATTTGATACCTTGGACTCTTTTGCGCAGAAATTTTTGGCGGGAACAGTCCCAAGGTCCGCGAGCTCCTCAATGAAGCCAATCATCTTAAGCACGTGTTCCGCTACCGATGATCCGATGGCCAGCCTTGCCGAAAACAGTTTCTTCGACACTTTGTATCTTGCGATACGAGATTGCTCTCCATACAGTTCTTTTGTATGGAGAAATATAGATTCGAGGTCCATATTCTCGTGCCTCCTCTAATGTTCATTGTCCATAGAGGCAAGCACGAGGCACTTGGTCTTCACGCAATCAATCTCCCAGGTCTTACGGATTTCCCTATCCGCGACGCTGGAGGTGAGACCTGGGACAGGGGGAGCTTTGGTGGTAAGAAGATACCCCAGCTTGTCGTAAGTGATTGCCATTTTGACATTCCTGAGCCAATCTTTGTAGTTTGGCCCTGTCAGTATGTTTTTATCTAGAAGTAACTTAAGTCCAGTCATGTCGATTGGTCGCTGCAATTAAGAGAGAGAGAAGAAACACTCAGCATGATGCTCTTGCAAGTTTAGAGTGGTTTTTAGTTTGTCTAAACAGGATGGCTCCCATTGTATCTCGAATTCCTCCTCAAACCAAAAAGGAAGAATTAGTCGGAATCAATCTCACCGTACAATACTTGCTTAACCGTTCAGCCAGGCCAGTGTTGGTATTTCGAGGGAGGTTTTCCAACGCTTTCGCGAAGTTCCTTAATTAAATAACCTCTTTTCCCTGGGGGCGTAGCCCCGCTAACACCTTTCTAGACACCTACTTGGTTTATAGCATTGATCGTTAAGTGAGAAATTTTCCGAGGAGTAGCATATACTCACAGTAGGATCGGGATCCAAATATCATCGCGTGACAAAACTGAAGGAATCCTACCAGAATCATCACACTCCAAATGGTATGCAGCACTAGAAAGTTTCTGGTTCTTTAGAAACTCCCGATGTGGATTTTTGCCCCATACTCTTATGACCTTGACTTTGGCCAAAATATCATAAGTCACATGTCAAGTTCTACCCGTCATTCTCCAGGTTAATTTGAACCTACCCGTACATACCCTTGACTTTGGCCAACATGGCAGTACGACTGTCCCAAACCAACGCATCTATCTATACTGCACATAAATACCCCATAGCTATTAATCACTATGCCTTGACTTTGGCCAACATACATAGCTTGAATACTATTGACTATTCATGTGAAACGACGGAGGGTTACGAATGGTTTTGGCAAAACCGTGAACGTAGTGAACTTGATATCATCGATGGCACGAGATAGCTTTTAAAAGGAGTGGCTCAAGCTCTGCATTTAAAAGTTGGTTTTTGAAAAGAACCGAGTGGTTTTGAAAGTGTTCCATCGACTTTACTTTGGTTTATTTTCTTGCATTAATTCTTTTTAATGCGTCCCATCATTTAATCCTACCATTGCAGAAAACAACCAAAATATGACGTACGCTTATGCCATCCGCATTCGCTATGGGGCCCCGTCATTACCCGTTAGGTTACTTAACTAACGACAGAGCGGGGGCTGGACTAGCGCGGATGCAAAACATAAGCAACGCCTAAATAGTTATCATATATAGATATATTGCAATGATAGCTAATCCAGATCACAGATGAACACATTGGATATACTAGGAATCTGCAATTCGTACGAGCCTGTAACGAAAAGCGAATTACACCGTCGCGGTGAATAGCCAATACCCTACCCAAGACCCCTACGGGTGCGGCAAACTACCCGCCAAATACCCGAAGCGAAGCAACCTCCCTCAACTCGTGAGTAGGACACTCGGCACTTCGAGGTACCCGGTAGTTTGTGCACCCCCTCTATGGGTCTATCCTAGGAGCAAAAACAGTAAAAGAAATTATACAATGACGGCTACAACCTCACCCCGGTTGTGCGGCCAAATAAATAATATTACATCAATTACAAATTTTTACATGAATTAAAAGATAAAGAAAAACTCTCATCTCACAACCCCCCGGCTATTCATCCGCGACAATCCAATGAATTCATATACACATACCATCAACATTACAGAACACAGATATGTATAACCCCTACTAATCGACGTATAGCGATTAGCAGACGTTCAATACATATAACACATCACAGATATAAACCCGTTAGCTTTAGTCTTTAGAAACTCGATCAAAATACGGTTTTTTAAGCCCCAAAAACAAATTTTGCTTTCTGGAAAATCTGGACTGAAAAAACATACTCTAAAAAAACCCAAAATACCCCATAGAGTATACTGCAGCGAAACCACTCCACGGCCGAGTCAACTCGGCCATGGATCCGCGGCAAGAAGCTGTTCTTGCCGCGGAACCGCGGTGAGTTGGCCGGCTCTGTGGATCGTTTTTCTGCAGTATACTATAAAAACGCTGAGTCGATTTTTGGTATATGTCAAATAATTTTTACAGCACTTTAAAAATCGACAGAAAGTTTGAGTTCCGGGTGTATTTCGCGACTTTTTTTCTCCGATCGAATTTCTAGTTACTTATCTAACATGTTAGATAGTGTTTAACTAGGCTTTAATACCACTGTAAGTCCACGTTACCCTTCCCCGGTTCTTTGGGGTTGCGGAAATAGTGAAAAACGATTTTTTCTAGGGTGGTAACATGGATTCATAATACGGATCTTTGTTAAACAACTACCTAACAACCTAACTAGGAGTTTTACCTACTCGGTTAGGGGGTTATACCTTTCTTGAACTCCTTCGTCTTCAACTCTTGTGGTGTACGTACCGGGCTCCCCTCGTCGTCTTCTCGCGCCGAAAATGGATCCACCCGAAAGCTTCTACCTATTGGCTTCTTCTTCGAACTTGAAGAAACTAGAACACTTGGCTTGCTAGGCCTTGTGAACTAGGATGAGTAGAGGATTGTTTTGGTGTTTTTATCTCTAAGGCAATGGTTCTCAACTTATGAGAGGGGTTTGCCTTGAGCTAGAGAGAGCAAGAGGAAGAGGGAGAGCTTGAGCAAGTGATGTCAAGAGAGAGAAATGAAATGAGAGAATGAATAAGTCTTTTGCCATCCAAGCTCTCATAATCCAAAAACATCAGAACAAGTAATAATAATTGAGTATATTGTAATGGTTGTTATCATGACAAATGACACTATCATTTCTTGCATTAAATGCAAATGGTGAACAAAACAAGCAAGCATAAGTCAATGCAACCAAATGATGGCCATTGTCATGATGGTGGTCAACAAGTCCAACCTAGTCAACCGGTCAACAAAAGTCAACAAGGTCAACCTTTCAACCCTAACCATATCACTATAATACTCAATTAATATTATTGTTAATCATATTTCAAATTCTCATTAGGGTTAAGCAAAAGTCAACAGTCAACAACCCTACTGAGAATCCTCCGCCTCTGTCTCTGTCAACTGTGCATACACACCCGTATCCGCGTTCCGGGGAACACGAATACAAACGAGATAAAACCAATCCCAAAATGTATACTAGGATCCGGCTTAAACCAAAGCCCACTAGTAATAACCGCCCGGTCACTAAATGTGCACAAGTGCATGGATGTGACCGAACCCTGTCGCAAAACCATGCGACCTGTCGCAAAACGATGCGACCTCTACTCTTTTGCTTAAAGGCGAATAGCTCTCTGTGTGGGACTCTAAAGACTCGACACTACGCTGGCAGTGGGTTTAACCACAGACCGCAAGCTGCACTAGCTGTGCGTAACGGCCCCCAGGTAGACGCCGATAAGAAGACGGACGAGGTGAAACCCATCTGAACTCCTACTGAGCCTGAATGTGACAATCTCCGTACAGTCCGGTCTGTTCGTCTGAGTACATCGCATGGCGGGCCTAGGGGGGCGGTACAAGTCGTGTCGGAGTCACCCTAATAGCGGTACAAGTCGTGTCGGAGTGTAGCCCAGAACACCCTGAGATAAAACTGGAAACCTACCAGTATATCTCGCTTGCTCTGCCCAGGGACTATTTGTGTAATGGCTCTCCTAGACACAGCGCGATGTCAACCCCCAATACCGGGAGAGAAGAATCCTGTCTAACCATCACTGCCTCCAAGTGCTTCGGGACTGCACCCAACTACAACCTGTTTGCACGACTCCTTTGAGCCGTGGTAGGGTAGTAATCAAAGTACAATGGGAACACACTCGAGGCGAAGTGACAGTGTCAAGTCAGCGGACTAAGCTGTACTCATGTCACCTGAGAACTGATAACTGACGATAGGTATAGTACCAACCAATCAGTTCCCGACGAGTCCTGTTCAGTGTACTCGTAACCTAACGAGCACCCGCATACTATCTCAAGTACGACGTACTGACGACTGTGGGACAGACCGTCTCCCCTGCTGGGATGAGAAGCGCATACGCTAGTCTACTCCGGAGTATCGATGCCCTGTCTCAATAGTCCTACGACTAGGGACCTGTATAAGGATGTGCTTGTGGATTACCCAGCCCCCACGAGTGTGACTGTCATCACAACACTGGTAATCAAGCAAAGATCCTAAGGGCTCTACTAATATGTATAAGCAATATGCTAAAAGAAACACATGCACATATTAAAGTAGAAACAAACCAAGTAGCATACTACCATTTTGAGCAAGATTGTATATACAACTGTGAATATCCCAAGCTTCCATTAAGTAATATACAAACTAGTATGATACAGTAATGGCCTCTAGGGCATATACACTAACAGAGAATTCTATTAAGAGTAAGGCCTATTTAGCGAGTCGTCCCGTTATTATGGATCTTGAAATCAAATATTTGAGAGGATCCACTTTTGATATGAGATGGGCCTCATGCGCCAAAGTATAATGTCGAAACTTCGTTATAGCGAAGATTAACGCCAGGAAGTGTTTTTCAATAGGGGTAGTTGTTTTCTGCCCCAAGGAGAACTCGACTCAAATAGTAGATAGCTATCTTCTTCCCTTGGTCGTTCTCCTGTGCCCATAGTGCACCTAAGGAATCTTCAAGAGCAGTTGTGTACAGGATGAGAGGTTTTCCCTTGACCGGAGCAGTCAGTACTGACGGATTCTGCAGGTATTGCTTGATTTCGTCTAGTGCACTCTGGCATTTACGATCCGAAACAAACGGGGTTACCTTCTTCATCAGGTAACTGTAGGGACGACATTTTCCGGAGAGGTTGGCTATGAACCGTCGGATATACGCGAGCTTCCCTTGTAGAGACCGCAATTGTTTTAAAGTTCTTGGGATGGGCATTTCCATAATCGCCTTGATCTTCGATGGATCTATTTCGATGCCCCGGTGTCGTATGATGAACCCTAGAAATTAGCCTGAGGAGACTTCGAATGCGCATTTCAGAAGGTTCGTCTTTAGGTTATACTTACAAAGACGTTGGAACACTATTTTCAAATGTTCCCGGTGTTTCTCGTACGATTTGCTTTTCACTACGAGGTCATCGATATAGCATTCGACGATTTCATATATGAGGTCATCGAAAATCCTTGTCATGGCCCTCTGATGGGTAGCGCCGGCGTTTTTCAGACCGAAAGGCATCACTTTGTAGCAAAATATGCCCAGAGGAGTCCGGAAAGCGGTATACTAATGGTCTTCGGGATGCATCTTTATTTGATTGTACCCCAAAGATCCGTCCATGAAGGACAAGACTTCGTGAGTGGATGTGTTATCTATCATCAACTCGGTAACCGGTACGGGAAAATCATCCTTCGGGCAAGCTTTATTGAGGTCTCGGAAATCCACGCAGATGCGCACTGTCCCATTTTTCTTCATCACTGGGATAATGTTGGCGATCCAGTCGGGGTATTGAACTTCGTAGATGAAGCCGGAGTCGATTAGCTTCTTGACCTCGGCATTGATACTCATTTCAAGTTCTAGCCACATTATTCTTGGTGCTTATTTGACTGGCTTGACGTCCGGAGATATCGCCAATTTATGCACAGCTATTTCTGGATTGTCCCGGCATCTCGGAATAGTTCCATGCGAAGCAGTCTTTATACTGCATGAGAACGTCTTTTAGCGTAGCCACCTATTCTTTAGACAGCAGCTCACTGATGAACGTAGGCCGCGGGTCGTTTGCCGTCCCCAAGTCAATTTGCCTTAGGTTATCCGCAGTAGTGTGTATTATAAGTCGATGCTATACACCTTGCGGAATCGCAGGGAGGCGGAAGGTGTAAAAAACGTTAATTTTTAGCATCATAACATCGACTATTAGCCATGATCGTAATCTAAACCGTATCTAGCATCTATCATATGAAGTATAAAGTTGAGTACAGAAATTATACCTTAAGAATCCGGTCCTTCTTCTCCTTCTCCCACTATCCTCCTCACCTGCACGAACTCTTCGGAGTGATACGGATGTCGCCTCCTCGTCGACTTCCACGAATCCAAGATAATCCACCCGAACGTTTAAGCACCAAGCTTTCTCTTCTATACCAAAGAAACTAGATCAACTAGTGGGCTAAACTAGATGACCTAGAGTGTGTAGATGATGTAGATGGATTGAGGAGTCTACTATTGCCCAAGGTTACTCAACTCATGAGTGTTCTTGAGTTTGAGGGAAGAATGGAGATGGCAATGGAAATTCTAATGCAATAAAAGATGAAGAAGGAAAAATGGTTTTCTCTCTCTCTTTTGCAAACTGAACTCTCACCATTATTTTCATAGATAATCTATTTCTATAATTGATATGAGGTTCAATTTACAATATAGTGACTCATGGGTCAAATTAACACCATGTGTCCAAAGCTCCCATGTCCTTATTCATGCATTATCCACCTAATTTCCATTTACATAAAATGTATTAATTATTTAAACTAAAATGATTAATACAATTATGTCATGCCATCTACAAAATCATTTTTGTACAAATTACAAAAACTCCCCTCATCTGTATATACATACCTGTATTCGTATTCCGAAAAATACGAATACCGAAGACGAAGACAATCCATCAAGTGCGATACTAGTATCCGGTTTAAACCAAAGCCCACTAGTATTGTCCATCCGAATCATCGTGCGTGCACTAGTTGTAACATTTCAGAAAAATAAAATATTATTTTTGGGAATTTTTATAATTAAATAATAAATATATTGAATATTTTAATATCGCGGTATAATTAAATACCGATAAATTGGGAAAAATTTGGAAAATTATAGAAATTACTAAAATGAGGGTTCTTTATGTGATTTATACAAATTATAAATTTTTATGATTAATTATACACTATTTTAATGCTAATCGCGATTAAATATCGCTAATCGTGCTTTAAGCCGGATTTGTGCACATGACATGCACCGTGTCATTTTTCACATTTGTTGCATTTTTCCATCATGGTTTCTCTTTATTTGTCATTTGGGTTTGGTTTTAAATTAAAAGAGAAAGAAAACAAAACAAAAGAAAAGAAAAGAAAAGAAAAAGAAATGCATTAAACAATATGGTATGGGTATGAGAGAGAGAGGGTGAGGGGTCAAACCATTGGTCATGACTCATCTCTCATTCCTTCATCTCTTCATCTTTTTCTCTTCTCTTCATCCCATGGCTACCCTCATCTCCCACCTTCACAAAACCCTCAAAACACCACCAAAAATGCATTAAAACCTCATCTCCATTTCAATAAAAACATGCACAAGCTCCTCACAAGCACTTTGGACCAAGAAAGCAAGGGTTTTGGAGACTTGGGGCAACTCAAGGAAATTCTTGAGTTGCCAAATGAGGTACTTTCATTGCCATCAGCATTGTATTTCATTCACTTTAGTATCCATATGTGTTTAGAACCGTTTTAGTGTAGTTTTGGTGGACTTTGAAATTTCTAGAAGAGGGTTGAGGAAGTCTTGAGTTGTGGTAGTTCAATTGAGTCCTGGTAGGGACCATAGAACCCCTGAAATGATACGAATCCTGAACTAAACCCAGACTAAAACCTGAAACCCAAAATCTGAAGCTTATCATGTCGGTTTGTGAATATTTAGTGGGTGCAGGGAAATCTGGAGTGACCCGAGACCTATACTAGAAAAGCAAACAACACTAGAAGCCTAGATGGACCACCATGAGACCACCCTATCAAAACGAGACTCTAACTCCCCTGTCAAACCGAGGTGGCCGGATTTTTCATGGGTGTGGCCGGCCACTCTGTAGGAATTGGTGCCCAGGTTGCTTCTGTTGTTCATATGTCCCATGTACATCACCTCAGTACTGTTTGTGCACTTAGTTTTGACCTGAAAAAAAATCTGGGACCACTTTTATGGGTTGCTGTCTTGTATTTCGTGAAGTTTATGAATTTAAGTTTTGATATTTGTGTTTGGTATCGGTCACTTGACGTTTGTATGTCGATATCGGGTGTTTTTGGGCTCTTTTGTGTGAGTAAACTATAGGTTTTAACTTATGGGTGACTCGTGCGACATTTTTGTTTTCGTGCGTGATTTCGTTTACGATGCTATATGTGTATACATGTAGGTACCCCGAGTGGACAAGAAAGACAAGGACGAGCATGGCGTTATCGACTTCGGCAAGCAAGGATCGAGGTGGGTAGATATATATCTACGGGGGAAGTCGGGTGGATGGCGTATAGCACCCCCGCAGTTCGTAGTATAAACTATTATATAATATATATATATATATATGTTATGTGTTATATAAAACTTGGATAGTTTAGCAAGTAGGGTCGTAGAAGATCATGGGTTAGTTTAGTGTAAATCGCGAAACCCTAGAATAGTTGTTACACCCACACGCGCACACACACATGCATACATTTATTTTACTTGTGCGGATATGGGGATATGTATGTGTGTGTGTGTATATATATATATACACATGGGTATGAAACTATGTGTGTGTGTGTGTGTATACATGGATTATGAGGATAGTACTTAGGATTCGAGATGAATCGATGAGATTGGGCTTGAGCCCATGAGATCGGTGATGTGATATGGTTCGTATTTGAGATACGACATGATATTTTAGCGGGTCCTTTAGGCGTGGTGTTTTCGTACACACGCATACTTATACATAGATGGTATCAGTATTGTACTAGACTTATATCAGTACCCCCAGATCATGATATATGATGAAAAGGATACCAGACGAATAATGAGATAAATGTGATATTTGACCCGTACCCAGATTTGGGATGCCGTACGACGTATTTACCGTACGAGCTATATATTGATGATAGATCCGCACTCTTGACTTGAGGATGTCATATTATAGATATTGTATCGTATGCGATACTATTGAGGCGGGATCACCGACTATTATTATATATATATCGACTCAGACTTAGGTGGTTTTCCTCACCCCTTTCGATTAGCCTATTAGTTTAGTACTGTAGTTTACTTAGTAGATGTTAGACTAGACTCGAGTCATATCTATTTCCAAAAACTGACGAATCGTGGGTATTTTAAAGACAGGTCATATTTTCTAAAAACCACGATTCGTGCGATTTCAATGCCAAACTGTATGACTCGATTATATACAAATGTTTATTCCTTATTGTTGCAATGCTATTTATTCCTGCATATTCTTGTGATTAGCATCGCACATTCATATTATTCATATCGCATTTGCATGCTTATACTTGTGTTTTCGTTATTATTATGAAACCATGCTGTCAGTACACCAGCACCATTACTGATGATGCGTATGTTCCACGTACACCTGCTTGCCGGCTCACACACATCATCATCGGTAATTTCCATGTCACGTACACTTAGAAAATACTATTCACTAGTATAAATTGTTAGCTGATAGTTTCGACATGGTACTAATACGATTACTTTTATATGATAGCTTAGACATTGCATTCATTATTATGATTTCATGCATATCTATATATACATTGTCATGCATTATTATTTAGGGCCAGTCCGGATTTGCCGGAGCCCAATACTTTTAAATTCATTGTCTTTTATTCTCGCGATTTGGGTTTTCCATGAGATTTATGGATTTGTAGAAACCGCGGGATTTTATAAAACTGATTATTATTTTAAAATGAAAGTTGCGGTTTTCTCATGATATGATTTGAGATATGTCCACCATGAGTTTTCTCGGCTCTTGAGCGATATCATACACCCAATTCGAGGAGGAGTAGGAACCGTCTGTGGGTGCATGGTGGACCCGGTGCGGTACCCCGGGGCAAGAAGATCGTAGTTGATCGGCGTTGAGCCTGTGACAGGGGAGCATTGCTGACCGGTGATTGTATTGTGACTCGTCGGATATCCGGAGGATACCGATCGGAGTTGGGCCAGTCCGGATAGCCGGAGCCCAGGGGCCAGTCCGGATAGCCGGAGCCCCAGATATTGATATTGAGGTATTGAGATATTATGATATGGGCCAGTCCGGATAGCCGGAGCCCAAGATATTGGATATTGGGATTTATGTTTTGTGTCGATGCTAGACACTGATTCATATTGGTTTATTGATGATACCTCATTTTAAATTACAGAAATCTCACTCAAACAAGAAAACAGTTTCTCATTTATATGTATTCTGTTTTCATGCATTCATACCTCTTATTTTGATACATTGCTACCTGAGGCACTGACACGAGCACATGGGATTACACTTATGTATAGATGTTTACCCTTGCCACCTTATCATGCTTCAGACCATATCATTTGAGATTATATATTACTGATCGTTTTGACCTAGGATTGAGTCATATATACGATTTCTGCTCGGTGATGTTTTCTACTCACGAATTGGCAACTCGACCCCATTGTGCCACAGTTCTTGCAGGTTTTGCCTTACAGGTTTCGTTGCGGCTTTGCTGGCACACTTCTTTCATTCCGGGTGATTGCTTTGGTAGGTGGGTTCACTTGTATCGTGACCACCATTGTATTTATTTATATTCAGTTGTATCTAGTAACTCCATCAACCAGATTTGTATTATTTATTAGACTTAGAAGACCAGTTGTATATTATTTCGACCGTAGAGTCGCGCTTGTATTATTATGGGTTTTCTTGATGTTTTAAGTTTCCTTTTGAGTTTTGATCCTCGCCGTTCGGCATTGTATATTATATTGCTTGCGTGGTTGTGACCGTCGATTGACAAAGAGCTAGCTCCCGCTTGTGGATGCCTTTATTCATTATATATGCTTTATCAGGTTTATACCCGTTTGGGGTCAATATTTACAAGGGAAACTCTGCCGAAATTTTCGGAAAAGACTTGGGATTTTAAAAATGCATATTCGGCTTATGTTATTAAAACCATTTACTTTAAAAATAAGTTTCTTTACTTCTTCTTTAAAAATGGTTTAGATTTCTGGGATTTTGGCTTACTTGAATTAGATGGGGTCCTATAGACTTCATATAAATCAGGTGCCAGTCACATGCCATTTTCCGGGTCGTGACACTAGTGTACGCATGTGATCGAACCCTTTCGTAAAACCATACGACATCTACACGTTTTGCCCGATGCAGGGAAACGCTATGTGACGACTCTAAAGACTCGACTCCACGCTGGCAGTGGGTCCAACCACAGGCTGCAAGTGGTACTAACTGTACGTAACGGTCCCCAGGTATTGTCGATAAGAAAGCCGATGAGCATAACTCATCTGAACTCCTACCGAGTCTGTCTGTGACAATCTCCGTACAGTCCGGTCTGTTTGTCTAAGGGTATCGCATATCGGGCCTAGGGGCAGCAAGCATCAGACCCCTAATAGCGGTATAAGTCGTGTCGGAGTACAGTCCAATACACCCTGAGAAACTACTGGAGTACCCACCAGTAAATCTCGCTTGCCCTGGCCAGGGACTTTGTGTAATGGTATTCCGAACACAGCGCAATATCAACCCCCAATACCGGGAGAGAGAATCCTATCTAACCGCTACTGCCTCCAAGTGCTTCGAGACTGCAACCAACTACTACCTGTTTGCACGACTCAATAGAGCCGTGGTAGGGTAGTAATCTAAGAACAGTGGGAACACACTTGAGGCGAAGCAGCAATGTCAAGTCAACGGACTAAGCTGTACTCATGTCACCTGGGAACTGCTATCTGGCGATAGTTATATTACCAACCAGCAGTTCCTAATGAGTCCGTCCAGTGTAACTCATAACCTAATTAGCACCTGCATACTATCTCCAGTACGACGTACTGATGGCTGTGGGACAGACCATCTCCCTTCCCAGGAAGAGAAGCGTATACACTAGTCTACTCTGGAGTATCGATGCCCTGTTTCGATAATCCTGCGACTAGGGACCTGTATAAGGATGTGCTTGTAGACTACCCAGCCCCCACTAGTGTGACTGCCATCACAACGCTGGTAGTCAAGCAAAAGATCCTAAGGGCTCTATCAATATGTATTAGCGATACGTTAAAAAAAACATATACACATATTTAGATAGATACAAACCAAGTAGCATACTACTATATTAAGCAAGAATGTCATAAATCTGTGTATATATCCCAAGCTCCCAAAATGTAATATACAAACTAGTATGATAAAATAATGGCCTCTATGGCATATATCACCAACAATTTCCCACTTGCACTAAGGCCATGTGTCGGTATATCGCAGACCTATCATCTCGAATAGCCTCTCGAACTGCGTCTGAGAGATGGCCTTTGTGAATGGATTTGCAATGTTGTCCTATGTAGCAACTCTCTGAACCTCAATTTCCCGGCGATCCACGATCTCCCAAATCAGGTGATACCATCTCAAGATGTGTCTGGACTTCTGATGGGACCTGGGTTCCTTTGCTAAAGCTATAGCCCCATTGTTGTCACAATACAAAGGTATTGGACCAACAATAGACGGAACCACCTGAAGATTTGTTAAGAACTTCCTCATCCAGACTGCTTCTTTTGCGGCGTCAGAAGCAGCAATATACTCCGCTTCCATCGTTGAGTCAGCAACGGTATCCTGCTTGGAACTCTTCCAACATACCGCCCCTCCATTGAGGGTAAAGACATAACCCGACATGGACTTGGAGTCATCCTTATCACTCTGGAAGCTGGAGTCAGCAAAAGCCTCGATCTGGAGGTCTTTACCGCCATACACCAAGAACATTTCCTTAGTCCTTCTCAGGTACTTGAGAATGTTCTTTACCGCTATCCAGTTGTTCTCTCCTGGGTTTGACTGATGCCGGCTTACCACGCTTAGTGCGTAAGCTACATCTAGCCTAGTACATAACATCGCATACATTATATAGCCTACTGCAGAAGCGTAGGGTATAATAGACATGCGATCCCTTTCCAAATCAGTCTTGGGAGACATCTCTTTGGATAGGGTGACTCCGTGACAAACCGGTAGGTTACCACGTTTGGAATCTTCCATGCTGAATCTTTTCAGTATGGTGTCGATATACCTGGACTGTGAAAGTCCCAACATCCTCTTTGATCTATCACGATAGATCTTGATCCCCAGAATGTAAGAGGCATTACCCAAGTCTTTCATGGAGAACCTTTGTGATACGAATCTTTTGATAGATTGTAGTGCATGAATGTCATTTCCTATCAAGAGAATGTTATCCACGTATAATACGAGGAACACTACAGTTCTCCCTACAATCTTACTATATAAGCATTGTTCATCTGGATTTTTGATAAAGTCAAAATCTTTGACTGTTTCATCAAAACAGATGTTCCAACTCCGCGATGCCTGCTTTAGTCCATAAATGGACTTAAGCATCTTGCACACTTTCTCGCTGCTCCCACTCTGATTAAAACCTTCTGGCTGATCCATGTAGACGCACTCTTCTAAATGTCCATTTAGGAAAGCCGTCTTTACGTCCATCTTCCAGATTTCATAATCGTAGAAGGCAGCAATGGCAAGAATAATCCGAATGGATTTGAGCATAGCCAGTGAAGAAAAGGTTTCATCATAGTCAAAACCAGGTCTTTGATGAAAACCTTTTGCAACAAGTCTAGCCTTATAGGTTTCAACCTGTCCATCTACACTAATCTTTTTTTTGAAGATCCATTTGCAGCCAACGGGTTTTACCCCTTCTGGAGCAAAGTCCAAAGTCCATACATTGTTAGTGTACATGGACTCCATCTCGGTCCGCATTGCATCCAGTCATTTTACCGAGTCGCCGCTCTGAATGGCTTGCTGGAAGCTAGTTGGCTCATTATCGTTAATAATGCAATCCTCTCTATCCCCGTCTATGAGAAAACCGTAGTATCTCTCGGGCGGATGAGATAGCCTACTACTCCTGCGGAGTAGTGCGGGAATGTCCTGTTCTTTTGAATTTTCTGGTTCCACTATGCTTTCAGTAATAGCTTGTGGTTCTGAAATTTCTTCCAGTTCTATTGCACTTCTACTTATCTGATTTTCTAAAAATTCAGTTTCCAAGAAGTAGGCATGACGAGAAACAAATACCTTTTGTTCCTCTGCGTAATAGAAAAGATACCCCTTAGAGTTCTTTGGGTATCCCACAAACTTGCACTGTATTGAGCGTGCCTCGAGTTTGTCCGCATGCTACTTTTTAACAAAAGCTGGACATCCCCATGTCTTAAAGTGTTTAAGACAGGGTTTCTTCCCACTCCACATCTGATATGGTGTGGTAGGCACTGACTTAGTAGGAACCTAGTTCAAAAGATATGCAGCTGATTTTAGTGCATAACCCCAGAAAGATCGCGGTAACTCGGCATTACTCATCATGGAACGAACCATATCCAATAGGATTCTGTTCCTCCTTTCCGATACACCATTGTGTTATGGTGTGTATGGAGGAGTAAGCTGAAAGATAATTCCTTTCTCTTTTAGGTAATCCAGGAACTCGGCACTCAAGTATTCACCACCTCGATCAGATCTTAGTGTCTTGATACTTTTGCCGGTTTGGTTTTCCACTTCATTGTTATATTCTCGGAATTTCTCAAAGGTCTCGGATTTATGTTTCATCAAGAAGACATGTCCATACCTTGAGAAGTCATCCGTAAAAGTAATGAAATAAGAATAACCACTTCTTGCATGTGTAGACATTGGACCACACACGTCGCTGTATATGAGTCCCAAGAGCTCACTCGCACTTTCTCCGTGTCCAGTAAACGGAGCTTTTGTCATCTTTCCTTTGAGACATGATTGACAAGTTGTATAGGATTGATATTCGAACGAATCTAAATATCCTTATTTATGTAACTTAGTCAACCTTTTTTCGTTGATGTGACCCAGTCTACAATGCCATAAGCATGATTTAATTCTTGAGACTTTCTTTTATGTGTATTCTGGACATTGAAAATATGCGGTTGGTTTAATACGTATATACAGTTGCTTAATGTACCTAATGTTCACACCATAATATTGCATTATTATATTCCCCATTCTTATTCTTTTTATAAATAAACAGGTGCTTTTGACGCATGTCTGCTATATGTTACAGGTTACAGGTTTTTGGACAGGAAACAGTGAAAACGATGTAAAGACGATAAAAATATGGACTTTTGACCAACAAATGGGAAGATCTTGATCAAGCCTACATGAAGATCAGTTCACAAAGCAAGGTCTAAGATCGCGAAGCGAACGGGTAAAGTTCACCACAATTATTCACTGGAAGATCTGGAAGAGAACGAGAAACCAATATGAGAAAAGAACCAAAGATACAGGAAGCCCAAAACAACCAGAGCCAGGCCATGAAATTTCATAGCCCAATTCCACTGTTTGACCGCGGAACCGCGGCCAAACCAGACCTCGGACCGCGGTTCCGCGGCCATATAGGGCGTTTAGAAGTTAAAAATTATACTATAATTCAAGGCGGCGCTGAATGGGTCTTCATAGGGGTATTTTTGTAAATGTAGACATGCGGATCAAAATGTAACCTAGGGTTTCCTATTCTCTATAAATAGGGACTCTAATTCATTGTAAACTTTATGCCTCCTTTTAATAATAAAATTCAGATCCCTTTATGGAGAGCATCGGTGTCTCTCTTCAATTCATCTATTCAGATCTGACAACCCTGCGTACATGTTTGGAGAGATCCATCTGTAAAGTAAGTAGATTTATTTATTTTCTTGCCCTAGGTAATTTCAATTCCTGCCCTAGTATAGATTTTATTTATCTGCCCTAGTTATAACTTTCAATTAATTGCCCTAGGTAAAATAATTAAGCTTTTAGATTTAATAACCAATCCGAACACCCTTCGGAATTAACTCGTAAGAGCGACTAGGAGATTCACAACATCCCTGTGGATCGACCCGTACTCACCGGCTAGTTTCATGCGACGCCGTTCTTGATTGTGGTAATAGAAACAGTTTTTGACATACAAAATCAAATGGCACCGTTGTCGGGGATGGCGTAGAAATTTCCTTTTTGCAATTTCGGGTTAATCTTAAATTAAAAAATCATAAAAATCTAAAAAAATCCAAAAATCATAAAAATATATCAATTGTTATTTTTTTGGAAAGGGTACTTTGTTGTTTGAATCTTGCAGGAACATTCGAGACGGATCTGGAAATTTACAGAAAGCGAAACAGTAAACAAAAGATCAAAACAGAAGGGTATTTCAACAACAAAGCAACTGCAAAAATTTGATGAACTGATCCATCTGGTTGGCCGCGGATCCACTGCTTCACCCTTACTAATACCGCGGAAACGCGGCACTTTAGTGACGTCGTCTTCACAGATTTTTTTGGGGACTCGAGCCGACGATCTCGCCGCGAAAACGCGGCACAAACGCGTTTATACCGCGGAAAGGCGGCGGTACAGTGACATCATCTCGTGGAATTTCCTCTGTAAGCCCCTCTGTTTCTTCTCTGTAATTTTTGAAATATCTTTTCTGAAAATTCCTGCAGGATTTTGTGCGCTATAAAAATATTTCCCCTTCCAAATAACAATCTTGTGCAGGATTTGTGCGCCTCGTTTAAAATAGAAAGTGATTGCAAGTAATCTTTTTTGTTGCATATCTTTTCTCGAATATCTTTTTGCAACAATTTTTTCCAAATAAAGATTCTTTGTGATAAGCTTAAAATAATAACTGATTGCAAGTAATATTTTTCGGTTGCATATCTTTAATTAAAAATCTTTTTGCAACAATTTTCAAATAAAGAAAAAGAAAAAGGAAAATTAGTATTAGAAAACTTGCAAACTTTTGCCGCAAATAAATCCTTGCACAACCACCACACATCTTTCTTTCTTTCACCCTTCCTTCCAACATGGGTACCCCACATAATAAATCACCAGCCGAACTTTGGTATCCCGAACCTAATTTTGCGTCGTACGTCAATTTGTTCGGTCAATTTAAAGACGATCCTTCCATGCCTAAAAAATCTTTGAAAGATCAAATAGAGGCGTCTAGGAGAAACAGTTTGACTTTGCAACCCACTTTGTGTCAACCAAGTCAACCTTTACCACATCCATATGTTGACACCACTTTTTCGAGTCCTTCTATCACTCCTAAACCGATGTCCATTGCTGAGCATATTGCTCAATTTCGCAGCCGATCTTTCACCCCACTCCACTCATCTAGTTCTAGGGATCCACACGATTATTCACCTTTTTATCCATATATTGACCCTACCCCTGTCCAATCACCTACTTCCTACCAGTCCTACCCGACCTTACCACCCTCACTAGACACTGTTTCCACACAGCCATTAGGGAGTTTTGCATATCCAAACAATTTCGAATCTTTTACCGAAACCCTCTTACCACCCAAGTCTAGTTTGGAAGAGTCGTTGGAGGCATATATCGCAGCAACAAATAAAATGACTAGGAATGTGGAAGCGTCCGTGGCCGTCCTTATGCAACCTAGTGAAACGGTAGCTAGTTTCCCGCTAGTTTCAAATTTTTCAATGTATAAGGAGGCGGTTGGACAGAGTGAGAATGAGAGAGGATTTCCAAATCAAACCTACCCTTACCCAATTGAAGCCCACAATTCCAGTTTTCCATCGAATGTCCAAAATGATTCACAAGTTCAAAATAAAAACGAGTTGTGTGATTTTGTAGTGTTTGATTTGCCAAATTGTGAGGAACCCCTTTCGAGTGAAACCGCACCTAATTCTTTCGATCTTTACACCTCCCATCTAGAACCTAAATTGATAAATATCCATGCTTTTGATGAGGTGTCTAAAGAAATTGATTTTCACTTGATTGAGGATATAGACGCCGGGAATATTTCGGATGATGAACCTGTCAATTTGATTGAAATTTTATGTTCAACTCATCATCCCGAGTCATTAGATGTTTCTCCCGAACTTCATATGCGTCTGAATTTTGATGATAAAGGCATGGATGAGTTGAATTTTGAGGAGAATTATAAGGATAGTATTGAGGAGAGTTTTGAGATTCATATTGAGGTTGAACCATTTTTGTTTGATGTGTCTGATTTTCCAATTCATCCTCCTGAACCTTTGACTGTTATATCACCCTCCCTCCTTTACATCGTTCCGACCACGCTTGACGACTGTGAGCTTGAAAACTTTTCCTTTGAATATGACACGGTTCTCACAGACGATAACACCTACGAGTGTTTCACATTTTCGGACGATGTTGATGACTCACCGCCCGAGTTTGAGTCCTTAACATTTTCAGATGAGTTAGTTGAACCATCAGACTCGGTTGCTTACAGTAGTTTCGAACCATTGATGGAATATTTTAAGTTCGAGGCAGTTTACTACGGTGAGAATGATACTGTCCCTAATTCACTCCCTTTCGTCCTTCCTATCGTTCCAACCGTACAAGAGACCATTACGCTTTCATCTCCAATACCAAGTTCGGCGTACCCATGTTTTCTTGCGAATCTTGAGGGATTTGATCCCATTTCTCGACGGGTTGATAGGTTAGCGCAATCGCTTTTAACACATCGGTCATCACAAATTGCACTAATTTATTCACTCGATTTACACCCTCAAGATCACGCGACCCTTCTTTCTCCTTTCCGCCATTCTGCTCCTCTACCGAGACCATATTCTACCATTCTTCTTTCCACACGGTCTCGCATGTTTCTCATTTCTTTCTTCTACACCCCATTATTTCATCAACTTAGCCATTACCATGATAAGATTTTTGAATGGTTGGTGCTAATCTTTGGCTTGTGTAAGGCCAAGCTTAAGTTTGGGGGGAACCTTGTTGTATATATGGATATATTTTTTTTTCTTTTTCTATAAAAAAAAATTAAAAAAATTAAAAAAAATTATATAAATAAACAGGGGAGTGCCGACAATTTTGACCCTCTTGGTTTAGCATGACAGTGAGGACACTGTCAAGTTCAAGTTTGGGGGTACGCTCGGTACGTCTTCTTCCTTCGCATTCATTTTTACATATTTTTTGCATTTGCATACTTATTTGAAAACCCATAAAAATGTGAAAATTTCAAAAATTATAAAAATTATTGTATTCAATTTTGGCTAATTGACTTGAGTTTGATGAAAAGGTTAACTGGCTAGGAACAACTAGATCTTAGACTTAGTAAATTAAAAACCCTAAAGATAACCTTCCTTAAAGTTTAGCGGTAGAAAATATATGTCCTTATAGTTTATTTAGAAATAGGCAAATTTTTGGTTCACTTCTTGGGCTAAGTCGAAACAAAGGAAGAGTATTGATGTTCTTATTAGAGTATAAGTTTGAAAAATAGTTCCTAGCTTAAGTCTAAATTCTGAAAATGTATACCCTACAAATTGCACAAACACGCACCTTGAAACTCGGAATAGTAGAGGAGACCTTGAAATGCTCTTGTCTAAAGTCCTTAGTACAATGAAAATAAAAGAAAAAAAAAGTGAATAAAGAAAAAAAATGAACACTGGTTTTTTGTGATTACTTAAGACTGTAAAAATAGAAAAATATTTAGCGAGGGTGCTTCATCACCTAGTGCCTTAGACCAACTGGGTTGGGAGTCACTGCTAAAAGCCTTAGGTGTTGCAAGACTAGGATTTATGCTTTAAAGTGCAAACACATCTTGTAATCGGTTGTTGGTACCTCAAGAAGTATTAACGGTCGCATGAAGGATGTGTAAGCAAGATTCATTTAAATTCACTAACTAATTAGTACTTTGGACAACGGACAAAAGTATGATTGCTTGATTTGAATTTCCAAGTGTAGAGGTGATTTATACACACACGTAGGGATATGTGATTGGAGTTTAGATGAGAGAAAGGAGTGAAGAATAGAACTTGTATCTTTAGTAGAGTTGATAAAAATTCCGAAGTGGAGATGGAACCCTAGAAGGAAAACTTAAGAAATGCCGAAAGCTAAGTAAGTCTATAGAACATGTATAATCTTAAGTTAAATGATGAGGAAGTGTGAAGAATATGGGTGGATAGTTTACGAGTCAAAGATAATAGAATTCCTTGTTAGAAAACCTAATTGGAGAATTAAAGACGAAAAAGCCAAATTGATAGGATTTTGTGGGTAGTATCCGCTGAAAACCCTCAGGAGACAACACTCCTCCTATTAGGGATACCTAGAGGTTTAACGGTTTGTTGCACGAGCTCAGTGCAATCGCGTTTCCCTGCAAAAGTGCGGTTAGGTTTTTTTTGTGAATAAAAAATAAGTTTGCTCGAGGACAAGCAAAAGATAAGTTTGGGGGTATTTGTTCACACCATAATATTGCATTATTATATTCCCCATTCTTATTCTTTTTATAAATAAACAGGTGCTTTTGACGCATGTCTGCTACATGTTACAGGTTACAGGTTCTTGGACAGGAAACAGTGAAAACGATGTAAAGTCGATAAAAATATGGACTTTTGACCAACAAATGGGAAGATCTTGATCAAGCCTACATGAAGATCAGTTCATAAAGCAAGGTCTAAGATCGCGAAGCGAACGGGTAAAGTTCACCACAATTATTCACTGGAAGATCTGGAAGAGAACGAGAAACCAATATGAGAAAATAACCAAAGATACAGGAAGCCCAAAACAACCAGAGCCAGGCCATGAAATTTCATAGCCCAATTCCACTGTTTGACCGTGGAACCGCGGCCAAACCAGGCCTCGGACCACGGTTCCGCGGCCATATAGGGCGTTTAGAAGTTAAAAAATTATACTATAATTCAAGGCGGCGCTGAATGGGTCTTCATAGGGGTATTTTTGTAAATGTAGACATGCGGATCAAAATGTAACCTAGGGTTTCCTATTCTCTATAAATAGGGACTCTAATTCATTGTAAACTTTATGCCTCCTTTTAATAATAAAATTCAGATCCCTTTATGGAGAGCATCGGTGTCTCTCTTCAATTCATCTATTCAGATCTGATAACCCTGCGTACATGTTTGGAGAGATCCATCTGTAAAGTAAGTAGATTTATTTATTTTCTTGCCCTAGGTAATTTCAATTCCTGCCCTAGTATAGATTTTATTTATCTGCCCTAGTTATAACTTTCAATTAATTGCCCTAGGTAGAATAATTAGGTTTTTAGATTTAATAACCAATCCGAACACTCTTCGGAATTAACTCGTAAGAGCGACTAGGAGATTCACAACATCCCTGTGGATCGACCCGTACTCACCGGCTAGTTTCATGCGACGTCGTTCTTGATTGCGGTAATAGAATAGTTTTTGACATACAAAATCAAATGTCTTGAAGACTGTTTTTGACCCGTACTCACCGGCAACGGCGCCATTTGATTTTGTATGTCAACGCCATCCCCGTCAACGGCGCCATTTGATTTGATCTCAAAAACTTATCTATTAACCGCAATCAAGAACGGCGTCGCATGAAGCTAGCCGGTGAATATGGGTCGGTCCACAGGGATGTTGTGAATCTCCTAATCACGCTAACGAGTTAATTCCGAAGGGTGTTCGGATTGGTTATTAAATCTAAAAACCTAAATTATTCTATCTACGATTATCTAGATCTATTCTTCCTAGGGTTAGGTTTAGGGATGGTTTAGAAATGCAAGTAAATCTCAGCGCTTTCATACCCCAATGAAGATCTAAGAGGAGTTATGGTAATTATCAATAAAGGGGATTAGATCCATTCGGGAAGGTGTTCCTTCCTCTAGGTTCTTGTCCTTCCTTTAGAGATCCTTACCCTAACCTCCATGGAAAACGCGCGCAACCGGGCCTTTATACTACGGTGTCATCGTTATCTCGAGGGGTAGGATGTCGTAGGGCGCGGTGTGTGCGTGTATGCATGGAGACCTATTGAAAATATATTATGGGTAAGAAAGGGATGAGAGATTCCATCTCTCAAAATCCTTCCCCAAAGCTAACTCTAAGCAATTTATCTACGGCGAGGAATTAAATCTACCTACAGATGCATCTCTCCAATCATCAACGCAGGTTTGTCAGATCTGAATTCATGAGTTGAAAAGAAACACCGATGCTCTCCATAAAGTGATCTGAATTTATTATTTAAAAGGAGGCATAAAGTTTACAATGAATTAGAGTCCCTATTTATAGAGAATAGGAAACCCTAGGTTACATTTTGATCTGCATGTCTACATTTACAAAAATACCCCTATGAAGGCCCATTCAGCGCCGCCTTGAATTATAGTATAATTTTTAACTTCTAAACGCCCTATATGGCCGCGGAACCGCGGTCCAAGGCCTGGTTTGGCCACGGTTCCGCGGTCAAACAGTGGAATTGGGCTATGAAATTTCATGGCCTGGCTCTGGTTGTTTTGGGCTTCCTGTATCTTTGGTTCTTTTCTCATATTGGTTTCTCGTTCTCTTCCAGATCTTCCAGAGAATAATTGTGGTGAACTTTACCCGTTCGCTTTGCGATCTTAGACCTTGCTTTGTGAACTGATCTTCATGTAGGCTTGATCAAGATCTTCCCATTTGTTGGTCAAAATTCTATATTTTTATCGTCTTTACATCGTTTTCACTGTTTCCTGTCCAAGAACCTATAACCTGTAACATGTAGCAGACATGCGTCAAAAGCACCTGTTTATTTATAAAAAGAATAAGAATGGGGAATATAATAATGCAATATTATGGTGTGAACACCTGACCCAATCAAACTATGATTAAGGTGGATGTTTACGATATCGCTTACAAATGTAAAATCATAATCTTCTTTAGACATTAAAGATACAGATATGATATTACAAGTCAAACTAGGTACATAATAACGGTTACGCAAAAACCAAAACATTCCACTAGTCAATCCTAAGTGATATTCCCCCACGGACACAGCATCCAAGTTTGCTCCGTTTGCAACTCTGAGGGTTATATCATCCGCCTTCAAAACCCTACGGCTTCTCAATACCTTCAAAGAATTACAGATATGAGATTCTGATCCGGTATCCAATACCCAGGAAGTAAAGTTGATTGACAGACAGTTTTCAATTACATACACACCTGAATCCGAAGCCACAACCTGCTTCGCTCCCTGGTTCTGGGCTTTCCAGGCCTTGCAATCCATCTTCCAATGGCCCTTCTTGTGACAATAAAAGCATTCTTCCTTTCCTACCGTTTGCCCTCCAACTTTTGTTTTTTCCTTTGCTTCCACCTTACTAACACCGCCTCTCGGTTTTGTGTAGGGCTTCTTCTTCTTTCCTTTGGCTTTCGCCTTGGAATTAGAAGAGGAAGCACCACCAACAAACAGAGCGCGTGTTTCCCTTGCTTTCTACAGGGTGCCCTCTGCACTCCTCAACATGTTGGGGAGTTCTGAAAGTTCAACTTCTTTACCTTGACTATTGAAATTTATGATAAACTGGGCGTAGGTGGAAGGAAGGGACTGGAGAATCAAGTCTGTATACAGCTCGTTCTCTAACGTGGTTCCGAGGTCTCCGAGCTCTTCAATATAGCCAATCATCTTAAGTACGTGTTCCCCTACAGATGATCCGATGGCCAACCTCGCCTGAAATAGTTTCTTCGAGCTCTTGTATCTTGCGATACGAGACTGCTCTCCATATAATTCCTTGGTATGGAGGAATATGGATTCTAGATCCATATTCTCGTGCCTCCTCTGATGTTCATTGTCCATAAAGGCAAGCACGAGGCACTTGGCCTTCGCGCAGTCAATCTCCCAGGTCTTACGGATTTCCTTATCCGCGACACTGGATTCTGGACCTGGGACGGCGGGGGCTTTTGTAGTAAGGACATAGCCCAACTTGTCATAAGTTATTGCCATCTTGACATTCCTGAACCAATCTTTATAGTTTGTCCCTGTCAATATATTTTTATCTAATAGCAACTTAAGGCCCGTCATGTTTGGTCGCTGCAATTAGGAGAGAGAGAGAAGAAACACTTTAGCATGATACTCTTGTAAGTTTAGAATGGTTTTTAGTTTATCTAAACAGGATGGTTCCTACTGTTTCTCGAATCCCTCCTCAAACCACAAAAGAGGAATTAGTCAGGATTAATCTCACCGTACAATTCTTACTTAACCGTTCAGCCAGGCTAGTGTTGGTATTTCGAGAGAGGTTTTCCAATGCTTTCGCGAAGTTCCTTAATTATATATCCTCTTTTCTCTGGAGGCATAACCTCTGCTAACACCGTTCTAGACACCTACTTGGTTTATTGCATTGATCGTTTAGCGAAAAATTTCTCCTGAGGAGTAGCATATACTCACAGTAGGATCGGGATCCAAATATCATCGTATGATAAAGCTGAAGGAATCCTACCAAAATTATCACACTCCAAATGGTATGCAACACTAGAAAGTTTCAGTTTCTTTAGAAACTCCCGATGTGGATTTTTGCCCCATGCTCTTATAACCTTGACTATGGCAAAAAAATCATAAGTCACATGTAAAGTTCTACCCGTCATTCTCCAGCTGAAGGAATCCTACCAAAATTATCATCGTGTGATAAAGCTGAAGGAATCCTACCAAATATCATCGTGTGATAAAACTGAAGGAATCCTACCAAAATTATCACACTCCAAATGGTATGCAACACTAGAAAGTTTCAGTTTCTTTAGAAACTCCCGATATGGATTTTTTCCCCATGCTCTTATGACCTTGACTATGGCAAAAAAATCATAAGTCACATGTAAAGTTCTACCCGTCATTCTCCAGGTTAATTTGAACCCATCCGTACATACCCTTGACTATGGCCAACAAAGCAGTACGACTGTCCCAAACTAACGCATCTATCTATACTTCATATGAATAACCAGCAGCTACCAATCACTATGCCTTGACTAAGGCCAACAAACATAGCTTGAATACTATTGACTATTCATATGAAATGACGGAAGGCTACGAATGGTTTTGGTAAAACCGTGAATGTAGTGAACTTGATATAATCGAAGGAACTTGATAGCTTTTAAAAGGAGTGGTTTAAGCTCCGCATTTAAAAAGGTTTGTTGTTTTGAAAAAACTGAGTAGTTTTCAAATTTGTTCCAACGATTTAACTTTGGTTTATTTGCTTTGCATTAATCTAATGCAGTCCCATCTCTTACTTCTATCATTACAGAGAGAATTGGAAAAAAATATCACGTCCTCTTATGCCATCCGCATTTGCCACGGGGCCCGTCATCACCCGTTAGGTTACTTAACTAACGACAGAGCGAGGGCTGGACTAGTGCAGATGTAAAACATAAGTGACGCCTACTATATACAATATATAGATATTTTACAATCATCTCACGCAATAATAATCATTCCAGTCACAGATAAACATTTCAGATATACTAGGAATACCGCGTTTCGTCTAAGCCTGTAACGAAAGACGGATCTCACGGTCGTGATGAATAGCCAAACCCCACCCCAGACCCCTACGGGTACGGCAAACTACCCGCCAAATTCCACAAGTGAAGCAACCTCCCTCAACAAAGTGAGTAGGCCACTCGGCACTTCAAAGAACCTGGTAGTTTGTGTACCCCACTTTGGGTCTATCCTAGGAGCAGAAAACAGTAAAAAGAAAATAATATAACGGTGGTTACAATCTCAACCCGGATGTGCCCCGCAAAATAATATTACATCAAATTACAATTTACATTGAATGAAAGATAAAAAAAACACCCATCTCACATTTCCGGCTATTCATCATCGACGATCAAAAATTGTTTATATACACAAACCAACAGATATGTGCAACCCCAACTAATCGACGTATAGCAATTAGTCGACGTTTAAAACACATATAACAATACAGAAGAACCAATTAGCTAGGAACAATAGAAATTCGATCGAAACATATTTTCCGTATCTACCTCAAATGCAAACCAGCACTCAAAAACTTACTGGGTAGAAACCAAATATTCCAGAAAACAAAATACCAAAATTAAGAAATAACAGAATAAATACGAGTTGAATCGGCCTTGACTCGGCCGCGGTTCCGCCGCAGAATGAGGACTCTGCCGCGGATCCGCGGTCGTCTTAGCAATTCAGTGGCTCGAATTTCTTGTGTCATCTTAGAAAACCCTGCACGTATTTTTCATGGTACTGAAACCATTTTACAGACAGTTTTGAAAATCGACAGAATGTAGAGTTTTCGGTATTTAGTTCTTCTGTTTTTCCGATGATCGAAATTCTACTACTTGCTAATATGCTAGATTATGTTTAGTTGGCTCTGATACCACTGTATGTCGATGCTATACACCCTGCGGAATCGCGGGGAGGCCGAAGGTGTAAAAAATGTTAATTTTTAGCATCATAACATCGACTATTAGCGATGATCGTAATCTAAACCATATCTAGCAACTATCATATAAAGTATAAAGTTGAGTACATAAATTATACCTCAAGAATATGGTCCTTCTTCTCCTTCTCCCGCTGTCCTCCTTACCTGCACGAACTCTTCGGAATGATACGGATGTCGCCTCCTCGTCGACTTCCTCAAATCCAAGATGATCCACCCGAACGTTTATGCACCAAGCTTTCTCTTCTATACCAAAGAAACTAGATCAACTAGTGTGCTAAACTAGATGACCTAGAGTGTGTAGATGATATAGATGGATTGAGAAGTCTACTATTGCTCAAGGTTACTCAATTCATAAGTGTTCTTGAGCTTGAGGGAAGAATGGAGATGGCAATGGAAATTCTAGTGCAATAAAAGATGAAGAAGGAAAAACGGTTTTCTCTCTCTCTTTTGCAAACTGAACTCTCACCATTATTTTCATAGATAATCTATTTCTATAATTGATATGAGGTTCGATTTACAATATAGTGACTCATGGGTCAAATTAACACCATGTGTTCAAAGCTCCCATGTCCTTATTCATGCATTATCCACCTAATTTCCATTTACATAAAATGTATTAATTATTTAAACTAAAATAATTAATACAATTATGTCATGCCATCTACAAAATCATTTTTGTACAAATTACAAAAACGCCCCTCGTCTGTATATACATACCTGTATTTGTATTCCGAAAAATACGAATACCGAAAACGAAGACAATCTATCAAGTACAATACTAGGATTCGGCTTAAACCAAAACCCACTAGTATTGTCCGTCCGAATCATCGTGCGTGCACTGGTGTACGCATGTGATCGAACCCTTTCGTAAAATCATACGACATCTACACATTTTGCCTGATGCAGGGAAACGCTCTATGTGGGACTCTAAAGACTCGACTCCACGCTGGCAGTGGGTTTAACCACCGGCCGCAAGTGTACTAGCTGTACGTAACGGTCCCCAGGTATTGTCGATAAGAAAGCCAATATGCATAACTCATCCGAACTCCTACTGAGTCTGTCTGTGACAATCTCCGTACGGTCTGGTCTGTTCGTCTAAGAGTATCGCATATCGGGCCTAGGGGCCGGCAAGCGTCAGACTCTTAATAGCGGTATAAGTCATGTCGGAGTACAGTCCAATACACCCTGAGAAACTACTGGAGTACCTACCAGTAAATCTCGCTTGCCCTGGCCAGGGACTTTGTGTAATGGCGTTCCGAACACAGTGCGATATCAACCCTCAATACCGGGAGAGACGAATCCTATCTAACCGCCACTGCCTCCAAGTGCTTCGGGACTGCACCCAACTACTACCTGTTTGCACGACTCAATAGAGCCATGGTAGGGTAGTAATCTAAGAACAGTGGAAACACACTTGAGGCGAAGCAGCAGTGTCAAGTCAACGGACTAACCTGTACTCATGTCACCTCGGAACTGCTATCTGACGATAGGTATATTACCAACCAGCAGTTCCCAATGAGTCCGTCTAGTGTAACTCATAACCTAATGAGCACCTGCATACTATCTCCAGTACGACGTACTGATGGCTGTGGAACAGACCATCTCCCTTCCTGGGAAGAGAAGCGTATACACTAGTCTACTCTGGAGTATCGATGCCCTGTATCGATAATCCTACGACTAGGGACCTGTATAAGGATGTGCCTGTAGACTACCCAGCCCCCACTAGTGTGACTGCCATCACAACGCTGGTAGTCAAGCAAAAGATCCTAAGGGCTCTATCAATATGTATTAGCGATATGTTAAAAGAAACATATACACATATTTAGATAGATACAAACCAAGTAGCATACTACTATATTGAGCAAGAATGTCATAAATCTGTGTATATATCCCAAGCTCCCAAAATGTAATATACAAACTAGTATGATACAATAATGGCCTCTAGGGCATATATCACCAACATGTATTCCATCTTCCAACTCTTTTGGCGCCGGTGGAAATTCTGAGATCAACTCATCTTCATCCTCATTTTCGAAGCACCAGGAGAGATCATCCATATTCTCGTGCACTTCTTCTTCCGACAGCGTTATCACATGACAGGTACGAGATCGTTTCCAAGACCGATATTGATCTGGTTCTACTCTCGCTATATACGTTGCTTTTGTCACATGCTTTTGTGGTGGGGCTACCTTCCAACTGTTGGATAAAGCAAATCTGCCTTGCTGATATTGCTCTTCGACCCTGTTTTTGAAAACGAAGCAATCTTCGATTGGGTGGCCCACTATTCGGTGGTAGGGGTAGTAATTGGGATTGTTGACGTTGTCCGGTTGTAGTGGGCGTCTCGGATCTGGTAGAGTGATAAGCCTGTTGCGCACCGCCAGTTCGAACAGTCTTCTCGTTTTATCCTGAGGGAATGAGTAAGGACGTCTCAAATTTTCTCCAAGTGATCGCGGTTTATCGTTTTGGCGAGCAGCTGGTTTCGGATCACTCGGTTGTTGCTGAGCGTTGGCGACGATGGTCGCTTTCCCTTTGCCCTTTTCATTTCAAAGCTCCGTTTTCGAGGAGGAAGGTCTATGGCCCATCTGGTCCATTTGGGCCAGCTTGTCGATCAAGGCCTGGAAAGTGGTCGGCTTGAAGAACATCATAAATTGGGATATAGTTGCCTACGGATCGAGGGTCCCTACGAACATGCCCACGGCAGGAGCTTCTTCTATGCATTGTTCGCATTTCGACCATAGGTTCCGCCGCCGAATTGCATACTGAACCCAAGTCTCTCATGGCTTCACCATGGCATTGATCAATGCCATGATCGGGGTGCGTTCGCTGGCGCTTGCGAAACGCTGGGTGAATAGCAACTCTATTTCTTTGAATGTTTTGATAGAGTCATTCGGGAGCTCCGAGTACCATTCAAATGCCATCTCCGCTAAGCTGCCGATGAACCGCCAAGGTTAAACCTAACGCTCTGATACCAACTTTGTCACGACCCGTAATTTAGCACGTGACTGGCACTTAAATTATGCAGCGTCTAAAGGCGTCACGTAAATCAAGTAAGCCGAAGCCCGGAAAATCTAAACCTTTTGCGGAAAATAGTGGAGGTGCAGTTTTGAAATAAAGGTATGATAAAATCAAACGTTTTCTTAATGCATAAATAAGGGAACATGAAAAATGCAAGTGGATTCGATTCGTTGAAAAGTATGTTTCGTCTTTTAAAAATTTGGGCAGCACCTCCCTTGTATATTTTGATCCAAAACATATACGCAACAATATATAGGCATCCCCAAATGGGAGCTAGCTCTTCGCCAACTGGCAGAATCACAACCATGCAATAACATATATACGATGCCCAACGACAAAGAATCAACCCAGAAAGAACAAAAAGGAAGCAAGACATCAAAACTCAAGAAGCAATCATAAACCCATCGTTATAAGTCTCGCACAATACCCAAGTCTGATTAGGTCTACCAATAATAAAATCTCCAATTTCTGATCTGATGTGATGGAGTTTATCTAGATACAATAGAATATAACAATACGAGAGTGGGCACGATCCAACATGTGTCCCACCTACCAAAGCAAAACACCTGAATGCAGCTATGTGCCAGCGATGCCGCTACTGATCCATGCGGTCAACCTACAAGAACTGTGGCACAACGGGGGTGAATTGCCAACTTGTGAGTAAAAAACATTGATCAGTCGAAAATACTACATTTTTAACACGGCAATTTCCCTATCATTTGCACTCATCTAGAAGTGTTCGGTATTCATATTACACATATTAGCAAAACATCTCTGAAATACCAAATTGCATGTGTTAGACTTTAAAACCGGCACTTTTAAGGAAATTGTGTGATTATCATGGCATCGCATCATCCTTGTATTGCGCAACTCTTGTCCCGAGAAATTGTGCAGGAAATTGCAGAAGAGCTGATCAAAAATACGCCAACTCAATGATTTCAAATCTGGTAGCAATTTAGAGGGAAATATAAAAATCAACATATCAGAAAAAGGCCCACATATCAGCCCAAGACCACAGAAGAAGACCCAAGCCCTGAAGCCTCCAAAGCGCCGCGGTTCCGCGGCGGGAGCCTTCTTGAGCCGCGGAACCGCGGCGTGGCTCAGTTTTTCTCCACATGTCTAAAATAACGGCCAAAGCTTCCAGAATACTGTAGAAACTCCACGTGGCTCATCTAGAAGGCTCGGCTTAACAAACTTTTGGAGGGAAATTCAAATCTCTTGCTAACAAACTTTTGGAGGGAAAATTCAAATTTGAAATCCTAGATCTAGGGTTTTGAGGTCTATAAAAGAGAGCCTAGATCTAGGGTTGAGGTAGTTCATCAATTCTTCATTCTCTTTTCATCTTCCATCCACAAGTTGAGTGACACGACTTGTGCGAAACCCTAACCCTAATTCCAATTCAAAATCAAGATCAAGATCCCGAGTACCATTCAAGCAAAAGAGCCTTCAACCTTTAGAAAGCGACGCCGGATTCTATCGGAGCAAGAGATCCAAGCCGATCCGCGACTCAAGGAGCCGAGCGAAGCCGAAATCGACGATCTAGTTCCTTCCTTTTGTAAATTCAAGAGAGTTGTAACGAAATTTGTCGATAAATAAAGGTAAAATTTCTATATCTTGCTTATCTTTTGATTCAACATTATGATTCGATCTCAATTTATGATTGTGGTTGTTATTATGATGTTTGAGTAAAACTCCGCTCGTATAGGAGTTGTGACGGTCAATAGAATGATGATGATTTAGATCATTTTACAATTCTTAAATCCTATAACGATTGTAAATTCTTGTGAATCAAATGATCGATGACCTAGTTTCGGGATGATGCTTTCTTGATTGTGTTCACTCGAAACTATGGTACAACGATTGATCATTTGATTAACTAGAAGCTAGAAATTGAATGAGATTCATTGAAAGGATAAAGGATAAGACGAGGAAACCCTAGCTTCTTCGCAAGATCCTTAACCTCGATGAATTATCATCGATCTAGTCTCAATTCGTTAAAGGATAAGAACATGAAATCTTTAGATCTCATCACATCTATAGATCCGATCTACTCCTACGAGCTACACTTCGAATCTTGATTGTTGGTTGGAAATCATCACAAATTATCACTTCTTGATTTTAATGCTTTCTTAGATCTAGATATTTTCGCTTTCTTGAAATGCAATTACAAATCATGAATTGTTTTCTTTTCTTTTCCCTAAAGTTTTGACTCATCTAATTCGAAACACGAACGATTACACTTTCCCTGTGGACGATCCGCACTTACTAACGCGCTACATTCGACACCGTTATTGATTGCGGTCAAATAATTTTTGGTTGTGATTTTCTATACAAATTTTCTCAACATACACACACCGAGAAATTCTCATCAATCAAATGGCGCCGTTGCCGGGGAATGTGCGCTAATTGTTCGTATTTTGAAATTTGAGTTGAAAGATTTATTCCATTACAATTTTTAGATCAAAATTCGCGCAAACACTAATACGTGTTGTTGTGATTTGATTGCGAGAAAATCTGGAATTATCGGAGCTGGAGAAAAAAATTTCTGAAATTTCCAGAGAGCAGGAAAAGTGAACAGAAGCTTGCTGGAAAATTTTGGAGCTGTGATCAACTCACCCCACCGCGATTCCGCGGCATTAGGCCTCTTAAACCGCGATTCCGCGGCGGCCTTACTGCTTCACTGTACCAAAATTGCTCTGTGAGTCTCTAACTTTCTTATCTCCTCCTCTGTCTGCTCCAATTAACATTTTGTGCAGGTTTCTTTGCAAATAAATCGCAGCGCCGCAAAAGCAAAATAAATTGTGCGTGTTTTGATTTTTGGTTGTTTGCATATTAATACGGAAATTAAGGGGCACGGCCAAATTCAGATTAGGTGGGGAGTTCATTACCCTTCCTAAGCCCCAAAAATCATAAACTTGCATCCGCATTACCCTCATTAATTAAAAAATATCTAGAGATGACTCTAAGGACCGTCGCGCTCACTTAGGACAGAAGAAGGCCGTGGGTAATTCATTGCTTATCCGCGTTTCTTTTGTGGTGTCTAAGGCAAGTGTGTCGAAGGCTAGTGGTTACTTAATTAGGCCCACTACTTACGTAGTGGAGAACCTCCCACTTACCTGGCACTTACCTAGCCACAGGAGAGACAAAGAGGCAGTGGAGGATTGATCCTGCGACTTGTCTTTTGGCAGTTAGGAGCGGTCTAGAGCTTTGACCTAGGTGACCAATAGAATTAGGGTTTTTCTTGTTGCATTTGTTGTGATCGCATCATTTTTTCAAAAATCCGTATATTTTTCAAAACAAAAAACCAAAACACTTCATTCATTTCCCCTAATTATAAATTCACGCTGCCACTTGTACTAACCCTTTTTAGTGCAAGATAGGCTGGACAACGGGATTCTAGTACCTGTTAAGTCCGCGTTCCCTCCGATCGACCCTAAAGTCGGTATTTCTACACATACCCTTTTCTTTACCCACCACCACACCCACATCGATGGATTCGTCTCCATCGAATTTCTTTACCACTACTCTGCCGCCGTCCGTTGGTGCTCAGAATCCACCTCGCATCTCTCTCCAAGAGAGGTGCTATCCTACTCGAGGTCCCCTTTCCACCTGTCTCTCCATTCCACCAGCCAACGGGGACAACTTTCAGATAAAACCTCAATACATCAACCTTCTACCAAAATTTCACGGTCTCGAGTCTGAAAACGCATATACCTTTATCACCAAATTTGAAAATGTATGCGCAATGATGGGTACCTCACAACTTTCTATGGATGCTATGCGTCTACGTCTTCTCCCAATCACCTTATGCGATATAGCCGAGAAGTGGCTGTATAACACTACCGCACATTCCATTTCAAATTGGGAACAATTCGTCAAAGCATTCCTTAAGAAATTCTACCCAAATCATAAAGCAGCTCGAGTCCGTAGCGAAATATATCAATTCACCCAGCTTCCAAATGAAACATTTTCAAACTGTCTTGAACGCTTCAAGGATCTGTTAGTCCAATGTCCACATCACGGCATTCCTAGATGGGAACTGTGCCGAATCATTTATGAGGGCATTAATCCTAACACAAGACAGACCCTTGAATCCATGTGTCAAGGCAACTTCATGACTAAAGATGATGGGGAAGCCTGGAAATTTTTAGAAGATTTCGCTGAAAAATCTTTACAGTGGGAGGGTGTGAGTCAATCGTCTAGGAATGGCAATGATATTTCCATAGGAGTTAGAGCTGACATTGCAGCTATACACAAGAAACTCGAGACTATGGAAAACCAATTTTTAGCTGCCGCCCTAAATCAAATGTCACTCTCCAAAACTGTATGTGGATGTTGTTCTGATCCTTCTCATTTGACGGAAGAATGTCCACGAAATTTTCCGTTTCAAGGTCACGAGCATACCAATGCCGCATTTCAAAGACCTAGAAACGATCCATCTTCTTCCATATATAATCAGGGTTGGAGGAATCACCCTAACTTTGTTTGGAACCAATCACAATCTCAAAACACGGTTCCAACCCAACACAATTTCCAAAGGGTCCCTCCACCACAACAGCAACCACCACTTCAATTGACTCAGCACCCCTTCCAATCACAAAACTTCCAAAATCCGGCCTACACTTTTGCACCACATGAAAACTCTTTGCAATTGACCGGTACAGATAATATCTCTGCACTAGCACAAACCTTGGATACTTTCATGAAACAATCCATCCAAGGGACGGCAAGTTTGCAATCTTCCGTCGAGAATGTGATGAAGATCATTGTCTCTCAAAATGAGAATATCAAATCGATGGAAGCACAAATTGCACGATTAAAAGACGAAATGAGTGCAAGAGAGAAAGGGAAATTTCCAGCTCAATCTTTACCCAATCCTGGCTATTCACATCATGTGGATGCAATCACGTTGAGATCTGGGAGAGTGCTTGACAACCACGTTGGGGAAGAGTTTGATGATTCTGATAAATCAATCAATAACACCCCGGCTGAGACCTTTCCTCACACACACACTTCTAATTCTGACCCTAGTTCTTCTACCCCACCACCTTCTTGCGAGCCTATTCTTCGTTTCCCAAAAGGCTCGCCATCTCAGCCCACCTCTTCTACTTCTCCACGGACGATCCCTACTTCTATTCTGGGATCGGGTCCACACACACTTCCTTCTCCTATGATGGACCCAACGCTTATTGCTAAAGCACCTTATCCTAATCGGTTAAGGGCTAACACATCGAGTCCACATATGGAGAAGATTATGGACATGTTTAAGCAAGTTAACATCAACATCCCTCTCCTAGATTCCATCCAACAAGTTCCGTCCTATGCAAAAACTCTTAAGAACTTGTGCACTAGGAAGAGGAAGACTCAAGTGCCCAAGAAGATATTCATGGCAAAGACGGTAGACACGGCTTTCCCCCAACAATTACCGAGGAAACGTAAGGATCCTGGATATCCTACTATTTCCATTTCTATTGGGGGAAAACACATCAACTGTGCTCTACTAGACCTTGGTGCTAGTGTTAACCTGCTTCCATTCTCAGTCTATGAGTAGTTAGGGATCGGAGAGTTGAAGCCAACCCATTACACTCTCCAGATGGCTGACCGATCAATCACCAAACCTAGGGGTGAACTGGAGGTTGTGTTAATAAAAATCGGGGAATTCATATTCCCTGTGGACTTTATTGTAATTGATACACAGCCTGTAACGAACCCACGGAATCAAATTCCGGTGATTTTAGGTCGCCCCTTTTTGGCCACTTCCAACGCTATCATCAACTGTCGTAATGGTTCTATGACCCTATCCTTCGGGAATAGGTCAATAGAGCTGAACATTTACAAGTTGGGAAGTGTACCCTCCGAACCTACTGCTCAGGTCTGTTCTGTCGACTTAATGGATGTCGACAGCAGCGAATTTGATGATCCTCCTGATACCGATCTTGACTCTTTTCATACGATATTATTTGACCCAACTATGTATCATACACATACGGACTCTTCCACCGAGTTGTCCGGGTCAACAACTAACACCAATTATGAACCGTTTTTAGAGTCTGAAGATCACCCCGTACTTTGTGATGACATTATTCTTCGGGGTATTGATTGAACTTTTGAGGAAATCTTCGCTGATGAACTCGCATTTTTGAATGATACGGGTGTTGAGATGAATCATCTCCCAATCAATGAAATTGAACCTCCATCCCTTTTTCTGGACTGTAAACGGAATGCGAGTAATCCATCACATACACTGCATCGTCTCTCCAATACGAGACGCACACACATTCTATTCCACCACTTAACCTTTCCCTACTTCTTCTTCCACCAACCAGAGCACTGCATTGATAAAATTTTCGAATGGTTGGTGTTAACTTTCGGTCTTTGCAAAGCATGGCATCGACCAATGATTCTTGACCCCCTCATGTGATTTTCAAAAGATTAACATTGCATAACTCAAGTTTGGGGGGGCATTTTTTCTGGCTCTTGAAAAGAAAATTTTTACAAAATGATGAGCCAAAAATAAGTTTGGGGAAGGATCTTCACTTAAATATTTTGCCCCCGTTAATAAATTTCCTCCCAGGCTTACAGATTTTTCGAGATTTAGCAGATGGCAACAGTGAGGACACTGTTGAAAACAAGTTTGGGGGAGGTTTGTGCTTATTTTCGCAGCATTTGCGTATCACTTCGCATAAGCACAAAACATTTTTGAAAACCTATAAAAAATTTAAAAAATTTCAAAAGATAAAAATATTTTTTTGTACATAAATAAGATAATAAAAGTTTAGATAGTGAAAAATTGCATCCATGAGATTAGAAAAATTTAAGAAAACTAAGAAAATTAGAAGTTTTGTTATACGAACTAGTAATAAGTAGTTATGAACCGTTGTCCCAAGGGTTAGTAAGATAAAGGAAGTCACTAATCTGAGGATAAAAAGAAGTCTGAAAAATAGTTTCTATTCTGGAAGCCAAACATTTTGAACGTTGATACCCTACTATTCGCACTTACACATGTCTTGATGCCCGGGATAGTAGAGGATACCTTGAAATGCTCTTGTCTAAAAGCCGATGTATGAAGGAAATAAAATGAAAAAAAATGAAAAAAAAAAATTAAATGGTGAAAAAAATGAACACTGGTTTTGTTATCGCCAAGGCGGCAATAAAAAAATATATAGCGAGGATGCCTCTTCACCTAGTGCCCTAAGGCCAACTGGTCTGGGAGTCACTGCTAAGCCTGAGGTGGTGCAAGACGAGGAAAATACACCAAATAAGCAAGCACATGAGAAATCGGTCGGTTAGTACCTCAAGAAGTATTAACGGTCGCATGAAAGTGTGTGAGCAATCTCATCTAAATATTCATTAATCAAAAAGTACTGAGGCTGATGGGCAAGAGTATGATAGCTTGAATTGAATTCTCCGGGTGTAGGGATGTCCTTTACACACACGCAGGGTGATATGATCGATGTTTGGAAGAAAGATAGGAATGAAGAATAAGACGATGTTTTATTGAGGGAGAACGTGATTTCTGACATCTTTTCATGACCATTTAGATAGGGCTCATGACAACCGAACAGCTAGCTTAGATGGAAACCCTAATTTTCAAGGCTTTTCTTTTACAATTCTTTTCTTTAAATGTAATATTCATGATCTTTCTTTTATTATTGGATTTGGTGGGTGCAATCCGCTGAAAACCCTTAGGAGACAACACTCCTCCTACTAGGGACACCTAGAGGTTTAAAGGCTTGTTGCACGTGCTCAGTGCAATCGTGTTGCCTACGAAAGTGTACTAGTTAGTTTTTCTCTTTCTTTATTTTCTCCTTCTCTTTTTAATAAAATCATTCGCTCGAGATGATCGAAAATAAGTTTGGGGGAATTTGATCAGTCGAAAATACTGCATTTTTAACATGGCAATTTCCCTATCATTTGCACTCATCTAGAAGTGTTCGGTATTCATATTACACATATTAGCAAAACATCTCTGAAATACCAGATTGCATGTGTTAGACTTTAAAACCGGCACTTTTAGGAAAATTGTGTGTTTATCATGGCATCGCATCATCCTTGTATTGCGCAACTCTTATCCCGAGAAATTGTGCAGGAAATTGCAGAAGAGCTGATCAAAAATACGCCAACTCAATGATTTCAGATCTGGTAGCAATTTAGAGGGAAATATAAAAATCAACATATCAGAAAAAGGCCCACATATCAGCCCAAGACCACAGAAGAAGACCCAAGCCCTGAAGCCTCCAAAGTGCCGCGGTTCCGCGGCGGGAGCCTGCTTGAGCCGCGGAACCACGGCGTGGCTCAGTTTTTCTCCACATGTCTAAAAGAACGGCCAAAGCTTTCAGAATACTGTAGAAACTCCACATGGCTCATCTAGAAGGCTCGGCTTAACAAACTTTTGGAGGGAAATTCAAATCTCTTGCTAACAAACTTTTGGAGGGAAAATTCAAATTTGAAATCCTAGATCTAGGGTTTTGAGGTCTATAAAAGAGAGCCTAGATCTAGGGTTGAGGTAGTTCATCAATTCTTCATTCTCTCTTCATCTTCCATCCACAAGTTGAGTGACACGACTTGTGCGAAACCCTAACCCTAATTCCAATTCAAAATCAAGATCAAGATCCCGAGTACCATTCAAGCAAGAGAGCCTTCAACCTTTAGAAAGCGACGCCGGATTCTATCGGAGTAAGAGATCCAAGCCGATCCGCGACTCAAGGAGCCGAGCGAAGCCGAAATCGACGATCTAGTTCCTTCCTTTTGTAAATTCAAGAGAGTTGTAACAAAATTTGTCGATAAATAAAGGTGAAATTTCTATATCTTACTTATCTTTTGATTCAACATTATGATTCGATCTCAATTTGTGATTGTGGTTGTTATTATGATGTTTGAGTAAAACTCCGCTCGTATAGGAGTTGTGACGATCAATAGAATGATGATGATTTAGATCTTTTTACAATTCTTAAATCCTATAACGATTGTAAATTCTTGTGAATCAAATGATCGATGACCTAGTTTCGGGATGATACTTTCTTGATTGTGTTCACTCGAAATTAGGGATCCACGATCGATTCTTGAATTTACAAGAGGCTAGAATGTGAATGATATCGACGAAGGAACAAGGGATAAATGATGAAACCCTAGTTTCACAAGAAATCCCTAATTCTCGTCGATCATCATCGATCTAGTATCAATTCATCGATGGATAAGAATACGTAATCGCTAGATTTCATCACATCTATAGATCCGATCGATTCCTACGAGCCTCACTTCGATTCTTGATATTTGGATTGGAAATCATCAATTGACACTTCATGATTTTAATGTTTTCTTGTTATTAGATTTAGATTTTTCTAATTCTTGAAATTCAATTTACAAATCATGAATTGTTTGTTTTCTTTTCTTTAAAGTTTCAACTCATCTAAATCGAAACACGAACGATTACACTTTCCCTGTGGACGATCCGCACTTACTAACGCGCTACATTCGACACCGTTATTGATTGCGGTCAAAATATTTTTGGTTGTGATTTCTATACAATTTTCATACTACACAATCCGAAATCGTTTTCAATCAAATGACGCCGTTGCCGGGGATCATTTGATCTACTTACACAATCAGAAATTGTATTCAGTCAAATGGTGCCGTTGCCAGGGATCATTTGATTTATACACACAATCGGAAATCGTATTCAATCAAACATCATCAGGTAGAAATCGAAATAAACAACGATTCCTAGGTCAACTATATCATAAAGGTAATACTATGATATCTAGGGTGACCGTGTCTGCATGTGTGCCAACAATATAATCAATGTCTGTATGCATGTGGATATCCTCCACGTGTCTACCAATGACACAACAACATCATGGAACATGAGTGTCCAGTATCGACACTCGAAACATCATGAAAGCATACACATATAAATATAAGGATATCAACCAACGTGTGTCCATCAACGACACATCAAAATCATGGAACTTGAGTGTCTAACACCGAAACTCGAACATCATGAAAACATATGCATGTATATATATATGAGGATATCAACCACGTGTGTCCATCAACGACACATCAAAATCATGGAACCTGAGTGTCTAACACCGACACTCGAAACATCATGAAACCCGTATCCAGCATCGACACGTAAATCCTCATATCTTAGGCGCCGAATATTCATATCGGCCTTCATATCTATCTCATCTCACGCGTCGCATCCTCAGATCGGTCCTCATATCCATCTCATATCATAACTCCAAAATGGTATCCTCCGGATATCCGCCGAGCTTTATACAATGACCGGTAGGTGGTACTCTCTCTGCCAGGCTCATCGTCTACACCACGAAAATCACCTCTCACCCCGGGGAACCATACCGGGTCCACCATGTGCCTGCAGACAGTGCCTCCCGCTCCTCGAATCAGGTCTCATAAGCCACTCTCAGAACCGAGAAAACATATGGTGGGCGTCTCGAAATATCATATCAAGAGAAACCGGGTTTTAAGACAATACATAATTTCCTTTGAAATTTAACCACGTCTTTCAAATCCAGAATCTCATGAAAAACAGCATCTTAATGCGTATAATCATAAAGCATGATATATGCAAACATAGAACAGTAATATGCACATATCAAGGGAAAACCGCTCTTTTAAATGAATCCAGTTTTTAAATATATCCTGCGGTTCCCAATTTCTCCAAAGTCAAATGCAACATCGTATAAAGGTGTATATGTAACTATAACAACATATCATAATGATATAACAATTCTACTGTGTAAGTGACATAGCAATTATCGATGATGAAGTGTGTGAGCCGGCAAATCTGTGTAAGTGTAACATACATATCATCGATAATGGTGTAGGTGTACTAGCACAGGTATATGTAATGCAATAAGAATGACATGAACGTAGCATAAAGTGCATCGTCAGCTAAATGCTATAAGGGATACATATCTACAACATATCTGAGTCAGTGAATCTATCAATCGGCATCCAGCCGCACCACATCACGTACGGTATAATCCATCGTACGGCATCCTCTACTCAAGGGTATGGGTCAATCATCATAAAACTCATCACGTACGGTAAATTATCGTACGGCAGCATTAAACCATTAGGGATCCTATCAACCTATATGACGCTGAGGGTACGGACCTAACGTCTAGTACGGCATATCACTCATGATTCACAACATTATATATGTCTATATATCTATATCCCAGGTCGCATCCATAACAATCTCATATCAGGGGACCGGCAAAGGTATCAATCCTCTCATATCGACTCGCATCCGTATACCAACATATCAATCAATTCATCATATCACATCGTATATTCTTTCATCACATTAATATCTCATATCAAGTCATCTTATGTATACATTCTATCTTATAAATCTCATATCATGCTACTATAAATCTCATACTTATTCTCTTGCAACTACGTATACATATCGTGATTCACATTCATGTTTTGAATCCATATATATCAATTCTATCATATCATGTCACACTAAACAATACACAAATCTTAAGTCGTGGTATATCTTGTCTCCTACTAATCCTTAAACCATAATAATTTGCGGGGGTGCTATACGCCATCCACCCGACTTCCCTCGTAGATATAAATCTACTCACCTGCGGAACTCCTTGTTCAGCCATAGTCGATGCGCTTCGTCGTCTCGGAATCCACGCGAAGGTACCTACAATCAATACGAAACCGCAAAACTATTAACATCAAGTTCCAAAATCCAATACGGCACGCGGTGCGCTCATAGGTTAGAACCTATAGCCTACGCATGCAAAACCAACCAAACAACCCTCATTGTTGACGTACAAATATCCAACGACCCAATACAATATCAAATACTAAAATCAAGAATTCCAAAATACGGAAAACATAACCAAAACCACTCATAACAGCTCCCAGATTCTCTCTTAGGTAAAATGGGATTAAACTAGCAATGCAGTGGGGTTGAATATGAAGTAAATGAGCTACAGACCAAACCTAGACACCAAATACCCCAATGAGGCCGGCCACATCACCATGAAAACCGGCGAGCTCGGCCCGGGGTGCTCCATTAGGGTCCTTCTTCTCAGGGTGGTCTCCTAGTGTCTTAAATGGGTCTCTGGAGTTGCTAGTTTTTCTCAGAAACTTCCCAGGTTGCCCCAGATTCCCTGTAGGCCTTAAGGTTTCACAAAACCGACACGGAACAATTCTAACTTCGTGTATCGGGTTCTAAACTCATTTTCAGGCCTCTAAATCAATCTTTAAGGTTTTGTAAACACTCACTACACCTCAATCGGCCACTTAACAGCAACTTTCAATTTTCTAAAATCACTAACCTATTTAACTCAAATTCTATACTAAAAATACGATATTTAACACGATTACAATCTAAAAGTGAAGAGATATACCTCATTGGCCACTTAGGAAAATTCTAGAGTTGCTCAAAGTCTTCAAAATCCAAACTTAAAAGGTTCTAAGGGTTTAGAATAGCTTGGTGCATATTTTTAATGAAAGGGGCATGAGGTTTTGACAAGGAAATGAAGATGATGCATGGGGATAGTGAGATGAGTGAGATGATGTAATTGAGTTGAGGAAACAATGGAGGAGGATGAAGAATGGGCAGCCAAGTCTAACCCTCTCACTCTCTTAGCCTCACTCTCTCTTACCCTCACTCTCTCACAACAAATATCTCTTTCGTTTCATTCATAAAAATCCCAATGGCATCAATTCTTATTCTATTCACACTTAACTCTTTATTTCCTTTTCTTTTCTTTCTTTTCCTTTCTCTTTTCTTTCTATAACTCTCAAAACTCACAAGTCACAAATCCAACATGCACATGACACGATGCACAAGTCATGAGAAAAACGTAAAAACACGGATTTGGCCAAAAATCCGATAAATATCATTAAAATAAATAAATCATTTTATTCTCTGATAAATTTCCAAATATTGGTATATCCTTATACCATTTTACGAAAAATCCATATTCGCAAATCGAATAGTTTTCGCGAAATATATTATTTTAATTTTAAATTCCCAAAAATAATATTTTATATTTCTGAAATGTTACACTGCTGATAAAGCCGGAAGAAGGTTTGATGTCTCCCCTCTGTCGTCTTCAATGATTATTGGAGGATATTCGGCTGGAGGGTCCGGCTGGATCATCCTCTCCACCATATCTTGGAATATGAGCGCCATTTGTTTTATATTAGCCGCTTGTTCCGTGGCCTCTTTATCTTTCTTTTCGAGAATTCTTCGGAGGAAATCGGTGTCGGTTTCTTGCTCCTGACGTTGCTCCGGCGACGCTTCCAGGCTTTATTTTTACCTAGTGAGTACAGTCATCTTTGTCAACATCTTCTGGAGTTTCTGTTGTTGCTCCTGAGCCTTTGTTATGGACCGCGTAAGTGGTCGATGACCCCCAGAAGCACGAAATTCCTCTTTTCCGGAAGCCATGTAAATGGTGTGCACTACCATGCCCCTAGACTTGGGGCGTTTAGATTCAGTGCCCTTGAGATTTGTCGCAGGCACGGGAATCTTCTCCAGCCTTCTCCTTTTATGGGCGGTCGAAGTTGAGGGGGCGGTTGTAATAGGCACCCATGCAGACGATACCTTCTATGGTACGACGGGATGGTCCTTCTCTTGCCAGATTTTCTTCAGTCGGCGGGAGTAGTCTTTGTCGATTACAGAGTCTTGGACTCTCCACCAGACCCTGTGGATTTTGGAGGACAGCCGCTGAGGAGATTGTTCCGGCTTTTCCTTTGTGATGTTTTCCGCAGGCGGAAGAGACCTTTTTAACACGGCAGTTGGAGAGTTCTTGCGCACCCTCCTGAGCGGCCCAAAGCTGTTCCCAGTTGGAACAGCAGCATCAACTTCCACCATTGGAGCTGGTAGGGTAAGTCCAGAAGGGGAACTGCCCCCAGCTTTCCTCACTCGGCGCCAGTGACGACGTCAAGCATGTCGTGTAGCCGGGATCACCTATATCGTCGGAGTAGCTTCGTCATACCCCCTGCTTTGAGGAAAGGCTGTTATTGGCGCCAGCCTGTCAAAGAATGACATCCGCTGGGAAGGAATAGTCAACCTGTCGAAGGCCGACTTTCGAGTTGGGGAAGTAGTTTGGATGACTTCAGCTGCAGCAGGAGTTGGGATAGCCTTCTCCGGTATTGCGAGCCTCTTTGTGGGCTCATTTGAGCTTAGGCTGAGCCTGTCGAAGACTAAGACAGTAGACTTGGACGACCCGTTGAGAGGGGCCGCGGTAGTTGCAAGCCGATCGAAGACCGACTTCTTTGGAGCTTCCTATGACGGCACTGGAGCGTTGAAGCTCATTGACTGGAGCATGGTCCCGAAGAACAATCCAGTGGTGGTCTGTGTTACCTGTTCCACCGGCATTGCGAAGATGGAGGCCGCTTGGGGCCCGTAAGTTACTTCTCCAGACGAGGCGGAGCGGGAGCAGTTGGTGCAGCTGGAAAACATTGATCTTCTTTTCTCTGCACGGGAGCAAGACACCAAATCTTAGTACCTTGAATCCACAAGCAACCATAGCAGACTGCGATTTGTTCGCGAAACACGACATATGAAGTGTGGAGTGGAAAGAGGAAAAGGTCCTACCGGGCGTGCCAGAATCTGTTTACTGCCGAAAACGAGGGACGGGACCGCGTAGGCCGTCTTACCTGAATTTGGGGGAAGATGCTATTTGGTTTTATCTGTCTACCTCTCCGAAGATGCCAAGTTGATTTATGGCACCATGTATTGAAGGTTTAAATGGATGAGGCCATTGTAGCAAACTTCGTCAGATTCCCCCTTGTTGTGAGGGGTTTTTGATTGTGGGGACGCTCTTCCCTGCAGGTGGAAGCCCTTGCAGTTAATTACGTTACCACGTAACGATAATCACTTTCTCCTGCTCCAGAAGTTACTTCATGTCGTGTGCGTTTGTTTTATTTTTAGTTGCTCGCGGCTTGTATACGGAGACTAATTCGTGTTGTCGCCCGTAGGGCGTGGATTATTCCAAATCCGTATTTTCTTAGATTTGGGTTTGGGTTGATTTAAGGATCGTTAATCTCGTTTGAGATTAAGATCAACTTAAACGGTTGTTGAGGATACGTTAGTCTAATTTTAGACTAAGATCTACTCAATAGGATTTTGGGATCATTCAGATCCAGCAAAAGAGCATTTAGGCTCTATTGTTTTAGTTTAAGGACGTTTTGGTCCGTTATTAATTTAGGGACATTTCGGTCCACAGATCACCATTTTTAAGGTGATGGTTTCGTTTAAGGACGTTGCGGTCCACAGTAGTTTAAGAACATTGCGGTCCGTTATTAGTTTAAGAACATTGCGGTCCGTTATTAGTTTAAGAACGTTACGGTCCATTATTAGTTTAAGGACATTGCGGTCCACAGTTGCTGGTTGTCGAGACCCGCCACCTCTCTGAAGACGTTAAGAATTACAACGACATATATCAAAGGTGTAAAGAGATGTACCCTTGAACCAATGAATGTTCATCAGGGACTTGGTATTCCTGTTTGGGACTAAGGCCAATTTAGAAGAAGACATATGGGCTCAATCAATTTGGGGTTTAGCCAACCTTGGGCTTAGGCCACTTGATTACTTATTTGGGCTTGATCCCCTTTCTGTATCAGCACTGCTGAGTATTGATTTGGGTTCTGACACACCTTTTTTTTATTTTATTTATATTCTTTTATATGGAGTGTTAAACAATTTATGGCGCCCACGTGCGGAGCACGTGAGGCGCTCGGCGCTGAGCACCAGACACTGAGTGCTAAGCACCTTTTATTAAATAGCGCCCACGTGAGGAGCACGTGGAGCGCTCGACGCTGAGCACTAAACTTTGAGTGCTAAGCGCTTTTTATTAAATAGTGCCCATGTGAGGAGCACGTGGAGCGCTCGGCGCTGAGTGCCAGACTTTGAGTGCTAAGCGCTTCTTATTAAATCGCGCCCACGTGAGGAACACGTGGAGTGCTTGGCGCTGAGCGCCAGATTTCGAGTGCTAAGCGCTTCTTATTAAATAGCGCCCACATGAGGAGCACGTGGAGCGCTCGGCGTTTAGCGCCAGACTTTGAGTGCTAAGCACTGAGTTTTCTGTTCTGCTCAATTCAATTCTCTGATAATTAGATTTTCACTTGTGAAAGACTTTGTCTTATAGATCTGAAATCTGGAAAAAGAACTAAGTGCTTCTGAGAGTTAAACTCTTAGATATGGATGAGATGTTGTGATCTCTCTTATTTTTATTTACTTTGAGGAGAAATCGTTCTCGTCTTGAAGTTTGAAGTTTATGGGGGGGTTCTTCTCTCTTTCTCTGTATATCTCCCTCTCTTCAGTCTCAAGTCATTTATATAGCAAAGGCAAGTTTGTTGATTTTTTTTAAGGAAATCTCTCATTGAGAGATTTTTTATTAATTCGGGGATTTTATCCATCGTTGGATCTTTGATCAAGTGACCTCTGTTTTACAGAAGACATTTTTCTTATTTTTAACAAGATTGGGAAAATATTTTCCCATACAGAGCTTATTCTGTAGCTTGGTGATTTTTAATCACCATTGGATTTTTGATCCAACGGTACTCTGATTTACAGAGCACAATCTTTCTTGTTTAGAAAGATTCGAGAAATATTTCCTCAACAGACTTTAATTATGTAATTTAATGATTTATCATTTTCGTTGGATCTTTGATCCAAGGGTGGAGAACTTTCGTTCTGGCGCTGGCGCTCTCGTGCTTTGCACGTAAGGCGCTGCCTCAGAGTTTTTAACTCTTGGCGCTGGCGCCCTCGTGCAAAGAACGTGAGGCGCTGCCTCATTACTGAAAGTGTCTTTTTACCTTCTTTCTCCGCTTTTCCTAAGTCAAACTTCTCTTTCCCAGAGCATGAAAATAGTTCCATCATGCACAGCATTTTCTGTGCCTAGACTTAAATGTCTCCCTTCATAATCTGAAGCAATGCTTCTCTTCTCTCTCATTTTCAGAGAATCATTTTAACAGAGAAGAGCTATGGCTTGTAATCGTCCACATGCTCGCCGGCAGCCATGGGAAGTGCCTATCGAAGAAATTGTTTCTCGTTTTGCTGCACGCTTGGTGAACCCTACTCTTACGGATGACCAATGCGACACGGTACTACACGAGCTCTTGACTCGTAAAGGATCTCCTCTTCCCATCGGCTCCATTTGGCTCTAGATGGTTTTCTTATCCGTGATCGATGATATTCCCCCTCATCAAGCGGAGATGACTCTGGCAATACTCGATGTCGCGGAGGACAAGATCGAGTGCTTTCACGAGACACTTTTGATTATCGCAGCTCTGAGGGATCGCTCTGTTCGGCTGCTAAGCCAGATACGGGCTCAGTGGGTCGCCATGTCTGCCTTCGATGATGGGTGCGGTGCTGACCGATGGGTAGCTACTCCTCGTGAAGATCGCCGCTTTGCCATGGTGGAAAAGGCAGAGAGGGAGTTAGAGAATTTTATCCATATTTTTATCAATCCCTGTACTTTTGATCCCATGTATGGTGATCTATTTCCTGTAGAATAAAATGTTCAATTAAATACTTTCTTTTTGTCGTTGAACACCTGTTCTTCCTCTGATGTGTGCGTATATGAATGAGCCCGATTTCACACATATCTATAAACGAAACGTAAACCGGTGTAAACAGAAACAAATAGCTTTTGGCCGAATGTTTTGGCGAGAACACTCCTTTTCCACACAGGTTAAGGAAGGGGAAACAGACCAAGTTCACAAATGGAGAAGATTGTGGAAATTTTTAAACAAGTTAATATAAACATTCTTCTCCTAAATACTATCCAACAAGTTCCGTCCTATGCGAAAATTCTAAAGGACTTGTGCTCTAGGAAAAGGAAAATTTAAGTGCCTAAAAAAGTTTTCCTAGTGAGTAATGTGAGCACTGCTTTTACCCAACAAATACCCAAGAAACAAAAAGACCCCAGGAGTCCTACAATATCTATTGCTACTGGGGGTAAAAATATCAATCGTGCTCTACTCGATTTAGGTGCTAGGGTTAACTTGCTTCTGTATTCTGTCTATGAGCAATTAGGCATCGGAGAGTTAAAACTGGCGCACTGCACTCTTCGGATGGCCGATCGATCTATCACCCAACTTAAGGGTGAGCTAGAGGACGTGTTAATCAAAGTCGGGGAATTTATATTCCCTGTGAACTTCATAGTTATTGATACACAGCCTGTAGCAAACCCTCGAAACCAAATCCCGGTGATTCTAAGTCGATCTTTTCTAACGACTTCCAACGCAATAATCAATTGTCGAAACGGTTCTATGGCCCTATCCTTCGGAAAGATGTCAATGGAGCTTAACATTTACAAGTTGAGAAGTGAACCCTCTGAATCCTATGCTCATGTATGTTCTGTTGAAATGATAGATTCCGACAGCAGCGAACTTGAAGAGCTTCACGATACTTATCTCGACTCCACTAGTATGTTGTTGTTTGATCCTGCTATTTATTATACACATGAGGACCCTTCTATCGACAAGTCCACACTCAAGTCCGAATCCTTTGACTTGTCGAATAAATTAGTCGAGCTGTCCGGGTTAACATCCAATGCTAAATATGAACCTTTTATGGAGTCCGGGGATCATACATTTCTTTCCGATGAGATTATCATTCGGAATATCGATGAAATCTTTGAATACATTTTCGCCGAAGAACTCACATTCTTAGAAGACATGGGAGTTGTGATGAATCAACCCCAACCCAAAGAAGTTGAACCGCCCCCTTCTTCTTATCAAGAACGAGAATGCGAGTAATCCATCATCATTGTTTCGTCTCTACAAATCGAGACCTAAACCCGTTCTATTTTCTCCTCCAAACTTGAGTAAAATAATATTAAAAACCCGTTCTATTACATTTCTTAAGGAGGAGAAAATATTTTGGCTCTTGAAAGAAGATTTTTACAAAATTATAAGCCAAAAATAAGTTTGGGGGAGGTTTTCACTATCATTAATTCATATCTCCGTTACTAACTTTTCCTCCCAAGTCTACAGGTTTTTAAAGTTTAACAGATGACATCAGTGGGGACACTGCTGCAAATAGGTTTGGGGGAGGTTTGTACTTATTCACGCATCATTATACTATGCATTATACTAACATATTTTGCATTATACTACATAAGTGCACAAAAAAAATTTGATAATAAAATATTAGAAAGTGAAAAATTACATATGAAAGATAGGAAAAGTTTAAGAAAATCAAGAAAATAGATGTTTTATAACGAAGCCAATAATAGGTAGTCATGAGTTGTTGTCCCAAGGGTTAGTAAGATGAAGGGAATCACTAATCTGAGAATAGAATTAAGTCTGAAAAATAGTCCATATTCTTGAGTCCAAACTTTTGAACATTGATACCCTACTATATGCACTTGCACACATCTTGAAACTTGGGATAGTAGATGATACTTTGAAATGCTCTTGTCTAAAAGCCTTAGTATGAAAAAAAGTGAAACATAAAAAATATAAAATGGTGACGAAAAATGAACACTGGTTTTGTAATTGTTTAAGGCAGGATAAAAAAATATAGCGATGGTGCTTTATCACCTAGTGCCTTAGACCAACTAGTTTGGAAGCCACTACTAAGCCTTAGGTGTTGCAAGACGAGAAAATTGCTAATTACGCCTAAATAAGTGAACACATTTGGTAATCAGTCGATTGGTACCTCAAGAAATATTAACGGTCGCATGAAGAATGTGCGAGCAATTCCATCTAAAATATTCACTGACTAAAAAGTACTAAGGAAGATGGACAAGAGTATTATAGCTTGAATTGAATTCTCTAAGTATAGGGGTATGTTTATACACATGTAGGGGTATATGATCGATATTTGGAAGAAAGGTAGGGAGGAAGACTAAAGGCGATATTTTATTGAGAGATGATGTGATTGCTGACATCTTTTCATGACCATTAAGATAGGGCTCATGGCAACTGAAAATCTAGTATAGTTTGGAACGCTTTTTTTCAAGTTCTTTCTTTTATAAATCCTTATCGTTGTATGTAACTTTCATCTTCTTTCTTTTATTATGGGATTTTGTGGGTGTAATCCGCTGAAAACCCTCAGGAGACAACACTCCTCCTACTATGGACACCTAAAGGTTTAAAGGCTTGTTGCACGTGCTCAATGCAATCGTGATTGCCTACGAAAGTATGCTAGGTTTTTCTTTTCCTTTTTTTCAACCTCTCTTGAATAACTAGTTTACTCGGGACGATCAAAGTTAAGTTTGGGGGTATTTGTTCAGTCAAAAATATTGCACATTTGATGGAACATTTCTTTACTTTTGTTAAGTATTTAAAGGTGTTTATGGTAATTATGGTACATATGTGGGTTTATCTGCAAAATATTCTTTATCATATGTTTATACACTATACTTAACATTATAAAGGAAAATATATGCATATAATATTTTAGTAATTTAAATATGCATATCATATCAAATATCCCTAATCAATATTCTTAAAATATTATATCATATAAAATGGTTAGGATAATATCTCAATAATATAATAAATATTACTAACACTATGATTTGAGATATTGTGCAGAGCTTGGCTCAGGTCTGGAATCAAGCAGATCCGAGATGTCAAATCAAATCTACCGAAATATTGAAACAAATCACAAGATCTAACAATGGCAGAGATTCAGAATAAGATATTCAGAATGTAGACATCTAAGAAATCTCCAAATGTCAACACCAGAGAGCACAATAAATCTCAACTCATGAATACACTAAACCGCCGCGGTTTAGCGGCCAAATGCAATATATGCCGCGGATCCGCGGCAAGATCTTGACCGTAGGATCAGATATTTTGGTGGTTGGATGATAGCTGCGTATCCTAACTTATGAGATATAGGGTTTGTATCTTCTATGACTATTTAAAAGACCGAAAGCTACACTTGGAAATTATCACCTAATAGATCAAACCTAAAAGATTAAGAGGTCTAAAACGATCCACGCATCCAGATTGATCATCAGCTGTTCATCTACTTCTTACGAGACAGAGATTGTGAGCATAAACTAAGGTTCTTGTACTCTAAATTCGACGGATTTTTAAATGATAGTTGATTAATAAAAAGGTAGATTTTTAATTTAATTCTGTACATTTTACTTTCTGCATTACTTTCTGCATTTACAATATGATCTCCTACTTCATCTTCTCTTCTATTTCAACCATGCGTGAGTAGTTCTACACTTGCTAGGGTTTGTAGAATTAGGATAGAACAATGGATGATAAAATCTCTTAACTTCTTTTACATCTTATAAAGTTTATAAACTTTAGAAAAGTAATTGTTAACATCCTAATCGGGCGTGCTACCAATTTATTGATAGTTTCGACCGCGATTTGTGATTAGATTCACAATTGTTTTGGTAAAGGCTAGACATGAATAGAGGTCAATGAAAAGATAAGGGTTAAGAGTGGGAACCATATTCATTCCAAAAACCCTAATCTGCATTCACCACTATCGATCTAGTTTTAAATCTATTAAAAGATAAAAGGAGTTATCTTTAATTAATCATCCATTACTACCAAATTCTATGAACCCTACAAGCCTCTTCTTTATAGATTCTACATCCGTATATCGTAGATTTACAACCAATCACCCCTTCTTTCATTCAACTCATCTAAAGCAAGTAAAAGATTCGACGTTTTCCTGAGAACGATCCGTACTCATCTCGGCTAGCAATTAGCGACACCGTTATTGATTGCGGCTACTTTACTTCACACAACACATCTTTTTCCAAATACAGAATCAATCACTATCCAACATATGATCTGGAGTTGGCAGCCGTCATCTTCGCACTTAAGATTTGGTGCCACTATCTCTTGGGAGAACGAGTGGATATATTCACTGACCACAAGAGTCTGAAGTATGTATTTACTCAGAAGGAATTAAACATGCGGTAGAGAAAAAAGCTAGAACTCATAGCGGACTTCGACATCAACCTATAGTATCATCCTGAGAAGGTGAACGTAGTTCCTGATGCACTTAGTCGCTAGCCATTAGCAATGAACCTCACCACTCAGTAGAAGCTACAGCAAGAATTGCACGGACTGGAGATCGAAGTAGTTGTGCCAAGTAACGCTTCATATTTGATGAACTTACAAGTCCAGTCCACTCTTGTCAATCAGATCAAGACAGCCCAAACAAATGATACCAAGCTACAAAAGATCCGAGAACAAGTAGAAAGTAGACTTCGAACTGACTTCATCATTCACGAAGATGGATCCTTGCGATATGAAAGTCGATTATGTGTACCAATCGGCCATGTTCGATAAGAGTTAATGAAAGAAGCTCACAGCTCTCCTTATTCTGTACACCGCGGTGGCACGAAAATGTACAAGGATCTACGACAACACTACTGGTGGCATGGAATGAAGCACGAAGTAGAAAGGAGCGTAACCAAGTGTTTGGTGTGTCAGCAAGTGAAGGCTGAACATCACAGAACTGCTAGTCTACTTCAGCCGTTATCAATCCCAGAATGGAAATGGCAGCACATTACCATGGACTTCGTGGCTGCCCTCCCTCGCAGCACGAAGGGTAACGATGTAATATGGGTTATTGTGGATCGACTCACCAAGTCAGCTCACTTTATTCCATTTCGAGTTGGCCAGTCAACTGAGACGTTAGCAAAGAAGTACATGGAGGTAAGTATAAATCTAAATTAAGATTTAACCTTTCAAGATGTACCATATTTGATACCCATGAACTCATGCAGGAGATCGTGAGATTGCATGGAGTACCTGTTTGCATCGTCTCCGATCGTGATATAAGATTCCGGTCACAATTTTGGCAGAGTCTGCAAGCTAGCCTGGGAACGAGTCTGAATTTCTGCACGGCTTATCATCCAAAAACAGACGGAAAGTCCGAGCGAACAATTCAGATTATGGAGGACATGCTAAGAGCTTGTATGCTAGACTTCGGAGGTTCATGGAAGATCACCTACACCTTGTGAAGTTTTCATACAACAATAGCTATCAGGCAAGCATTGGAATAGCACCATTCGCAGCACTCTACGGACGGAAGTATCGTTCACCGCTGAGTTGGAACGACATTATAGATCATGAACTCCTTGGACCGGAGATGGTCGTGGCAACTGTAAACGTAGTTCGCATGATCAGGGAAATGGTGCGCATAGTCCAAGACAAACAGAAGCATTGGGAAGATGCAAAGCGTCGACATTTGGAGTTCCAACCTGGAGACCATGTATTCCTAAAGATATCTCCAAACAGAGGAGTGATCCGCTTTGGCAAGAGGGGTAAACTCATTCCAAGATACATAGAACCGTTTGACATGCTCGAACGAGTTGGAGAAGTGGCATACCGTTTAGCACTACCACCCTTATTAAAAGAAGTGCACACCGTCTTCCACATATCCTAGCTACGACGATATGTGAGCGACCCCAGCCACATACTTGATCACTCAGAGCTCAGAGTACAGACTAACCTAACCTGCGAGCAACAACCAGTTGAGATCCTAGACCGAAAGGTAAAGACATTACGGAACAAGAAAGTAAACTTGGTCCGAATGATGTGGAGAAAAGTTTCGCCAGGAGAGTCAACATGGGAACGAGAAAAAGATATGTGTGCAAGATACCCTTATCTATTTGAAAATTAGTCTATATGTAAATGTAAATTTCGAGAATGAAATTTTTATAAAGAGGGTAGAATGTAACGATTCTGAAATCTCTGTACAAAAATATTTCTGTTAATAAACAGAAAAGGGTTTGACAGCCTGTGTATGAATTATAAGTTACTTTTGTTAAATAAAAGCAAGAAACAACTTGTAGCTTACTGGTAAAGCCTTTACACTGCTGTGACGTAGCCTGTGTGTTTGATTCCCATCAGACACAATTATTTTTCTGATTTTTCTTTTTAACTTTTTGGAAGCCCAAAAGGTTGCACGTGCAATACACGGGGAAATGAAAAGTTTAGAAAAATCAAACAGGCACAAAATGGTGTAAACAAATAATTAATCATGTGGCATGAATCTCGAGGCATTTGCCTCAGATCCGACCGGAGGATTTTCCCTAGAGGCTAACGGGGACGGTTGGATTAGCTCCAATGAGCTCCGTGCTTTGCACTCGTATCTTCATCTCCTATTAACTCATCTGCACTATTTGATTTCCCCGCAATCAAACAGAGGCCTTTCATTTCACCATTTAACATCATTTTAATGATTTTTAATCCAAAATTTTAATTCCCAAACCCTAATTCTCCACTATAAATACCACCACATATTTTGGCTCAGCGCCATTCTGAAAACTCTAGCAAAAACTCTCTCAAAAAGTTCCTAAGTGCAAGTGGAGTAAAGTGGAGTTAGCGGGCAAGCTACTTCCGTCGGAGACCGAAGCCGATTCCGGAGCTCCCGCGACACCACGAAGTTCATCCCTTCTTTCTTAACCTCTTCTTAATATATTCAAACCGTAAGTCCCTCCCAACTCTCATTCTTTTCATTGAAATTCATTTTTAAATCTTATATCGGTAAAGTGTAGTTATTACCGATACTTTTTTCTAAACCCTGGAAACTCCCATTTCCTTGTAGATTGGTCAACCTAATTTTACCACATTATTTGTAACTTTAAATATCAATATTTAGATTCAATTTTAATCAAGAATCTCATGTGAAACAACCATAATTGAACTTTTTCATTAAAATACCTTGAACTTTATTATCACTTCTTTTCGTTTTTGTTAAAACTATACCTTTAGGAAAAACTTCACGGGGTAACGACCTACCCCACACGTACACTTTGGTTTCATAGTACGATACCTATTTGTATGAATATTTGTTTTCGAAGAATAATCTTTACAATAAAATACCACATATTTTTAAAAAAACTGGATTTCTTTTAAAGCGGTATTTTGTATTCCTTTGCAATTATACATCTACAACCCTTGTTAGGGGACCCGCTTATAGATGGTATGGATTATCGCACATTCTGAGGATAGTAGAGTGAGATGCGGCACTTCTTACGGAGTATTCGATCTCGAAACAATATAAATATGGTTTTTAAGAAAAAAGAATTTTCTAAATAAAACTAAATTTTTTAAAATTTTATAAGATTATAAATCCATATTTTCAATATATTATGAAACCGTATTTTTTTCTAAAAATGAAAAATTAAAATGTTAATAAAATACCATCAAGTTACCAAAAAACTAGTTTTCAATAAAATACCATAAACTTTTAAAAACTGGGTAATTATCATTAAAATACCCCAATAATTAAAACACATGCTCATGAAAATCTTAAGTAATACAAATCACCCTCAAGATTTTAATTTTAATCTATATTAAAATTATTTTTCATAAAACCCCCTCGAGATATACAAAACAATATTTTAAGGACTTTAGTAAATATAGGTTTAAGCGGAATCAATTCTCTTGAGCCCTAGGGAGCCGGAGAAAGTGGGTGCTTACCTATTCAGGTTAGAACACTTAACGGAGTTATCAATGACAATTGTCTTGCAAAAAAACACAAATCCTGCCGTCCATGTGCCGCAGTTGCTGATGACTCCCGAACCTAAGAATTCAAAAGTTAAATCAGTTTATAAGTGTCTGACTCGGTCTGAGTCCAATCTCAAATCTGAATCTAAAATCAAACACGAATACTTGATCATGAACATGATTACTCGAATTCAAACATGTATACTTGACTTGACTTGACCGAACCATGGTTACAACCTGATATGAACTTGACATGACTACTTGAATATATAATTACATCCTGAATATGAACCTGAACATTTTGTATCCATGGTTTCGGCCAAGACTTATAAACATAATCTATACAATACATTACGCTGGGATAAAAGGGTAGATTGGTACAGAATGTATATCATGGCACGAGAGGTCACTTTAAAAGACACCTACATGAATTCACGTATCGTTGTCCCGTGGGTTATGACGGGGCCTTGTACTACATGTTACCATAGTCCACATGGTAAGATGGACTTCTCTCGTATACATGAATACCTTCCTTATCAAACTACAAACAACCACGTTAGAATAACTATGTTATACATGTGAACGATCATATACAACTTTACCTGTTCATTTCACATTACATACTATCTTCTCTTCTTTCTTTTGGGACTTATCGAGCACTAGTTCACTAACGACATTCCATTCTGTTTCTTTATTTGAAATGTTCATCAGGAGAACCGGACTCTGAGGAGATAGAGCCGAGCCAGGAGAACTTAGACCATCTTACCGCTCAGCCTGACTACTAGTTCCTCTACACTTACTTTCAGTATGCCATTGTTTAGGCATTTGCTTTTGATTATTGTATCTTTTATTTCAAACAGTTGTATGTAAAGTTGAATGTAAATAAAATTGTTGTTTCATTTTATTCCCTTGTCATTCTTGTTCATTTTTTATATATTGCTTAATTACGTTTAACGTATTTATTTCATAGTAAATACGTTGCAGCCTACCACGTCACCATTTCCGTCTACTGGGAAGCGGTACGTAACAGGTTTTATTCTCTATGTACAAATATAGTTGAGATGATCATCTCAATACTGATGGAATTGAGATGTTTATCTCTTCTATTGCAGTATACTCGGAGAACGGCGGGAAGTGTTGCCGAAATTTTCTCAAAGCGAATGAAAGTATAATTCCAGAGGTTGTATGCATTATACATTCTTAATGGGATTGAAGCCTTACCCCCGACAGCCGTTACCTATTGACATTAAAGATAAAAGCGTTAATATTATTTCCAGCCATGATAAATCACTCAAATATATTTCCGAGACGCTTTTGTCATTATCTTCTTTGTTTATAACCATCTTGTTCTTAGCTTTCTCACTATGGGTTAGAATTGTTAATATCGTATATGATTTTAAAATGTTTGTTATGATATAATAATTAATTGTGAACTGTATTAGGTTTTACGTATCGGACAAGAATGGATAAGACTTGGATAAATAAGAACAAGTTTAGCTCTGAATTTAAAATCGGTATAGAAGAGTTTATGCAATTCTCGTCAAGAGTGGGTGGTAGTCGGATCCCCTGTCCCTGTAGGAAATGTTGTAATGGTAGAAGTAATAGTAGAGAGGCGGTTCGACTGCATATACTTACTAACGGATTCTGTGAAAGTTACATTATCTGGCACTTACATAGAGAGGTTGTGGACTATAGAATCGGTGCACATCATCTGTTACCGCCACCTATGAGAACCCCATCAACCACCGATTTAAATGATATGATGGACAGGTTATATGATGGCATGAACGATGATACCCTTACGGATGATGCGGTTCCAGATTCTGAATCTGCTAGCTTTATTAAGTATATGGAGGATGCTAAGAAATCTCTTTATGAGAGTACGACAATGACGAAGTTGGATTGGATGGTTCGCATGTTTCATCTTAAATGCAAAAGTTTATGGAACAATAAGCCGGTCGATGACTTTCTAAAGATAGAGAAGGAGGGTTACCCAAATTCTGATCTTCCTGCAAATTTTCAAGAGATGAAGAAAATTATTACCGACATCGGTTTCAGTTATGAAAAAATCTATGCATGTCCAAATGAATGCATTTTATTCACGACAGATGATGACAGGAACTTAAATAAGTGTATAACTTGTGAGGAATCGAGATGTATATTACCTAAAAAGCCGCTGAGGGATGAGGAGTCAATTCCGAAAATTTCTGTGAAGGTGTTGCGCTTTTTTCTATTAAGAAAAGACTACAGAGATTATTTCTGTCGTCTAAAACCGCCGAGCATATGACATGGCATGCAGACGGTTGTAGAAAGGATGGAGCCTTATAGCATCCCGCTGATGGTGAAGAGTGGTAAAGATTTGACGCTCAATTTCCCGTGTTCGCTATGAAAGCTCGTATCTCGAGAGTATCTTGAGGGGGTTAATTCTATAGTCCTTAAAGTATTGTTTGTATATCTCGACGGGGTTTTATAAACAATATGTTAATATATTTTTAAAAATAACCTCGTGGGTGATTTACAAGATTTAGGGTTTTCATAAGCATGTAATGGGGTATTTTAATGATAAAAACCTAGTTTTTAAAAGTTTATAGTATTTTATTGAAAACTAGCCATTTTTGGTAACTTATTGGTATTTTATCAACATTTTAATCTTTTATTTTAAAAAACATAGTTTCATAATATGTTTTTATATAAAATACGGATTTATAATTTTTAAAAACTTAGTTTTGTTTATAAAATTCATGTTTCTTAAAAACCGTATTTTATTTTCTTTCGAGATCGAATACTCCGTGAGGAGTTCTGTATCTCGCTCTACTATCCTAAGAATGTGCGATAATCCACACCATCCAATAGCGGGTCCCCTAACGAGAGTTCTAGAGGTGTATTTACCAAGGATTACAAAATACTGCTTTTAAAAGAAACCCGTTTTTGAAAAGATGTGGTATTTTAATGAAAGCTATTCTTTGAACCAAACATACATATATATAGGTATCGTGCTATGAAACCAAAGTGTGCATGTGGGGTAGGTCGTTACCCCGTAAAATTTTCCTAAATGTATTGTTTTAACCAATAACGAAAAGAGCTTTATACTAAAGTTCAAGGTATTTTAATGAAAAAGTTCGTTTTTGTTTGTTTGTCATGAAAATTTTGATTAAATTTGAAGCTAAAGGATGGTAATCGAAGTTACAAGTAGAGTGGTAACATTTGTTTGACCAAAGTATAAAGGAAAATGGAGTTTAAAGTTTAAAAAGAAAATGTATCGGAAGTAATTCCACTTTATCGATATCTTTTTAGGAGATGAATTGCGATGAAAAGGAAGAGAGTTGGGTGGGACTTACGCTTGGTAATACCAAGAAAAGAATAAGGAAGAAGGAAGGGCCTTTGTGGCATCGCGGGAGCTCTGCAAACGGTTTCGATTTTCGACGGAAAGAGCTTGGTTGCTAACTCTACTTGACTCCACTTGCACTTAGGAACTTTTGAGGTGGTTTTGCTATAAATTTTCAGAATAAAGGAAGGCTAGGGTATAGGGCGGTATTTATAGTAGAGAATTAGAGTTTGGGAATTAAAATTTTGGATTAAAAAATATTAAAAATGTGTTAAATGGTGAAATGAAGGGTCTCTTTTTTATTGCAGGGAAATCAAACGGTGCAGGGGAGTTAAGGGGAGTCGAAGGGGGGTGCAAAGTACGGAGCCAATTCGGATCATCTTGATCGTCGGCGCCGACCCTTTAATGGATTTGGACGGTCGGATCTTGAGGCATTGCCTCGAGATTCGTGCTACATGTATATTTGGGTGTGTACACCTCATTGCGCCTGTTTAATTTTTCCGAAACTTTTCATTTTTCCGTGTATTGCACGTGCAACTCTTGGGCTTCCAAAAAAATAAAAAAAAAATCTAAAAAATAATTGGGTCTGATGGGAATCGAACGCACGGGCTATATCACAGCCGTGTAGAGGCTTTACCAGTAAGCTACAAGTTGTTTCTTACTTTTATTTAATAAAAATAAATTTTAACTCTTACACAGGCTGTAATACTCTTTTTTTGTACAATAACAAAAAAATTTCTGTACAGTGATTTCAGAGTCATTACAGTTATCGATATTTATTTGAAGCCGTTGATCGATGAATTGAATGAGATATGGGAGACTGGCTCGGTTCGAGTTCGGGGGGTTTGGCATAGAGGGCCCCCAAGGGGTTTGCGATAAACGCGCAGTTTATGATAAGATGTGTAGTCATATGGCGAGGAATTGGAGAGGTCATAAGAACAAAATCTTTAGAAAACTTGAAAACCGCGCTTCGCCGGATGAGATGTATTCGATTAAGCCGGATCCAGATTGGTCCGACGAATACTGGCATGCCTTGGTCGATCATTTCTTGTCCGGAGAGTTTAGGATATGTCTTTGACGATACATTTTTACTATTTTATAGCAACTCAGAAAACAATAGTTGATGTAACTGCAGGAGAAGAGCGAGCGAGGAAAAGCATCTCATGCTCATCTGCACGATGTTTATAGGGGTGGGAGAAAGAGTTCCCAGCAGCTATCGAACATGTAAGTATCGTATTTGATATTAATACGTTAAAATTATCTTAGAAATTTATGTATGAACTTTCTAAATGTTATATGCAGGAAGAAAGTCATGGTGGAGAGTCCCTTGATCGTATCGAAATCTACCGGGCTCAATTTGTACGGGACGACGGCGCTTGTATCGATTGAGACATATGGGATATATGTAAGACTCTACATATGCCAAGCTTCTTAATCATTTCAGAATAATTATTTTGTAGCTTTTAGAATGGTAGTAATACATTTCTTATACAAACAGAAGGCGATGGCGGCTGAGAAAGATCGGTTGATCCAGGCGATGGAGGCGGAGCAGGGACACCCGGTTGATAACGTGCAGAGAACATTCATCGTAGATAAAGCTTTCACGGTGTTTAGGCCGGATCGTCACGGGAGAGTACAGTGTGTGTCCTTCAAGATCACTCCACGTCGGTATATTACTCCTTTCCAGCCGACCGGGCATCCACCTCCTAGGTTTCAGCCGGCAGACGAATCGTTTTCGGAGATGCCGATACAGACCAGGGCCTCTAGGACCAGGACCCCTGTGTTTCATGGATTGCCCCAGTAGCGGATGCTGGAATCCATCGGTTCCTCATGCCGATTGACTGCCCCTCTCGCTCCCGCTGCTGCTCCGCTCCCGCTGCTGATTTATTTGTTGGCTCGACTCTCGAGCATAGGCTTAATCTTATCAACACTTACGTCCAGACTGGGAAGCCCGTACCTCCGGTAAATTTGATAACCCTTACATATATACAAACATACACACATATCACAAACACACACAATCATACACACACATACACGCATAAGCATACACACACACACATGCATACATACACACACACACAAACACACATGCATACATGTCACATATCACATACACATGCATACATGTCACATACACACACATGCATACACGCACAATCATACACACACACATGCATGCATACATACATACACACAGACACAAACACACATGCATACATACGCACATATCACACATGCATACATATCATATGTCACATACACAATCATCCACACACACATGCATACATACGCACATATCACATACACACATGCATGCATACACGCACACACACATACATACATAGACACAGACATAAACAGGGGCGCGCGCACCCAAGCATACACACAAACAAACACGCGTGCGCGCACACAAGCATACATACACACGCACGCAAACAAGCGCGTGTACACACACATTTGATTAATATAAAATATCTATACTAATTCATGTATTTTAATCTTTTAATCGCAGGGGCTTTATCTAGGAAATTCATGAGCGCCTCCTTTGTAATCGACTCTTCCTTCCCGTGTTCGTCCTCCGTTGATTTTTCATTTCATACTTTTGTAAATTTATGATGTTAAAATTGTAAAGGTACGCGTAGTATGTATTGGAATCGTGTTTGGATAATCGATATTTGAATGGAATGGAATTTGTATTAGAATTATTATTTGAATGGAATGGAATCGATATCAAGTTGAAATAAATTGGATTGGAGATGTTTTTGGCTCTTTCGGTTTTTTTTAATGTAATCCACTCTATTTCGACGGGAAATTTCCGTCGAAATAGTCTTTCGACGGAAGTGGCCTGTCGAAATAGACTATTACGACTGTAATTTACCATCGAAATATAAAAAATGATTTTTAAATGATTCCTGAAACAATTTTTTAACTTAAAAAACTTATATATTTCGACAGAAATTACCCGTCAATAAAAAAACTATTTCGACGGTAATTAGCCGTTGAAATAGTTTTGATTGTTGCGACGAACTTTAGCCGTCGAAATAACCTAGTGCGACGCAACCTATTGCATCGGCGTTCCTTCGTGGCTGTTTGGTGTCGCCCGACGAAATAGACCTATTTCGACAGTAAATTGCCGTCGAAATAGATGTCTATTTACTGTAGTGGCTCCATTTGAGGAATCTCCGAATTCTGCTAATCAAAACAAAAAAAAAGATCAAAATTCAACTATTGGAAAGAAATAAGAAGAAGATAAATATAACTAAATGTGAGAGAACAATAAGTTGTAGATGAGAAGCTAGGAAATTTTCAAGGGAGGAAAGCAGGTATATATTCGTGGATCTAATGGAATTTGGGTTGAATTTGGGTTGAATTTAATCCTGCCTCCAAATCATTTTTATATATAAGAAAAATACATTAATTGTTTTTTTAATTTCAATTATAGCGGAAGGTGGAGGAGCATGTAACTCCTCTCTAAATTTGAGAGGAATATTGTATAATTAATTAAATTATGTTAGCAACTCATCATCTTAATTGGTAATGAATATTTGGCACTGCCAGTATTAATGAGGCAACTAATGTGGCAATATCTCTGGGTTTTCTAGGGTCTCAAGTATTAATCAAGTTTATCCGGATTCATGTTAATATAACTATTTTTTTTTTTTTTTTTTTTGGGAATTCTCATGCTTACGTGCTCTTTCATGATACTATAAACATGGTGACAGAAAAACATGATCCTATAAACATGCACCTGGCTAAGTTTTGTTTAATGGATGGTATTTACCATTCTATCTTTAGTAGCATATCATTTCATATTCTATTCTTTATTGTAAGAACACTCATAATTATTCACTAAAACCATTTTACTAAATCCTGCATCACAACCATATATGATAATATAATTAGAATAGGATACTGGGGAGAATATAAAAAGTCATTCTCTTCTAAGGATTCATGGAGAGTATGGACAAGCTTACTTGTTGATCTTCATATCGCTCAATATCTGGGTAGCCGTTACGTCCAGCTAGTACCGCTAACGGCTTATGCGTGACTGATGTGATCAACACCTACTGCTGGCGTATTGACGAGTTTTTAGAGTGTCACACAGACGTTTTCTGGTTCAAGCGAAACGAAATAGGGCACATATGTGATATGTGCAGGGGCCTGATTAAATACATGTATATGATACCGTATTGTAATCTGCCAGTTATCTGTTATCGGTCAGGTTATATGTGATATAACCGAATTATCAAATCAAGTGTTGATTTAATAATGTGATATACAGATAAATGATATTAGTAGGTTATATGTGATATAACCAGATTATTAAATCAAGTGTTGATTTAATAATGTGATATATATTATATTTGATATAATTATATCTTAACTAATATTTTTAGCTCACTTAATATTTTCATATATGTATTAATATATATATTTGATGTGTGTGTGTGTGTGTGTGAAGCATGGCATGAATTTCTATTTATATATATATATATATATATATATATATATGAAGCATGGCATGAATTTCTATTTTTGGAAAATAGAAAAAGAGGTGGAAAATGAGAAGGAATGGTAAAGCATGGGCTTTATTATTTGTTTATTACTCTCAACTCACTATTCAAGTATGGTTGCAATTTTATATTGCAATTTACTCCATGCTTGAATGAGTGAGGGTCAAAGGGGTAGCCATACTCACTTCATTTTTCACTTGTGTTATTTTTCTTAAGGTGCTCTCTAGCTTGCTCTCATCTTCTTCTTCCTCTTCTTCATACCTCAAAACTCCAACCTTTCATATGTGATGTGAACCATGGAGTTTTGAACCAATTAGTGAGTGAACCAACACCTCAACTTCACCATCCTATACTTGATTAGCAATCAAGTGTAGTGTGTTGCGTTCACTAAAGATAGTTTAGTGAAGAGGTAGCTTGAGCTAGAGGGACTTCGAATGGATCGTCTTCGGCGCGAAGATCACGGAGGAGGCTCGTTCAAACTCGAAGAGGAGCCTAGTGGAGTCGCGTGGAATACAACTCGGAGTTTTGGAAGAGAAGGACACGGTCATCAAAGGTTGTATGCTCTTTCCTTCTCTTTAGTTTTATGATATCATCATATAAAACCCTAATATTCTTGTTAAGATCTTGGTTAGTGTTCGTTAGGATCCGAAAATTTTAAAATTGTATGTGTGATGCCCGTTTAAACCCCGTCGCGGTGCTAGGGTACACTTTCATGGTATCATAGCCAAGCTAGAATTTTTGGGTAGATCTTTACGGCGTTAAAGTGTTCGATCGGTTTTCGAAAAGCCGGATTTATCAAGTTTCTGTCGATTTTTCAAAAGTTGGAATTTTAGTGATTAAAAATATGTAGAAAATCGTGCAGGCTTTTTAATGGAGCCTCGAGAAATTTGAGCACCCAATTCCATCAAACGGCCGCGGAAGCGCGGCTAAACCCCATGTTTGGCCACGGTTCCGCGGCAGGTTAGTAGAGTTGTGGTATCATTTTTCCTGTGCTGCTCCATTAGATCATTGGCACATTCTAGATGTTTTTAATGATTCTCAAATTGTTGAGATCTCTGGAATTTGTGGGTGTTTTTTAAACCGATCGAAATATTTAACGTCGTTTAGACTTTGATGATATGTGATACAATTGTTAGAATCCGGAATAATTAGTTTTGTGAAAACTAGTTAGTATATTATAAATCTAGTGTATTAGTCTTAGTTAATCGGTTGCCACGGAGTTTTGATTCGGATCAAAACTTCGTCGCAATCGCGTATTGTACACGAACACTCGCAGGGTAACTCTAGTAGACAGCCACGCCCCATAGCCTCAACCAAGTGACTGTAGGAGAACCCCGTTGCCAAAAGCACCCACTCGGGTGATTATGGCCACGATGTTCCGCCTTAGTGCACTTCGTCAACGGTATCGGAGGTGCGGCCATCTGCTAAAGTTTCCGACGAGTATTCGATAATGTAGTCGGGAATCCTATTAAATTGCCCGACTAAAATAATTGAAAAGTGTTTTAATTTTGAGACTAAAATACAAGGTTTATAGGTTAGGCATGAAATCCGAAATATGAGATATTCCGGGTTTATGATGTCTAAGAATATGCGGATTCTAATTATTGTAGTTTTTCCTTTTCTTTTTTGCGATCGTAAGTGTAATATGTAGGGTATCCCGATCTCGTTGCTATATGTCAACGACTTTCAGGATACGCATATTTAGTTACGTTGATGACATGAGATGTTATATGTTGCTGGTGATGTGATTATTGGATCGTCGTGAATAAATAGCCGGAGGGTTTTATATGATATGTGAGTTTTTATTTTCATTCATATAAAATTTGTATGTAATATTCTTTTATTGGGACACTTCCGGGTTGAGGATGATGTCACCATTGATGTATATTATTTACTTTTCCGTATTAGGATAGACCCAAGACGGGAAGCACAAGTAACTAGGTTCTAGAGTCAAGTGGGAGACTATCTCAAGCAGTTGAGTCCGTGTCTCCTAACTCTGGAATTGGTAAGGTTACTTGCCGCTCTCGTAGGGGTCTAGGGATGTGGGCTTGGCTATTCATCACGACCGTGGAATCCGTGTTTTATATTACTGGCTAAATTTAAAACACGGACATCCTAGTATATCTAATATTTCATATGTTGCTTCTGTTGTTTAGTTCTGTGATGTGATCATATAACTGCGTGAGACGAATGTTATATTATATATATGATATATAATAAACGTTGCTTATGTTTTGCACCCACGCTAGTCCAGCCCCCGCTCTGCTGTTAGTTAAGTAACCTAACGGTGCATGACGGGGCCCAGTGGCGAATGCGGATGGCATAAGCATACGTTCTATTTTCATTTCTTTTTCTGTGATGTTTAGGAAACATTAAATGATGGGATTTCATTAATGAGATTGATGAAAGAAAAAAAAAAGCTAAAGATGTTGTAGAATCGAAATTTTAAAAAAAAGGTAGCTCTAGTTTTGGCCTTGCATAATGATATTCCTTGATGAATATCCAGCACCTCATTCGATGAGGAAAGAACCGAGATCTCTTCACCGGGAGTGACCTCTTTAGAGAAACTAGCAAATACTACAACCCACTCGGTTTTGTTTTTATAGCTTCTCTAGTTCTTGTTTTGCATAGTGGCATTCCTTGATAAATATCCAGCACCTCATACGATGAGGAAAGAGCCGAGATCCCTTCACCGGGAATGATCTCTTTAGCGAAACTAGTAAAAGCTACAAAAGACACTCCTTTTTCAAATCACTAGATTCTACAATGATATCAAGTTCATTACGTTAAATATTTTCTTAAAAACTAGCTGTATCCCTCCGTCATTTCAGATAAGTACTATTTAGTATTGACCTCCGTCAAGACGTAGTGTGCGGTAGCTTATTAGTGCTTATCTGCCGCATGTGATGCTATTGGATTAGGGTAGTCGTACGGTCTTGTCACGCCCCGCTTCCCAGAGTACGCTAGATTGGGCACGTGACATAGCCAACCATGCTACCTGTGGGTAGGAAGTATCCATCCACAGTCACATTACGGCTGTAGAGATATCAAGAACAAGATAAAACTATCTAAAACATGTCCATAATCCAGAATAACAGGAGTCAATAATAAATAAATGCGGAAGCAAATGATCCAATACAAATAACTGAAAAGTGTGTCCCATAATGCGGGCTCACATCAGGAAATAAATGCAGGAAATAAAACTAACTACTACTGAACTCACAGCTCAGCCTGCTGGCTGAAGTACTCCTGCTCAGACTGCAACAGCGGTACGGAATCTGGGCCATGCAAAATCCAGACGTCAGCGCGTCATGTCATCAAGTAATATAATATGAACAGTGTAGCAGGCAATGTAATATAAACATGAATACAGCAAGAATAACAATAATATGAATCATACCAGTACAGGGTAGCGTGCAGTGGGTAAACTAAACTGTTCTATCAGGTTTTCTATTCTAAAGTCTTTGAAATCAATTGATGAATCATCGATGTAACTCAATAGTATCCCGTACATACCCGGGACCACGGCCACAATATTCTCGGATGCAGCCGAGACATGCCGCTAGGCACAAAACAGGAATGTGTACACTCGATAGTATCCCGTACATACCCGGGACCACGGCCACAATATTCTCGGCCGAAGCCGAGACATGCCGCTAGGCACAAAACAGGAATGTGTACACTCAGAACAGGTAGTGAACTGCCGAGTTACAAGTCAGGTTTCACCTTTGATTTCCCCATACCCCTAAGTTATATGTGTATGTCAAGTCAGGTATTCCGAAATCAAGAAACTAATGCCAACACAGGATCAGGTAAACAGGTTTGTCTGGATAGACAACAGGAACGGTCCATGAGGACTACATGTCAGGTTTGTTGGCATTAGACACAGGATCAGGTAACGGGTCAGGTCATGGTACATCAGGTCAAGTCAAGCAGTGTACGGTACCATATCATGTCAAGTAGGAAGTGTAACAGGTCATGTCAGGAAGCACAAGATGTCATGTGGGTGCTCATAATCAAACTAACATAAGCATGTGTATAAATAAACAAGCATGAGTACTATCAGAACAATAAACTGGAACATATAATATGATATGCAAATAGATATAATTTCAAGGATATGGATGCACAGTTATCGATTAGGGTTACATTTATAGTTCCAATATTAATTAGGATGCAATTTATTAAACATGGAGTGTTAATATCACATTATTATGTAGTAATGTGATCTATGGATACAATTATATGTATCTTAAATGCGATGGATGCAAACGGATATCCGAAAAGTTATAAAACTATAAAATGGTAATATGGGATGTACAACTAAGCAATATGTGATATAAATATTGATATAATAATATTAATATGGATAGCATATTCAAAGCGATTAATAACTATAAAAGTGGTATTGATTAACCATGCACAAGAAGGTTCCGTTCAGAAATTCAGCGTCACCCTAATTTGTAAAATAGCTTAAAAATAACAAACGTTCTCCAAAAGGGACGTGTCTTATACCAAAACAAAGATAATTCAATAAGGTTTTCAGTTTTATAAGTATAAGCATCTCAGGTTGTCCCTACAAAAAGTTATGAATATTCGAAATTGAAAGTTTGCTGCTGGAATTTCCCTGGACAGCAGTTTGGAGACATTTTCATTTGAATTTTACGTTATATAAACAATTTATTTTGCAAGTAAATATTTCATAGAGTTATAGTATTCTGAGTTAGCTTCGTAACGAACTAAAGAACGTATACTAATGATTTTTCTATGATTTATAATGAATTTTATAAGGTAAGGTGTACAGTAAATTTCAGATTTGTCGTATCCGCTTTTTCAACGACGTTTCATGTGTAAACTATAATATTTTAAATGTATAACATTATAAAATGAAGATTATAAACTAATTAAAGATAATAATAATAAATATTACGACGACATATATTTTAAATGATATGGATGCAGTATAATGTAATCTAGTATGTCACAAGATAAGTTTTCATGATCTAGATTTAATATGATATAAACGGATGCAAACGGAACATCGAAACGTTATAAAATTAAACATGGGGCACTAGATTTAAAATATATGTATGGTATTTATTTAAATAGGTATAAAATGAATTATATAGCATGTAGCAAGATTAACTTGCCTCGATGGGTCGCGAATCGGGAAAACGGAACGTTAACCGTCGGCGGGGAAAACTCGCGACGGGCGCACGGTTCACGAAATGAACCCAAACGACGAACAAAGGAACCACATGGGTCGGGATACCTCGCGGGAACATCGAGAAGCGTCACCGGCACGACGGAATTCCGGTAACAAAAGAACAGTTAAAAAAAATGAGAAACGAGACATGAAGCAAGAAGAGAAAGAATGATCAAGAGAAGTACGAGAGAATATATGAGAGAGAGAGAAAAAGTGGAGAGAGAGAGAGAGCTGCAGGTGGGGGCTCACGGAATTAAAAGGAACGCGATTGGCTAAAGGGGAATCGTTAGTTAGGGATAAATATTAATTAAAGATTCAAAACATTTTAAGGAACAGTAGGATATATATATAGGTTAATTTAAATATTTAAAAGATAGGTAGTGAACAGTAAGATATCAGGTTAGTTAGAAAAATATATGCGATGGTTTTAATAATACTAAATTTGGGATTTTGGCGCCAAATAAAACATTTCCAAATCGCGCCCAGGTCGAGTCCAAAAATTTGAAATTGAAATAATAGGATTTTAAGCGGGATCCAAATTTTAAAATTAAGTGTTTTATGATTAAAAAGCATACCCCCAAAACGAACACATGTACGCGCGCGTAGCCGTCCAAACTCGCCCGTTTCACTGAACGGGACGAGAACATAATGCACGGACGCTACCACACGGCTAGGGGTGTCCAGTAGGCCAAGATGAATATTTTCAATTTTATTTTAGATGCCAAAATTTGTTATATGTAGAAATGACTTTGCCGGGTAAATTTTACAGTAAGCAACAAACAAGGAAGTTAAATGAAATGAGTACCACATTATGCTCAAACAGTAACAGAAAATAGTAGCATTGGGCTCGGGTATTACATTATACCCAACTACAAAAAGAATTTCGTCCTCGAAATTCCAAGAATACAAAGATAGATAACTACAAGAAAAGGTGAGGAAACTTCTGCCGGATTTCATCTTCTCGTTCCCAAGTGGACTCTCCATGCGAGCGATTACCCCAAGAAACAAGCACAAGGGGGATAACCTTGTTCTTAAGAACCTTTTACCTTCGATCCACAATTTCAATCGGTCGCTCCTCAAAAGTCAAGTCTTCTCGTACTGTTAGCTCCGTGTAACAACTCCAATTTTGTATAACAAAAATTTGCTTTAATTATAGTGTACACTTGGAGTATAAATGTTGCTGGAAACAATTTAAGTATCTAATTCCTTACAATAATTACAAGAAGGAGCTTGTAGCTCATTGGTAATACCTTGCATTGCTGAACCAAGCCACCCGAGTTCGAATCCCATACCCTAAATAATTTTTATATCCTTTTATTTTAATTTTTTTTTTTGAAGTCAAACGGTCAAACAGCCATAACTCACAATTTATTGCAAATCAGAAAAAATAAACTATACCAAAATTCCCCCCAGACCAGACCCGACCCAACGGCGCCCGATTCGGCCCTGACTCGGCCGAATCGGCCGGCCCCGCCGGCCGGACTCGGCCGGTCGGCCGAGTCGTTAACACGAAAAAAATTCGTGTTGACCTGGTCTTTTCAACTGCATACTCTAAATTTTTTCTACTGTTACCCATTTTCAATTAAATCCCTTTTAAGACCAAATTTAATGAAATTTTAATGATTTTTATATTTATTTTTAATATTTTTTAATCCTAACCCTAACCCTAGCTTAGCCCTATATAAAGACCCCTATACTCTACCTTTTCCCTTCACAACTCTAAGTCCACTCTCCCAAATTCTCGAGAACTCGGTACGAAGAGCGAGAAGCGAAGCGCTGCCGAAATCGACGACGGATTCCGGCGACCGGATCAAGACCTTCGCGACGTTTTCAACAAATCGGCAACCACCACGACCTCTAGCTTCCTTAGCTTGTCCAAACCGTAAGTCCCATTCCCTCTATCTCTCTTTTCTATACATATAAAAATACGGATTTTTGGAACCCGACGGAAATCGGACTAACCGATTTCCGATTCGGTTTTTCTTTAAATTTCCACTTGTCACCTAATACATATTATCTACCCATATTCATGTTGACTATTAATCACCCATAAACCAATTTAATCAAACTTTTTCACATGAAATGATAACTTCTTTGCAAAACCGTACTCTTTTCATTAAAATACCATGAAGTTCATTTTTCTTAGTTTAAGCAATTACCTCACTCATAAATATGTTTATCTTGATCACAAAACTTGTATAACTCAATTTGAATGAAATTTCACACATAAAATGATAACGTTTTCGAATACCGTATTCTTGCACTTTAATACCTTCAACTTTAACTTGTCATGTTTTACCTTTAAACTTCACCAAAATCTAAAACAAGTCACGGGGTAATGACCTACCCCTACACACACTCAATATAACCCTAATTGATAAACATCAAAATACAGAATACGAGATTACAGGACTTTTCACTAAAATACCATAATCTTTATAACTTTTATTTAAAGCTTTAAGTTGTAAACTTTTTTTTAGATAAAATATTTTAATAAAATGAAAACACGATTGGTCATGGACATCGATCGTTTATCTAAACTGTCTTGTGGTGTCTAGGCTAGGCAAGTGAGCTTGGGTAACTTTAAAAGGCCCGTTTCACGATTCATGAGCGGATCCCTCCCTCCTCACTTGTACTTACCTGGCCGCAATTGACGGTGAAGAGGCGGTTTGAGGCTTCTAATGACTCATCGTTTAGACCTTAGAAATAGGCTAGTTGGTTTAGGAAACCCTAATAACTAAAAATACAGAAAACTATACTTTTTGCAAATAAATACCCTATATTAATAAAACCGTTTTTCCTAAATGAAAAGTATTTATAAAACCTAAGCAAAGTGCCGCTACAACCCACTTTTGGGGAACCTGTTAGGGAAAGTACGGTTCATCGTGCACCCGCGGGCTAGTAGTGCGAGATTCAGACCTCCGCAAGGAGCATTCGGTCTCGAAAGGTTTAAAATACGATATTTAAGGAAAATGAGATTTTTAAAGATAAAATACTCATTTAAAAATTATCCATGTGTTAATATATATATAATTATCATTTTAACACCTATTTTATCCTAATATAAAGTTTCCACATTTTTCTAAAAATTACAAGATTAAAAGTTACACTAAAATACCATGAACTTCAGATAAAACAAATAATACTTTTATTAGGATATATTCACTAGAATAGCACAAATAAAATTCACATTCATTATAACAATTAAAGACGAATATTAAATACTTGAGGTGTATTTTGAAAACTATACAAAAGTATTTTTACATAAAACCCCCTCAAGTTTCACAAATTACAATAAGGCCCCTAGCTAATATTGAACTTCAAATTCTTTTCTTTTAGTCTGACTCGGGTTAGAGTCTGACTATTCTTGACTCGAATATGATTCGAGTCAATCTATATGCTTTTATATTCCAATACAATTTGAATACATGAATCCATGAACCCAGTTAACAATATATTCCTTTTTGACTGAATCAAACTATGGATATTCATCCATTATCCTGATATTCCATTTACCTGATTATACAGTTGCAACATGTCTACTGATATTATGGTTTTGGTCAGTCAACCAACTTACATATTCCAATACTACAATACTGTTAAAACATTACGGGGTTTAAGGGTTAGATTGGTACGGAAAATGTTAAAGGTGGCACGAGGTGGTCAGATTAAGACACCTAACCTGAATCCTGTTGCTGTTGTACCGTGGCATAACGGTTCCTTGTACTTTCCGTTTGCCCTGATCTCTAGCATATAGAGATCCCCCTCGTATACACTGGCATCCTTCTGTACCAAGCTACAAACAACAGCGTTATACAATGTTCCATAATATTCAACATTATAATACTTTAGAAAATACTGTTACTCTATCATCCTCATTCTTCTTATTCTTTTGGGACTTACCGAGCGACCTGTTCGCTGACGACATTCTATCTCTTTCTTCTTTGAATGTCGTCAGGTGCGTTGGACCAAGTTGAGATCGAGCCCACCGGTGAAGATTTGGAGCAATTCCAGGCAGACCCAGAGCTCTAGATAATTGTACCTTGTTCTTTCCAGTTTATTTCATTTCCTGTTATGCCACTGTTTAGGCATTGTTTTTTTTCATTCCAGTTGTATTTCCTTTTCCTGCATTGTAAAAAGAATGTTATTAATAAAGGTTGCTGTTATTTCCATATTATTCGTCTCTTGTGATTTACTTTATATTGCTTAGTTACGCTTAGCGTATATACTTCTGAGTATATACGTAGCGGGCATCGTCACGTCCACTTCGCCGTACACTGGGAAGCGGGGCGTGACACTCCGAATGATCCAATACGTGTGTTTCATCTCAAACATACCTACGGAGTTGAGATACGTGAAACACATCGTGCACATTCGCCAAGGACTGCGGTAACGCCAAACGATACGCTACCTCACCAACACGCTCCAAGATCTCAAAGGGTCCAACGAATCGAGGACTAAGCTTTCCTCGACTTCCAAAACGACCCACCCCTCTAGTCGTTGATATCTTCAAGAATACCAAATCACCCACGGTGAACTCTAGAGATCTTCTTGACGTATCTGCCCAACTCTTCTGTCGGTCCTGTGCTGCCTTCATATGATTTCTGATAGGGTTAACCTTCTCAACTGTCTGCACAACCAAATCTGGTCCCAATAATCTTCGTTCACCGACATCGTCCCAACAAACAGGTGAACGGCATTTACGACCTTACAAAGCTTCAAATGGAGCCATCTGAATAGTTTCCTAAAAACTGTTGTTGTAAGACAACTCCACCAAAAGTAGATGATCCTCCCAAGACCCCTTAAAGTCCAACATGCATGCTCTCAACATATTCTCAAGAGTTTGGATCATTCTCTCCGACTGACCATCAGTTTGAGGATGATAAGCTGTGCTAAACTTCAATCGAGTCCCCAAACTTTCCTGTAAACTCCTCCAGAAGTGTGATAAGAACCGAGTGTCCCGATCGGACACGATGCTCACCGGTACTCCATGCAATCTTACAATCTCCTGCATGTACCGCTCTGCCAAAGTCTCTGTTGATTGACCAACCTGAAAAGGAATAAAGTGAGCTGCCTTGGTCAATCGGTCAACAATTACCCATACTGCATTGTTGCCTTTTGGACTCCGCGGTAAAGCCGTCACAAAATCCATGGTTATATGTTCCCACTTCCACTGAGGAATCGGAAGTGGTTGCAATAAACCAGCAACCCTTTGATGTTCAGCCTTAACTTGCTGACACACCAAGCACTTTGCCACAAAGCGAGCAATCTCCCGTTTCATGCCTTCCCACCAGAAATGCTGTCGAATATCTCGGTACATCTTTGTGCCTCCTGGATATACAGAATAAGCTGAACTGTGTGCCTCCTTCATAAGCCCTTCACGAATATCTCCCTTTGGCACACACAAACGGGTACCAAACCTCAACGAACCATCTTCGGGGATTAATAAATCTGTTCGTAGTCCGGCTTCAACCTGTCCTCGAAACTTTTGCATTCTAGGGTCCTGCGATTGTGCTGCTTTAATATTCTCGATCAATGATGACTGTACCTGCAGCTGCATCAACTATCCCGTAGAACGCGGTAGCACAACCTCCAAGTCAAATCTTCGAAAATCTGCGACGATCTCCTTCTGCGTAGTTAACACCTGAATTACTGGTAACCGACTAAGCGCATCCGGCTCAACATTAACCTTCCTCGGATGATACTTAAGATCAAGATCGTAGTCAGCCATCAGCTCCAACCATCTACGCTGCCTCATGTTAAGCTCCTTCTGTGTGAACACATACTTCAAGCTCTTATGATCTGTAAAAACTTCGACTCTTTCGCCCAAAAGGTAGTATCTCCAAATCTTCAAAGCGAAAATCACAGCCGCAAGCTCCAAGTCATGAGTTGGATAATTTTTCTCATGGGTCTTCAACTGTCTCGATGCGTATGCTACAACCTTCCCATGCTGCATCAAAACACATCCCAATCCTTTCCCAGATGCGTCGCTGTGAATCACCAATCCTCCGGAATTGTCTGGTACGGTCAGAATAGGGGCGGTTATCAACTTCTGCTTCAACGTCTCGAAAGCTAACGCACACTTATCCGCCCATACAAAAGGTACCTCCTTGCGCGTAAGCTTGATCAGCGGCTCTGCCAGACGAGTAAAGTTCTCCACAAATCTCCTATAGTATCCGGCTAATCCAAGGAAACTTCTTATCTCAGCAGCATTCTTTGGAATAGGCCAATCTCGAACTGCTGCAATCTTTTTTGGATCGACGGCAATGCCATCGCCAGACACAACATGCCCCAAAAACCTTACTTCCTCCAGCCAAAACTCGCACTTACTCATCTTCGCATACAATTTTCTCCTGTCTCAACGTCTGTAGTGCGATCTTCAAATGCTCAGCATGCTCTTCAAAACTCTTCGAGTAAACTAGAATATCGTCAATGAATACCACAATAAACTGATCCAAGAACGGTGAAAAGATTCGGTTCATCAAGTCCATGAATACTGCCGGCGCATTCGTTACTCCGAAGGGCATCACTAAGTACTCGTAATGTCCATACCGAGTTCGGAACGCCGTCTTGTAAATATCTTCTGTTTTCAGTCAGACCTGATGATATCCGGATCGTAAATCCAACTTCGAGAATACCCTCGCGCCACTAAGCTGCTCAAAAAGTTCTCCAATGCGAGGGATCGGGTACTTGTTCTTGATAGCCACCCGGTGTAATTCTCGATAGTCGATGCACATCCTTCTTGTGCCATCCTTCTTCTTTACTAGAAGAACTGGAGCTCCCCAAGACGAGTTACTGTTTCGAATCCAACCCTTTCCAAACAATTCAGCAACCTGTTTCTTTACTTCTTCCAACTCTACTGGCGCCATTGAATAATACGCTTTAGATACTGGCGCTGCACCAGAAATAAGATCAATTGCGAACTCCACGTCTCTCCTCGGCGGTAAACCAGATATATCTTCAAACACGTCCATAGAATCACGAACAACAGCCGGCTCTTCACTTTCATCACTTCCATTGATACAAGAATATTATTTGTCGGCGTAGCCCTAAACTCGACTGGCCCGACAGAAAAACTCCCTTTCATCCCAGATAAACTCTGCTGCTCTCGGCTGCCGCAAGTATTTGTGAGAAAGTGGTCAAACCCAGGGAGACAATCTGCCTCTAGATGTCCACGTCCAGTCTGCGCATGAACCTCCGTGCCCTGTCTGCAACGTTGGCAACTAAAGGTCCAGCGAAACTACTGAGTCTCGTCCATTCTGCTACATGCACATCTACGGGTGCTCCCTTCTGCTTTTGTCCGATGAACTTCTCTTCCATTTCCTCCCGTGCAGTCCACGGGAAGAACTTCTCCAGGAAACTCTTAGAAAAATCCGCCCACTTGATCGGCTTGGGCAAGCGGGTCTCCTCAACAAGCCACCATTCTCGGGCGTAGTCCACTAGCTGAATGCGTACCACAACAACTTTTTTGTCATCTGGAATCTGTGCCGCAAAAAGCAAGTTCTCTGTGTCAACTAGCCACTGCTCCACTGGCAACGGCTCCTTTAAACTAGTAAATGTAGACGGACCCAACCGCCTGAAATCTGCAACGGTCCCTACTCGGTCAACTGGTCTAGCTCCAACATTGTTCACAGACTGCTGAACGATCTGCAAACCTTCCCGAAACGAGTCCGCTTGCTGCTGGATCAGCTCGGTCTGTTTCTTTGATTCTCCAGCATTCCTCTTATCACTCCAAGCATGGCGGCTTCGTCCACAAGCCTCTGGTATGTCTTCAATTTCTTACCGGCCATAATCCTGAACTCAAAATACCCAACATTAGCATGATGATAGATTTTGAATATAGATCAAGGCTAGAACTCCAAGATACTTAAATAGAGTACCGCATTGTAACTATGCCGCGGTATCATAGCCACAATTACATAACTCTACCCAAGTCGCCTAAGTCCTAAAGATAACAAGGAATCAGGTTTCGAGTCGATATGCAAAGGAAGTTTGCACGTCGTAAAAGATATAATCAGGAAGAATGTGATTCAAGAATGGTAAACGGTAAGGTGGCAGGACATGTTTCCTAAACACGGGTATTCTGATTCGTGTATTGGGTACAACACCCAACTACAAAAGAATCAACCCGACTATCCTATGTTTCTGATACCAAAAGAACCATGTCACGCCCCGCTTCCCAGAGTACGCTAGATTGGGCACGTGACATAACCAACCATGCTACCTGTGGGTAGGAAGTATCCATCCACAGTCACATTACGGCTGTAGAGATATCAAGAACAAGATAAAACTATCTAAAACATGTCCATAATCCAGAATAACAGGAGTCAATAATAAATAAATGCGGAAGCAAATGATCCAATACAAATAACTGAAAAGTGTGTCCCATAATGCGGGCTCACATCAAGAAATAAATGCAGGAAATAAAACTAACTACTACTGAACTCACAGCTCAGCCTGCTGGCTGAAGTACTCCTGCTCGGACTGCAACAGCGGTACGGAATCTGGGCCATGCAAAACTCAGACGTCAGCGCGTCATGTCATCAAGTAATATAATATGAACAGTGTAGCAGGCAATGTAATATAAACATGAATACAGCAAGAATAACAATAATATGAATCATACCAGTACAGGGTAGCGTGCAGTGGGTAAACTAAACTGTTCTATCAGGTTTTCTATTCTAAAGTCTTTGAAATCAATTGATGAATCATCGATGTAACTCAATAGTATCCCGTACATACCCGGGACCACGGCCACAATATTCTCGGCTGCAGCCGAGACATGCTGCTAGGCACAAAACAGGAATGTGTACACTCGATAGTATCCCGTACATACCCGGGACCACGGCCACAATATTCTCGGCCGAAGCCGAGACATGCCGCTAGGCATAAAACATGAATGTGTACACTCAGAACAGGTAGTGAACTGCCGAGTTACAAGTCAGGTCTCACCTTTGATTTCCCCATACCCCCAAGTTATATGTGTATGTCAAGTCAGGTATTCCGAAATCAAGAAACTAATGCCAACACAGGATCAGGTAAACAGGTTTGTCTGGATAGACAATAGGAACGGTCCATGAGGACTACATGTCAGGTTTATTGGCATTAGACACAGGATCAGGTAACGGGTCAAGTCATGGTACATCAGGTCAAGTCAAGCAGTGTACGGTACCATATCATGTCAAGTAGGAAGTGTAACAGGTCATGTCAGGAAGCACAAGATGTCATGTGGGTGCTCATAATCAAACTAACATAAGCATGTGTATAAATAAACAAGTATGAGTACTATCAGAACAATAAACTGGAACATGTAATATGATATGCAAATAGATATAATTTCAAGGATATGGATGCACAGTTATTGATTAGGGTTACATTTATAGTTCCAATATTAATTAGGATGCAATTTATTAAACATGGAGTGTTAATATCACATTATTATGTAGTAATGTGATCTATGGATGCAATTATATGTATCTTAAATGCGATGGATGCAAACGGATATCCGAAAAGTTATAAAACTATAAAATGGTAATGTGGGATGTACAACTAAGCAATATGTGATATAAATATTGATATAATAATATTAATATGGATAGCATATTCAAAGCGATTAATAACTATAAAAGTGATATTGATTAACCATGCACAAGAAGGTTCCGTTCAGAAATTCAGCGTCACCCTAATTTGTAAAATAGCTTAAAAAATAACAAACGTTCTCCAAAAGGGACGTGTCTTATACCAAAACAAAGATAATTCAATAAGGTTTTCAGTTTTATAAGTATAAGTTCTTAGGTTGTCCCTATAAAAAGTTATGAATATTCGAAATTGAAAGTTTGCTGCTGGAATTTCCCTGGACAGCAGTTTGGAGACATTTTCATTTGAATTTTACGTTATTTAAACAATTTATTTTGCAAGTAAATATTTCATAGAGTTATAGTATTCTGAGTTAGCTTCGTAACGAACTAAATAACGTATACTAATGATTTTTCTATGATTTATAATGAATTTTATAAGGTAAGGAGTACAGTAAATTTCAGATTTGTCGTATCCGCTTTTTCAACGACGTTTCATGTGTAAACTATAATATCTTCAAATGTATAACATTATAAAATGAAGATTATAAATTAATTAAAGATAATAATAATAAATATTATGTCGACATATATTTTAAATGATATGGATGCAGTATAATGTAATCTAGTATGTCACAAGATAAGTTTTCATGATCTAGATTTAATATGATATATACGGATGCAAACGGAATATCGAAACGTTATAAAATTAAACATGGGACACTAGATTTAAACTATATGTATGGTATTTATTTAAATAGATATAAAATGAATTATATAGCATGTAGCAAGATTAACTTGCCTCGATGGGTCGCGAATCGGGAAAACGGAACGTTAACCGTCGGCGGGGAAAACTCGCGACGGGCGCACGGTTCACGGAATGAACCCAAACGACGAACAAAGGAACCACACGGGTCGGGGTACCTCGCTGGAACATCGGGAAGCGTCACCGGCACGACGGAATTCCGGCAACAAAAGAACAGTTAAAAAAAATGAGAAACGAGACATGAAGCAAGAAAAGAAAGAATGATAAAGAGAAGTACGAGAGAATATATGAGAGAGAGAGAAAAAGTGGAGAGAGAGAGAGAGAGAGAGCTGCAGGTGGGGGCCCACGGAATTAAAAGGAACGCGATTGGCTAAAGGGGAATCGTTAGTTAGGGATAAATATTAATTAAAGATTCAAAACATTTTAAGGAACAGTAGGATATATATATAGGTTAATTTAAAGATTTAAAAGATAGGTAGTGAACAGTAAGATATCAGGTTAGTTAGAAAAATATATGCGGTGATTTTAATAATTCTAAATTTGGGATTTTGGCACCAAATAAAACATTTCCAAATCGCGCCCGGGTCGAGTCCAAAAATTTGAAATTGAAATAATAGGATTTTAAGCGGGATCCAAATTTTAAAATTAAGTGTTTTATGATTAAAAAGCATACCCCCAAAACGGACACATGTACACGCGCGTAGCCGTCCAAACTCGCCCGTTTCACTGAACGGGACGAGAACACAATGCACGGACGCTACCACGCGGCTAGGGGTGTCAAGTAGGCCAAGATGAATATTTTCAATTTTATTTTAGATGCCAAAATTTGTTATATGTAGAAATGACTTTGCCGGGTAATTTTTACAGTAAGCAACAAACAAGGAAGTTAAATGAAATGAGTACCACATTATGCTCAAACAGTAACTGAAAATAGTAGCATTGGGCTCGGGTGTTACAGGTCTTGTTGACCTTCCTCAAGGGTCGTGCAGGTGGATTTAATTCAATCAAGAAATGTACGGGTTGAACTTGACTAGCGGCCTATGGTTTGTTGACCTCCGTCAAGGTCATAGAAAGCTAGGGGTAAAAACCATTATCGGGAATTTCAAGTGTTGAAATTTGTAATGAGATTGTATACTTTCTATGATATAGTTGGATCCCGATACCCCTTACGAGTAAGAGTTACTCCTGAGAGAGTCTTGCACTTTACAATTAGCTAATCCAGTAGGTATCTAGAAAGGTGTCAATGGGGTTATGCCTCTAGAAAAAAGATATTTATTTTAATTAGGTCTGTGCGAAAGCACGGGGAACCTCCCTCGGAGTACAGACACTGGCCTGGCTGACCGGTTAGCGAACTTGTAATTAATCCCGGCTAATCTTACCTTTTATGGTTTGAAGGAAGATTTGATAAAAAACAGTGGGAGCCATCCTGATTAGATAAGATAATAACCAATCTAATCTTGCAAAGAGCGCACGCTAATGCGTTTCCTTCTCTCTCTCCAGGTAGCGACCAATGACACGCCTTAATCAAGATAATAATATGGATGTATTGACCGAACCCACTTATTACACTGGGCTAGGTTCCACTCTATCTTATGACTGTCATAAGTCTGAGCAAGGAATAGGGGAATACCCGGATTCGCATGCCACCCGAACGAAGAAGGAGCATACTGATGCATCTTCTTCAGGTGTGTTCGTAACCGAGAACTGTTTCTCAGTTTGCTCTACGTCCTGGGTATTGGATACCGGATCAGGATCCCACGTATGTAATTTGTTACATGGGCTAAAAAGAGGTAAAGAACTGGGAAAAGGTGATAAATCTCTAACAGTAAGGAATGGTTCAATTATTGCAGCCAAAGCAGTTGGCGAATATCACCTAGTGTTACCAACAGGTAATACATTGATTCTGAACGACTGTTACTACGTACCAAACATGATGTGCAATATTATATCAGTTTCTTTGCTAACTAAAGAAAGATATAATTTCACATTAGAGGATAATGTTATGAACATTTTCCTTAATCAAGTGTTGATTGGGTTTAGTACGTTGTGTAACGGTATATACATTCTGAATCAAACTATAGTTCTAAACGTACAGAACACACACAAGAGGAAGAGTTCAGAAATGAACGAAACCTTCTTGTGGCATTTTAGACTAGGTCATATAAATGTGACACGACTAGCTAAGTTTCATAAAGATGGATTTTTGAGTTCGTTCGAATTTATATCTTATGAAACTTGGGAGTCATGTCTCAAAGGTAAAATGACCAAAACTCCGTTTACTGGACACGGAGAAAGAGCTACTGAACTCTTGGGGCTGATACATAGTGATGTATGCGGTCCTATGTCTACACATGCCAGAAATGGTTTCTCGTACTTTATTACATTCACCGATGATCTCTCAAGATTCGGACATGTGTTACTGATGAAACACAACTCTAAGGCTTTTGAGAAATTCAAGGAATATAAGTGCGAAGTCGAGAATCAAATAAGTAAAAGTATTAAAATCCTTCGATCTGATCGGGGAGGAGAATACTTGAGCACAGAATTCCGTGATTATTTAAAAGAGAATGGGATTCACTCTCAGCTTACTCCTCCGTATACACCACAACACAACGGTGTATCGGAGCGGAGGACTCGCACCCTATTAGATATGGTGCGCTCTATGATGAGTACTGTTGAGTTGCATATTTCTTTTTGGGTTTATGCACTTGAGACGGCTGCATACCTATTGAATAGAGTTCCGACCAAATCAGTGCCTACCACTCTATATAAGATATGTGAGGAGAAGAGACCATGTCTTAATTTCATTAAGATATGGGGTTGTCCGGCCTATGTCAAAAGGCAAAATTCGGACAAGCTCTAGGCAAGGTCAGTTCTGTGCAAGTTTGTATGATATCCAAAATATTCGCGAGGGCATATCTTCTACCACACTGAAGAACAAAAGGAGTTTGTTGCTCAACATGCCACCTTTTTAGAAAAGAAATTTCTTGTAAAAGAAATTAGTGGTAATGAGATAGAACAGTTTTTCTCTAGAGTTTTTAGGGCACGAATTATGAAAAGTGGAAGAAGTTCCAGCTACACAAACTGTAACAAACAATTTGGTGGAACCGGAGGATTCGATAGTCCCCGACGAACCCCAGCCACTCCGCAGATCTAGTAGGGTTCCTCATCCACCTGAGAGATACTACGGTTTTCTCATAGACGGTGGGAGCGAGGATTGGATCATGGAAGATGATGACCCAACTAGTTTCGAGCAAGCCATCACAAGTGAAGACTCTGTGAAATGGCTGGATGCTATGCGATCTAAGATGGAATCCATGTACACCAGCAAAGTATGGACTTTGGAAGTTGCTCCTGAAGGGGTAAAACCCATCGAGAAAAAGTGGATCTTTAAGAAGAAAATTGGTGTAGATGGAAAAGTTGAGACTTTCAAAGATAGACTTGTAGCAAAAGGTTTTCGTCAACGACCTGGTGTCGATTATGATGAAACCTTTTCTCCTGTCGCTATGCTTAAGTCCATCAGGATCCTACTTGCCATTGCTGCATACCATGACTACGAAATCTAGCAGATGAACGTCAAGACCACTTTTTTAAATGGTGATTTAGAAGAGAGCGTATACATGACACAGCCAGAGGGCTTCGTAGACAGTGGGAGCAGAGGAAAGGTGTGCAAGCAGCTTAAATCCATCTACGGATTAAAGCAGGCGTTGCGGAGATGGAACATCTATTTTGATGAAGCTATCAAAGAGTTTGACTTCATCAAAAATGTAGATGAACCGTGTATAAACAAGAAGGTGGTAGAGAGTAAGATTTTCTTCCTCGTATTGTAGGTGGATGACATACTCTTGATAGGAAATGATGTTCCTATGCTACACTCGGTCAAGCTCTTTTTATTACATAAGTTCTCCATGAAAGATCTAGGTGATGCCTTCTACATCCTGGGGATTAAGATCTATAAAGATAGATCTAAAAGGATGTTGTGATTGTCCCAATGCAGGTACATAGACACTATACTAAAGAGGTTTAGTATGGAAGAATCCAAGCATGGTAATTTACCCGCTTGCTCAGGGATCACCCTCTCTAAAGAGATGTCTCCCAAGACAGATTTGGAGAGGGCTCGCATGCAGGGGATACCCTATACTTCGGCAGTAGGCTCTATCATGTATGCGATGTTATGTACAAGACCAGATGTAGCTTACTCACTAGGTGTAGTGAGTAGGTATCAATCAGATCCTGGGGAAAACCAATGGACAACTGTGAAGAACATTCTTAAGTACTTGAGAAGGACTAAAGAAATATTTAACGGTAAACTCCAAGTGGAGTCTTTTACCTATTCGAGCTTCCAGAGTGATAAAGACGACAGTAAGTCGGTCTCGGGTTTTGTCTTTACCCTCAATGGAGAGACGGTATGTTGGAAGAGTTCCAAGCAAGATACCGTAGCAGACTCGATGATGGAGGCTGAATACATCACTGCCAACGATGCTGCCAAAGAGGCTGTCTGGATGAGGAAGTTCATTGCGAACTTAGTGTGGTTCCATCCATTAAGCATCCAATACCTATGTATTGTAATAACAATGGAGCTGTGGCTTTAGCCAAGGAACCTCGGTCCCATCAGCGATCCAGACATATTCTTAGACGGTATCACCTGATCAGGAAGATAATAGATCGCCGGGAGATCGAGGTCAGGAGAGTTGACACGAAGGACAATGTAGCGAATCCACTCATAAAGGCCTTCCCCCAGACGCAGTTTGAGAGAGTTTTTAGGATGTTGGTTATGATATACTACAACACATGGCCTTAGTGCAAGTGGGAGATTGTTAGGAATATGTATGCCCAAGAGGCCATTATTGTACATTGATGTATACTAAAGTGGATGCTTGGACATTTATATAGAGGAATTTCTTGCTCGACATGACAGTATGCTATCTGGTTACTCTTTATCTTAACATGTTGACTGGTATTCTTATACTGTCTTTCTCTTACATGTTGATAAAGCCCTTAGGATATGTGCTTGACTTCCAGGACCATGATGCAGATCATACTACTGGGACGTGGATAGTCTACAAGCACATCCTTTAATTGTTCCTAGTCGAGAGAATATCGAGACAGGGCATCGATATTCCAGAGTAAACTAGTGTGTACGTTTCTTGACCCTGTATGGGGGCGATGGTTGATCTCATAGCCATTGGTGTTTGACATCAAAGATTGTACACATGTGCTCATTAGAGAATGGGTATACCGAACAGAACTCGCCGAAAGCTCCTAGTTGGTAGTATACCTATCGTCAGATAGCAGTTCTCTGGTGACACTGATACAGATTAGTCTGTAGACCCGAGATCGTCATAGAGTCTTATGTGGCTCCCATTGTGCTTTGATTTCCTCTCTACCATGGCTCAAAGGAGACGTGCAAACAGGTGGATTTTGGATACAGTCCCGAGTCGCATGGAGACAATGAGCGATAGGAGAGATTTCTTCTCTCCCGGTATTGGGAGTTAATGTTGCGCTATGCTCGATTGGCTATAACTGGAAGTCCCTGGTCAAGGTTGCTGATGAGATTTACTGGTAAGAATTAACAGTAGTTTCTCGAATCGTTATGAGCTATACATCGGCATGACTTATCAAGTTACTGGGGTCTGACGTTACCCCTCTAGACATGATATGTGACATATTAGACGAAGAGACCGGACTGTACGGTAGTGTTAAGGCTTCATGGTGAGTAGGGACAAGCTTGCTTATTGATCTTCATATCGCTCAATACCTGGGTAGCCGTTACGTCCAGCCAGTACTGCTGACTGCTTGTGGGTGAGTGATGTGATCATCACCCACTGCTGGCTTACTGACGAGTTTTTAGAGTCCCACACAGAAGTTTCCTGGTTAAAGCGAAACGAAGTAGGGCACATATGCGATATGTGCGGGGGCCTGATTAAATACATGTATGTAATACCGTATTGTAATCTGGCTGTTATCTGTTATCGGTCAGGTTATACGTGATATAACCAAATTATCGAATCAAGTGTTGATTTGATAATGTGATATACAGATAAATGATATTAGTTGGTTATATGTGATATAACTGGATTATTAAATCAAGTATTGATTTAATAATATAATATATATTATATTTGATATAATTATATCTTAGCTAATATTATTAGCTCACTTAATATTTTCATATATGTATTAATATATATATATATGAAGCATGGCATAAATTTCTATTTTTGGAAAATAGAAAAGAGGTGGAAAATGAGGAGGAATGGTGAGGCGTGGGCTTTATTATTTGTTTATTACTTTTGACTCACTATTCAAGCATGGTTTCAATTTTATATTGCAATTTACTCCATTCTTAAATGAGTGAGGTTCAAGAGGGTAGCCATACTCACTTCATTCTTCACTTGTGTAATTTTTCTTGACTTGCTCTCTAGCTTACTCTCATCTTCTTCTTTCTCTTCTTCATGCCTCAAAACTCCAACACCTCACATGTGACGTGAACCATGGAGTTTTGAACCAATTAGTGAGTAAACCAACACCCCTACTTCACCATCCTATATTTGATTAGTAATTAAGTGAAGTGTGTTGCCTTCACTAAAGATAGTTTAGTGAAGAGGTAGCTTGAGCAAGAGGGATTTCGGGTAGATCGTCTTCGGCGCGAAGATCACGGAGGAGGCTTGTTCAAACTTGAATAAGAGCCTAGTGGAGTCGTGTGGACTACAACCCGGAGCTTTAGAAAAGAAGGACACGATCATCAAAGGTTGTATGCTCTTTCTTTCTCTATAGTTTTATAATATCATCGTAGGAAACCCCAATATTCTAGTTAAGATCTTGGTTAGTGTTCGTTAGCACCCGAAAATTTTTAAATTGCATGTGTGATGTGAAGGGTTGCGGCAGCGCCTCGGCCATCAAAACGCGGCCAAAATGCGGAACAAAAATTTTCTAAAAACTACCGTTACCCGAATTACGTATCGACCTTAAACCCTAAACTAGCAAACTAACTAAGAGTTAGAATCGTTATACCGAGTTGATCCGTGTTCTTCGGTCTTCATTCCAAGCTCCTAGTGATGCTTTGACGATGTTTGGTTGCCGATCTTCCATCGTCTCCGATGATCCACCCGAGAGAAACGGCGTAAGCTCCAACCTCATCGAACGAGGTAACCGACGCTCCAAAGTCGCTAGCGATGGAGAGTCGAGGTGTAGTAGTGTGTCACTATATTTTCTCTCATCCCATGAGCTCAATGAGAAACTCAAGAAAGATGATAAAGGAGGTGAACTTTGGCATGAGCAAAAATGGCAAAGTATTTTGTGAACTTGAGAGAGTGAGAGAGAGAGCTAGTGTAATATGTAATCATCCAAAATGAAATGAATCCCCACCTCAAAAAAAATGTGGCCGGCCCCCTCTCTCTCCCCCATAAAAAAATATCATTTTTCTTTTCCAATTAAACAATGTTAACCATACCTCAAAGACCATACCAAGGTCCATGCCTCATGCCACCTCACACCCTCCACCTCATTATAAAACAAATGATTTTTCCATAAATGGAAAATCAATAATGAGGTGGCAAAACATCTAGAAGCCATTCTGTATAAAATACGGAATACTTCCCGGTACATGTACCGAAATACATATGTGCGTATTCGTACAAAAATACGAATAGCCAAGCGAGAAAATAAGTAGCGAACAATAATACTAGAATACGTATATACAAATACATATATAAATTATTAAATCAAAACCCGATTTAATAATCCGGCTTAATTCTAAACGGCTAGTATTATCAACCGTCCGATTAAAGTCTGCGCAGCATGCACATATTTAATCGGACACCTGTATGTACCAACATACGCCATATACACCATATCGCCTGAACCGTGAAAACCCTCTGTGTGGGACTCTAAAGACTCGTCAATACGCTGTCAGTGAGTTTAACCACAAGCACGTCAGCGGCACTAGCTGTACGTAACGACTACCCAGGTATTGAGCGAAAGGGAAGCCGACGAGCAAATTCATCCTGAACCCCTACTGAGCCTGACAGTGACAATATCCGTACAGTCCGGTCTGTTCATCTAAGAGTATAACATATCAAGTCTAAGAGGGTGGATAAAATCAAACCCCTAACAACGCGACATTTAGTGTCGGTATGAAACCCCATCACCATATGAGAAACTATCGATCCTGGATCGATAGTTCTCGTCCACCGTGGTCACGGATTTCGGGTGATGGCCATCCGTACACAACGCGACATCAACCCCCAATACCGGGAGAGACGAATCCCCGACGATCCGATCACTGCCTCCATGTGGCTCGGGACTGTACCCAACTAAAACCTGTTTGCACGACTCTTTTGAGCCGTGGTAAGGTAGTAATCAAAGCACAGTGGGAACTCACACGAGGCAAATGACGATCTCAGGTCGACAGACTAACCTATACACATGTCACCTGGGAACTGCTATCTGACATTAGGTATAATACCAACTAGCAGGTTCCCGGCGAGTCCGTCCAGTGTACTCATAACCTAATGAGCACCAGTATACTATCTTAGGTGAACAAACTAACACCAATGGCTTGTGGGACCTGGCCACCGCCCCTCATCAGGGTCTCGATCAGTATTCACTAGTCTACACTGGAGTATCGATGCCCGGTCTCGATACTCCCACGACTAGGGACATTAAAGGATGTGCTTATAGACCCCAGCTCCCACATATATGATCGCCATCATAATGCTGGCAGTCAAGCAAGAATCCTATGGGCTCTATCAACATGTACATGATGATAAAGACAAACCAGATAGCATACTATCATCTTGAGTAAGACTGCTTTATCGGTATAAGTCCTCACTCAATCATCATAATCACAAGTTCGCGACTATGATAATTGCCTTGAGGGCACTATAGCCAACAATCTCCCACTTGCACTTAAGGTCAATTATTGCGATGTCGCATACTCACAGCCCGTGTGATACCGAACACCCAACTTCTCTACTAATCAGTTTCGCAAAGCCCGTTTGCGAAAATGATTGCGTTCGAGAAATAGCCTCAGTGAGTGGATCCGTCATGATGTTTCTTTCTATATCTCTCTTTATCTCAACTTCACGGACAAAACTATCTCCCGAAATGAGCAATACTTGTCTTAGAATTTGTCTGGATATCTAATGGGACCCAGTTCACAAACGAACTCCAAATCCAGCAAACCTCTTAGACTGTATCGTCCACTGAATTTAATCAGTATCCTGCGCCATGCCTTTCCTCAGTATCCGTTTGGACCACCTGTCCAACATACCGTCCCTCAGAAGAGGGAAAAGCTATAACTATAACAGTCACTCTACCATCCAGGTCACCTTGGAAGCCTGAAATGATAACCATCTCCTGAAGGAGGTTTCCGTTACCATATCCCAAGAACATCCATTTATGTTCATAAACCGCTTCCCAATATTTCTCCAGGATTGGATTAATATATCTGCATATTGCATCTAGTGCAAAAGCAATATCCGGTGTGGTACTTGACATTTCACGATTAACTCAATCGCCTAAGAAAGTGATATGCTAATCATGTAGATCTCTCTCCCCTTTAGTCTGTAAGAAACCTTTAGAGAGGTTGACTCCATCACCTGCAGGTAGACCACCATGCCAAGAGTCGTCCATTTAATGTCAAAGTACCCGGATTAGGATACTTCCCAAATCTAGATCTAAAACCATAGATCTAGTAACCAGAAAACCTGATATTATATCTATATCATATGTGGATAAACAACTTTGTGACAACCACAGTTTAACTGATCGTAGTACAGGAATATCTCTTCCTATCAAGTGCATGTCATCCTAATATCTGGACATCACTCTCTACTACCTTCTTAGCAGATCCATTTCCTATTCTGATGAAGTCAAAGCCTATGACTGTCATATCAAAATTAGATGATCTATTTCCGCTATACGTGCTTTAGTCTGTAAATAGACATAAGCTACTTGCTTACTATGCTTCCGCTGCTCCCACTGACTACAACAACCCTCTGGCAGAGTCATATACACGTTCACCTCTAAAGCTAGTTTAGAATGACGGTATACTCATCCTCCTGCCGGGTCTTATAGTCTAGAATAGCATCAATGGCAAGTCTGGGTAAACAAGAACCTCCCTGTCACCGTCTCTGAGAAGACCGAAGTACCTCTCGGGTGCTTGAGGTTACCCACCAAATCTGCGGAGTGGCTAATAGAACGTCGAAACTAATTGAATCGTTAGGTTCTATTAAATCATCAGTGATCGTTTGTGGTTCTGGAATCACTTCCAGTTCTACCATACTCCCACTTTTATTTTCTGAAAAATCCATTTTACTAAAAATGTGGCAAGTCAAGAACAATATAAATATTGATCTTCCTGATGGTAGAAAGTTAACCCTCGTCAAAGCCCGGGATAACCCAAAAACAGCCATTACTGAAACGTGCCTTGAATTTATCCGGATTCTGGTTTTAAGTATCAGCCGGACAACTCCTTATATCTTAACATCGTTAAGACATAAATTGATTCTATATAAATATAATATAGAAACAAAAGCACTAATTTAATTGGAACCAGATTCAAAATCATGCAGCTGTCTCCAGTGCATATCAACCAAATGGAAAGAGAACAATCAGCATTACTCATCTAGGAGTGCATCCATATATGAGTAAGCTGAAAGAGAAGCAAGTTCTCAAAACCATTACTATCAACGAAATACCAAACACAGGTATCTACATCTTCGACTTCCTCGAAGAATCCTGACACTTCTAATAAATGGTTCTCTACTTTATTCTTATACCTATAACTTCTCAAAATCTGAACCTTGTATTTTAATGAAATACATGTCTAGAATCAGAGAAGTTATGAGTAAACAGAATACAGTGCTAGTACCAACCCCATTGTCCTAATGGACACTGGACAACATACAATATTTTGTATAAGTCTCCTGAGTTCAACAACTTAAACCCTAAGCGTCGTAGGTTGAAAAACTGTAGTATGGTTAAGAAGAATTACACCGCTGTTGAATGCACCTTACCTAATCACCAGCTGATATAGGTAAATGTCACAGATATAATATCAAAAAGTTATATCTCACTTTATAAAATAAATATATAGATATATCAGTTTGAAATTGGTGCATAACAACGGATATTCAAAACCAAATATTTGCCATCCGGCAAAATCCAGATGATTTCCTCAAATATCACCAATTACAACGAATTCCGATATAAAGAGGATCTAATCACCTAATTTCCAATATCTCACTCCCACTCACCATCCGTAATAACATACAGATATGAGAAACTGATCTGGTAAATACATACCCTGGAGTTAGATTCTTATTGGGAAAACAGTTTTCAATTAACATCGCACAGTAAGACTGAAACATGAAAATGTTTCAAAAGGGTTAACTGGTATTCTTAGTAACGCCTCTTCCATTATCCTGAATCATGACAGTAACCATATACTTATCTGCCTTCACTGCAATCCCTTTATTATGTCTTTACATATTACCTTCTGTACACCTCCTTTACGCTAATTGGTTTTCTTCATTCCCTACCCTTCGGCACCAGCCTAAAGTTTGGAAGAAGACTATCCAATAAGCGTAATAGGTGTACTCTCCTAATCCTAGGAGCCCTCGCAATCTGAGAGAATGTAAAGAGAAAAGATATCTGAATAATCCTATTCTTTTTCTCCTGAACCAGAATCCATTCTCGAAAATGTTCCTTCGAGTTCGTATGTAACTATACGATGGATTTATCCAATGGAAGTGGATATCCGTAGTGATACGGAGTGTTCTAGAGAAAAGCAAAGTGGAAGTAGGAGTGGCAGGGGTATACACGATCTTTATCGTGAATGATGGTGATCGCAATTTTCTTCGCCATTATTCTAATCTCTTTATATGTCTTTACTTATTACCTTCTGTACACCACAGTTAAGCTTGTTGGTTTTCTTCCTTCCCTACCGTTCGGCACCTGCCTATGGTCTGGAGGAAGACTATCCAATAAGCTCAATAGGTGTACCCTCTCCTAATCCTAGGAGCCCTCACAACCTGAGAGAATGTAAAGAGAAAAGACAACCGAATAATCCTATTCAATCTCTCCAGAACCAGAATCCATCCTCGAAAAAGTTCTTTCGAGTTCGTATGTAACTATACGATGAATTTATCCAATGGAAGTGGATGTTCGTAGTAATACGGGGTGTTATGGAGAAATGCAAAGGTGATATAGAAGTGGCAATGATGTATGCGACACCGTGACATTCCAAAAGACAAAGTGTTTCAAGAAGGTTCGGTTAATTTGGTTCATGAGTTTTACTTTATGGTCGGGTCATAGTCGCAGCCAGAGAGAGAGAGAGAAAAGAAATACTCAGCGTGCACTCTAACCTAAATCAGAATGGTTAATCATTTTATCTAATCTTGGATGGCTCCCACCATTTCCTCGAATTCTCCTCCAAACCCAAAAGGAGAATTAGTCGGAATCACCCGAGGAGTAATCCTACTCATCAGTGGGAATCGGGATCCAACTATCATCGCATGATAACCTGATGGAAGCTACTCAAGTCACCACACTCCAGAAGGTATGCGCATACCTGGCAAGTTTCCTGTATGTTTGAAACTCCTGATGTGTGTTTTTACCCCTAGGACCCAAGTGACCATGACGAAGTAAACAAATCAAAGAGTCCTAGTCAAGTTCAACCCGTCATTATCTTGATTGCATTAAAACCACCCGCACGAGCCCTTGACGGAGTCAACAAGGCCGCACGACTGTCCTAACCAATCACATACCCATGCTACAAATAAGCACCACTCAGCTACCGCACACTACGCCTTGACGGAGTCAACAAACGCAGCACTTATACTAAGTACTACTTGTAAGAAATGACGGAGGGCTACGGCTGGTTTTTGGCGAAAAACCATTAAAGTAATGAACTTGATTTCGTTGAAGAAATCCAAGTGGTTTTATAAATATATAGCGGCGAAAACTTTTGCTAAAGAGGTCACTCCCGGTGAAGGGATCTCGGCTCTTTCCTCGTCGAATGAGGTGCAGGATATTCGAAACTGAATACCACGATGCAAAGCAAAAGGAAACGACTATAGTGAAGTTATTACGTTGACGCGGACTTTTACTCAAGAGGTCACTCCCGATGAAGGGATCTCGGCCCTTGCCTCGTCGAATGAGGTGCAGGATATTCCAAACTGAATACCACTGTGCAAAGCAAAAGGAAACGTCTGTAATGTCAGTTTTTAAAAAATTGGTTCCAACAACATCATATATAGGTTTGTTTTATCCTTGCATTGATAAGAATCAATGCAGTCACATCAATTAATCACACTAGAAAAGAACGAAAATAAAATGTACGTATATGTCATCCGCATTCGCAACTGGGTCCTGCCATCACCCGTTAGGTTACTTAAATAACGACAGAACGGGGACTGGGCTAGCGCAGGTGCAAAACATATACAATATCTACCAGTATATATAAATCTATATAACAATCGTCCCAGTCATGATATAAAGCAACATCACAGAAGCAACACAGAATGGTGGATAATCTGGAGCCCCGGGTTTCACTTGAGCCACAAGTGAGACCCGACGTTCCCTGTCGTGTGGATAGCATGTGCAATGAAACCTAGACCCCTACGAGCGCGGCAAGTTACCCGCCAAAACCAGAAGTGAGGCAGCCCCCTTCAACAACGTGAATGGGCCACCCGGCACTTCTCGGAATCCGGTAACTTGAGCGCCCCTCCGTGGGTCATACCTATACCCCCTACGAGTGCGGCGAATAGCCCGCCAATTTTAGAGTAAGGTCCCCTCCATCCCAACGCCATGAGATGCGGACCAGTTGCCCTCTAAAACCCGGCTATTCGTGCACTCCACCGCGGGGTAATCCTAGTACAGAAAGGAAAATAATATACAAGGGTGACATCGACCTCAGCCCGGTCGTGCCCCAAAAGAATAATATACAAACTGGCAGTGACGGCAGTCCACATGTCGGACGCTCGCCCCGCAATATCAAATGTACAAATGAAATTAAAATTGTACTAACATTGCACCACAGCTATCCACCACGACGATCCAACCAACATCACAACACAACACAGAACATCAACGTGAATGTCACGTTCGCAAACTCGTCTAAAAGAACATATAGAAGTTAGACGGGTTTACCAATCGAGTGACATTCACGGTCGCAGATAGAAATGTATGCACTGTTAAACGCACACGTAAAATATCGATCGACTAAATTCCAAATTGGCCCCAATAGCAAAAAAACACATCACTGAAACCTGGGCCAAGACAGTATATGTCAAAAATCACAATTCCAAGTCAATGGGCAACAGGAAAAATTTCGAAGCCCGTCGCCACTAAATGACCACGGATCCGCCGCCAATAGGGGGTAATTGCGGCGGTTCCGCGGCTACTTGGAGGCATTAGGAGCCCAAATTTTTTCTGTACCCTTAAAATCGCCAGCACGGATTTTTAAGCCTTTGGAAATAATTTTTGAACACTTTTGAAAATCGGCAAAAACTGCGAAAATGGAATCGTGATTTCGTAAATTTCCGTCAATCGATCTATTAAGCATGTTTAAACAAGCTAGTAGGGTTAAAAGGGTGGCTCTGATACCATAAAGGGTTGCGGCAGCGCCCCGGCCATCGAAACGCGGCAAAAATGCGAAACAAAATTTTTCTAAAAACCGGCGCTACCGTTACCCGATTTACGGATCGACCTTAAACCCTAAACTAGCAAACTAACTAAGAGTTAGAATCGTTATATCGAGTTGATCCGTGTCCTTCGGTCTTCATTCCAAGCTCCTAGTGATCCTTTGACGATATTTGGTTTCCGGTTTCCCTTCTTCTCCGATGATCCACCCGAGAGAAACGGCGCAAGCTCTAATCTCATCGAACGAGATAACCGACGCTCCAAAGTCGCTACCGATGGAGAGTCGAGGTGTAGTAGTGTGTCACTATATTTTCTCTCATCCCATGAGCTCAATGAGAAACTCAAGAAAGATGATGAAGGAGGTGAATTTTGGCATGAGCAAAAATGGCTAAGTATTTTGTGAACTTGAGAGAGTGAGAGAGAGAGCTAGTGTAATATGTAATCATCCAAAATGAAATGAATCCCCACCTCAAAAAAAATGTGGCCGACCCCCTCTCTCTCTCCCATCAAAAAAAATATCATTTTTCTTTTCAAATTAAACAATGTGAACCATACCTCAAAGACCATACCATGTTCCATGCCTCATGCCACCTCACACCCTCCACCTCATTATAAAACAAATGATTTTTCCATAAATGGAAAATCAATAATGAGATGGCAAAACATTTAGAAGCCATTCCGTATAAAATATGGAATACTTTCCGGTACATGTACCGAAATACATATACGCGTATTCGTACAAAAATACGAATAGCCAAGAGAGAAAATAAGTAGCGAACAATAATACTAGAATACGTATATACAAATACATATATAAATTATTAAATCAAAACCCGATTTAATAATCCGGCTTAATCCTAAGCCGCTAGTATTATCAACCGTCTGATTAAAGTCTGCGCAGCATGCACATATTTAATCGGACACCTGTATGTACCAACATACGCCATGTACACCATATCGCCTGAACCGTGAAAACCCTCTGTGTGGGACTCTAAAGACTCGTCAATACGCTGGCAGTGGGTTTAACCACAAGCACGTCAGCGGCACTAGCTGTACGTAACGACTACCCAGGTATTGAGTGAAAGGGAGGCCGACGAGCAAACTCATCCTGAACCCCTACTGAGCCTGACAGTGATAATATCCATACAGTCCGGTCTGTTCGTCTAAGAGTATCGCATATCGAGTCTAAATGGATGGATAAAATCAAACCCCTAACAACGCGACATTTAGTGTCGGTATGAAACCCTATCACCACCTCAGAAACTATCGATCCTGGATCGATAATTCTCGTCCACCGTGGCCATGGATTTCGGGTGATGGCCATCCGTACACAACGCGACATCAACCCCCAATAACGGGAGAGACGAATCCCCGACGATCCGATCACTGCCTCCATGTGGCTCGGGACTGTACCCAACTAAAACCTGTTTGCACGACTCCTTTGAGCCATGGTAGGGTAGTAATCAAAGCACGGCGGGAACTCACACGAGACAAATGACGATCTCAGGTCGACAGACTAACCTGTACACATGTCACCTGGGAACTGCTATCTGACATTAGGTATAATACCAACTAGCAGGTTCCCGGCGAGTCCGTCCAGTGTACTCATAACCTAACGAGCACCTGTATACTATCTTAGGTGAACAAACTAACACCAATGGCTTGTGAGACCTGGCCACCGCCCCTCGTCGGGGTCTCGATCAGTATTCACTAGTCTACACTGGAGTATCGATGCCCGGTCTCGATACTCCCATGACTAGGGACATTTAAGGATGTGCTTATAGACCCCAGCTCCCACATATATGATCGCAATCATAATACTGGCAGTCAAGCAAGAATCGTATGGGCTCTATCAACATGTACATGATGATAAAGACAAACCAGATAGCATACTATTATCTTGAGTAAGACTGCTTTATCGGTATAGGTTCTCACTCAATCATCATAATCATAAGTCTGTGACTATGATAATTGCCTTGAGGGCACTATAGTCAACAATGATGCCCGTTTAAACCCTGTTGCGGTGCTAGAGTACACTTTCAATATCACATGAAAATCAAAAAAATTCTAAAAACTCAAAAATCTTGTTATCTTTATTTTTTCATTATTTTTCAAGCAATATAACAAACAAAAATAATGAATCAAAAATCTCAGTCGGTATTCTTTGGTTTTCCTATATTTTACTAGCTCATACTTTTGAAGAAATTTCGGATATCGAGAAGTCAAAAAGTATGTGAAATAAAAGAAGAAAGGAATGTTAATTGCTATTAAGGATCTAACGGAATAAAGAAATCCTGTCCGGGTGACTGGGACTTCAGATGACTGGAAACCCCTATCAACACATGAAAATCACGAAATTTTAAAAAATCATAAAGTTTTATGTTTTCTTCAAATTTCTAATAATATGCATGATGTAGTATATGGAAATCGCGGAATTTTCAAAAGTCTTAATATTTTCTGTATTCTTCTGGTGTTCTATATTTTATATGCTATATCACAAAAAATAGATACTTTTCAAAAATCTCAAGATTTTTTGTTTTCTTCATTTTGTCAATATCATGCATGTTATAACACATGACTCGAAATTTTCTGTTTGTTTCAAAATTTTAATATCTACATGGAACATAAAGACAGAAAAAATTTTAAAATGTCAAAATTTTCTGTTTTCTTTAATTTTTCTATATTTTCTTGCAATATGGTAATACCAAATGATAATCACGAAATTTTTAACTCAATATTTTCGATTTAATATTTTGCGTAGTACACATAAATTGTGAAACTTTTAATATTTTCTGAACAAAACAGAAGTAGAGAGAGAAAAATATAAAGAAATTTTAAAGACAAGGTCCGATGGTAAGAAAATTAAATACAGACTCGTGGCCCGTCTTATGTTAGATGGGGATATGTTGTGATGACACAAAATAGACACCAATTTAGGGAAGAATAGAAATCCCATAAAATGGAGGCATCTTATTACCACAGTAATCCTATGTTTCTGAAAATATTTTAGGTTGTCATCTACCGAACGCATCCTTAGGGAAGCCTATGTTTGTTCAAGATGAGCAAAATGAGTTGACCTCACCAGCCTCCAAATCTCTCTCCATAACCGCTCCTAATTATCGAAGATAAATTGCCATCCCAAACCATTAATTCTATCGCATTCCATTAGTTCTATCACATTCCACCATAGGCTTGACAAATAGTTGAAGTGATGATGCTCAATATCGATGATCTCCCAGATCATGACACGTGGCAGATGACGTGTCCCAGAGCATGCAAGAAAGGACCTACAGTGGCCAACCAGACCACTCCTATGTCCGTCGTACGAACAAACGCTGGCTCACCTCTGAGCCTCCAGCACAATTGGCCTCCTCGGCCTCACAACTCGTTTTCGGGCTACCGCAGAACCAAGTTACCTCGGCTCTCCCGCTTGTCCGTGAGCTCTCCCGCCGAGGTCATCTTCCTCGGTCTCACCGACCGACCAACGGCACCGCTTACAGGCGCAACTGCCGTCCCGCGAATTTCTCCATGCACGAAATATCCGCCGGCCACATCCTACGTTCCATGCCATTACGATCCCCCATTAACGAGCCTGTCTCGCCATCAATGGGAGATCCCGCTCATCATGTGGGCATGACGTCGGGAGCGTAACGACCGGCGTGATTCTCATGCCTGCACTGCTTGCTGCCACCGTTATATAAACCCCTTCTTCAGACGGTCCAAATAAGCCATTTTTACTCCACTAAGTTGTTACTCTGCTCGGATCTCTAGTCTAACTTGATCGTCGGAGGGTCTGTTCCCTCATAAAATACAAGGAAAAACCCCAATGGGGCATCACGTGTGCACACGTGATCGGGGGTCACATGCCGACACGTGATTGCTTCCTGAGGGCTCTGAAATGATAAGAATTGAATCCTAATCAAATGGGGTCACGTGCCCGCACATGATAAGCCTTTTAAGCCCACTAAAGTATAATAAAACAGCAAGAAAAAACCCCAATAGAGCATCACGTGCCCACACGTGACCAAGGGTCACGTGCTGACAAGTAATAAGTTCCCGAGTTATTTAAAATAACAGAATTGAATTCTGGTTAAATGCTTAATCCATGGGTCACGTGCCACCACGTGATGGGGTCATAAAAACTCTCTGAGTTAAAGGAAAGAAAACCCTAAATGGGGCATCACGTGCCCACACGTGACAGGGGGTCACGTGCCAACACGTGATGGGTTCATAAAGATCTCTGAACTAATAGAATTAAATTCTAATTAAAAGGTCAATCAGTAGGATCACGTGCTAACACGTGATAGGCTCTTAAAGGTTCTGAACTAATAGAATTAAATTCTAATTAAAGGAAATCAAAAACCCTAATTGGAAAAATATTTCCCTAGTTCTTTCCAAACAAAAAGATGGCGCTCTGTAAAGTGAAGCACCGTTGGATTAAAAATCCAATAGTGATTAAAAGTCACCAATCTATAGAAAGACTCTATACAAGGAGATATTTCCCTGAAATTTGCCAGGAATAACAGATAAAATATCTTTTGGATTAAAATCCAATGGTGAATAAAATTCACCGAGTGATCTAAAAGATCATGTTGGTTACAAAATCAATCAAAATCTTTCAATGAAAGATTGACTAAAGAAAATGATTCTTTTCTTTCTCCTATAAATAGGAGCCAAGAAGAGAAGAGGAAGAGATACAACAACAGAGAGAGAATACAAAAGAAAAGAGAATTTAATTCTCCAGAGAGAAAAAGAAACCCTAGGTAAAAGAGGGAAAGAGATCATCTTATAAGTTCCCACAAAATAAAAAGAGAATTTAATTCTCAAACTAAGAGTTTAACTCTTATGAATAAGAACTTAGTTCTTCTTTTGGTTGAAGGTCTGTAGAAGCAGATCTCCCCATAAGTTGAGAATTTAATTCTCATCGGGGAGATTCTGCCATACAAATCTAAAAGCTAAGAGAAGAGCTAAGTTCAGAGAATTATATTCTCCCACAAAGCATATAGTAATTTAATTCCTCCAATAAAATTAAGGTTTAACCCTTAATATAAGAATTTAGTTCTTCCTATGGTTGAAGATCTGCAGAAGCAGATCTCCCCATAAGTTGAAAATTTAATTCTCATCAGGGAGATTCTGCCATGCAGATCCAAAACTTAGAGAGAGAATTGGGTTTAAAGAATTTAATTCTTCCAAATATATAGGAATTTAATTTCTCTAAATAAAATCAGGGTTTAACCCTATAAAAGAATTTAATTCTTAAACAAGGGACTTAGACTTTTCATGCACGTAAAAGGATCAAGTACCTAACATGATCACGTGGCAACACTTGACCCTCCCCTCAATGATCAAAAGAGAGCGAACAAGACTAGGTCGCATGCTCCCACATGACCCTTGAACAGACTTCTCAAAATAGAGAAGGGCAGAACAGATTTTGGGTGCCTCACGTGTCCCCACGTGACCCCTGATAAACACCTCTTTAAAAAAAGAAGATGGAAAGAACTGAAGGATTAAAATTCAATGCATGGGCGCTCTCACGTGTCTCCACGTGACCTCTAGCAAATCCTTTTAATATCCAGTACATGGGTACCCATCACGTGCCCACACGTGATGGCCGTGAAGACTAAAGTGTTTAACACTTACCTGCATATCCTGAGAATAAAATAAAAGAAGTTTGGGCCCAACTCTGTTTTGTGCGCTGCATCCTTAGTGTTTAACACTATTTTAAGCGCATCACGTGGGAGCATCTGATAGCCGAGTATACTCTAGTATTTAACACTATATCCAAGCCAATCTTAGCTTGAACTAGCCAAGTTTTTCCAGAGACAGTACCCCCTTTTGACTGAACCTCAAACACACTTTTTTCTTCCAAAATTGGTCATCTCATATGACATTCAAAGAAAAACCCAGAGCCTTTCAGACAACTTTGGTTCTAGGGTACATCTCTCCACACCTCTGATGCATGTCGTTGTAATTCTTCAACGTCTTCAAAGAGGTGGTAGGTCCCAATGGCCAATAACTATCTGGTGCATTTCCAAATCCATGTTGGCATCTGAACTTGGACCGCAATGTCCCTAAACTAAATAATAGAGCCCAAATACTCTTTTGTTGGATCTAAATGATCCGGTTAAGTAGATCTTAGTCTAAAATTAGACTAACGTATCCTTAACAAACATTTAAGTTGATCTTAATCCCAAACGAGATTAACGATCCTTAAATCAATCCAACTACAAATCCACCAACCAATATTGGTTCAAGGGTACATCTCTTCACTCTTCTGATATTTGTCGTTGTAATCCTTCAACGTCTTCAGAGAGGTGACGGGTCCCGACAACCAGACATTTCACGGACTGTGGGGTCCTTAAACTCATGGACTATGATTTCCTTAATCTCGAACTGTGGGGTCCTTAAACTCATGGACTATGATATCCTTAACCTCGGACTGTGGGGTCCTTAAACCCATGGACTATGATGTCCTTAACCTCGGACAGTGGGATCCTTAAACCCATGGACTATGATGTCCTTAACCTTGGACTGTGGGGTCCTTAAGCCTATGAACTATGATGTCCTTAACCTTGGACCGTAATGTCCTTAAACTAACAATGGACCGCAAAGTCCCTAAAATAAAACAATAGAGCCCAAATGCTCCTTTGTTGGATCTAAATGATCCTGTTAAGTTTATCTTAGTATGAAATTAGACTAACGTATCCTTAGCAAACGTTTAAATTGATCTTAATCTCAATTGAGACTAACGTATCCTTAAACCCAACCCCAAACCCAAATCTAAGAAGATACGGATTTGGACTAATCCACACCCTACGGGTGACAACATAAATTAGTCTCTATATACAATCCATGGGCAACCAAAAATAAAACAAACACACACACGACACGAAGTGACCATCTGGAGAGGGAGAAAGTTGTTACCGCGATGTGGTAGCGTAATTAACTGCAAGGGCTTGCGCCTTCAGGGAAGAGCGTCCCCACAATCAAAAACCGCTCAGACGAGGGGGAATCTGATGATGTCAGCTACATCAGCCGCATCCGTCTAAACCTCCGATACACGGTGCCATAAATCAACTTGGCATCTTCGGAGAGGTGGATGGATAGCACTAAATAGCATATGCCCCCAAATTCAGGAAAGACGGACATATGCGGTCTCGTCTCCGTATTTCGGCGGAGAATAGATTCCGGCACGCCCGGTAGGACCTTTTCCTCTTTACACTCCACACTTCGTGTGTCGTGTTTCGCGAACGAATCGCGGTTTGACATGGTTGCCCTTGGGTTCGAGATACTAAGATTTGGTTTTGCTCCCGTGCAGAAAAGAGAACAACAATGGCCTCTAACTGCTCCAGCTGCAACTCCTGTTCCGCCTCATCTAGAGGAGTAACCTACGGGCCCCAAGCGGCCTCCCTTTTCACAATACCGGTGGAACAAGTGACCCAACCCACCACTGGGCTATTCTTTGGGATCATGATCCTGCCAACAAGCTTCAGCGCTCCTGTACCATCGCAAGAAGCTCCAAAAAAGTCGGTCTTTGATCGACTTGCAACCACCACAGCCCCTCTCAGTGGGTCGTCCAACTCTAATGCTTCAGTCTTCGACAGGCTGGGTCAAAGCTCAAGTAGGCCTGCAAAGAGGCTAGCAATATTAAAGAAAGACACTCCAACTCCTGCTACAGTCGAAGTCGTCCAAGCTGCTTGTTCATATCATAATTTTGCATTATTATATTCCCCATTCTTATTCATTTTACAAATAAACAGGTACTTTTGATCCATGTCTGCTACATAGTTGCAGGTTACAGGTTTTCGGAACAAAACAGTGAAAATGATGAAAAGATGATACAAAAGTGAGACTACAACCAACAAATGGAAGAATCTTGATCATGCCTACAGTTTGAAGAATAAACGAAGATTAATGGACAATTTCACAAAGCACAAAGGCAGCGTAAGGTTCAAGACTTCGACACGAAGCAAAGGGTAATAGTCCACGACATTATGCACTGTGGAAATCTGGAAGAGAATTAGAAGACAATCTGAGAAATCAAGTGAAGAAACAAGTACCCAAATGCAACCAGACCAAGACCAGAAAAATTGAACCAACGACCCCACAACATGGACGCGGAACCGCGGCCAAACCTGCTTTTTGGCCACGGTTCCGCGGCTATATGGAGCACGTGTTGGTGCAATTTTGAGTCGGTGCGGCGGTGCGTTGACTAGGCTTCTTTAGGGTATATTTGTAAATGCGGATGTGAATCGAATGTAACCCTAGGGTTTCTATGATCTATAAATAGAAACCCTAAACCTCTTTTTGATGTATGCCTCTTCTTGTGCCTCATTTTATTTATCAAAATTCAGAATTCAATTCCTGTAATGATTGAAGAGAGTATCAAATAAAAATTAGAGTAAGTTTTCTTTTTATTGCCCTAGTTAATTTTCTTTCTGCCCTAATATAACTTTTATTATCTGCCCTAGCATAACTTTTATTATCTGCCCTAGTTAATTAGTTTAGAACATGTTTATCAATTCCCTAAGGAGTGAGTAGATCCTTGCTTGTTAGGGTTAGAAATAGGAAAGGTTTAAGAGATGAAAATCTCTCACCCCTTTCTTGCCCATCACATATTTTTATAGGACTCCATGCATACATACACACACCGCTCCCTGCGGCACCTTATCCCATGACGTAGCGGTGATACCGTAGTTTAAAAGACCGGTTGTGCATGTTTTCTATGGAGGTTAGGATAAGAATTAAGAAAGGATGGACAAGAACCTAGAGGAAGAACCCTAGTTTCTTCCCGATGGTACTAATCCACTTTATTAATTATTACCATAACACCTCATAGATCTTAATTAGGGCATAGAAAGCGGTGAGGAATATTGACTTTCCAAACTTAACCTAAACCTAACCCTAGCAAGATTTTAATCCTACTCTAGATCAACTTAGTTTTTAGTGATAATCAATCCAACACCGTTTAGAATTAACTCGTTAGAACAAATTGAGAATACACAAAATCCCTGTGGACCGACCCGTACTCACCGGCTAGCTACCAAGCGACGCCGTTCTTGATTGCGGTAATTAATTCTTTGATCACAAGATCTATCTAAAACCAAATGGCGCCGTTGCCGGGGATGGCGTTGTTATTTTCTTTTTGTAATTTCGGATTAATATAAAAATTGAAAAAATCATAAAAACTGAAAAATATAAATAAAAAAAAAATTCATCTTGTTATTCTTTGAAGGGTGTTTTCTTTTGAATTGTGCAGGATCGACGAGCGGATTCAGATCTGGAAAATTCCAGAGAACAAAACAGAAAAAAAAAACAGATCTGATCAAGCAAAGGATAATCAGAACAGAGAAACAGAAAAGATTTTGGGATCTGAACAGCCAAGTCAACCGCGGAACCGCCGCGTTGACCCACTTTTGACCGCGGAACCGCCACGGGGTGGTGACGTCATCATTTGAAATTTTCTCTGTAAGCATATTTTCTTCTTCTGAACCCCATTATCTCCTCTGTAAAATTTCCTGCAGGATTCTTTGCGCAAAAACTTCTCCCCTTCTCCAATAACTTGATCTTGTGCAGAAATCTTTGCGCCGCGCTAAAAAAAATTTTTTTGCAAGTGATTGTGTTTGTTGCTTTGCATATTTTAAATTGATTTTAAGGGGCTTTTACACCAATCCAGATTGGGTGGGGATTTCATTACCCTTCCCAGGACCCCAAAAATCACATAACATATTGCATTGATCATCAAGTTAATTTAAAAAAAAGATTAGACTCAGTCCTAAGGATTTCGCGCTCAATAAGACAAAGGAATAGTTGTAGGCATCGACCGTTGATCCTAACCTGACTTTGTGGTGCCTAGGCTAGACAGGTAGGGAAATATAACTTTAAAAGGCCCGTCTCACGGTGATTCGTGAGCGGATCCCTCCTTTCTCTATTTGTGCTTACCTGGCCACAATTGGCGGTGAAGTGGCGGTTTGAGGTCCTCACAACTTGCCCTTTGGAACAGTTAGGAGCAGTCTAGTTGACCTAGGTGACCCTAGATTTAGGCTTGATTATGCATTTTGTGATTGCTTGAACGTGTGTTTAAGCCTTTTATTGAAAATCTTTTTGCAAAAAGCTCCTTATAAAAAAACACAAAACGAAAAAAAAAATTTAAAAACTTGCCACTTGTCGCTAAGAAATCCATTGCACCCCACTTGCACCCACATTCTTTTTCTTCTCCTTTCTTACATCATGGGTACCCCACCTCACAAAACTCTTGTCGAATTTTGGTACCCTCATCCAAACATTGCTTCCTATGCGAATTGTTTTGGTCGAATTACGGACGACCCCTCCATGCCTAAAATTTCTTTGAAAGATCGAATAGAAGCGTCTAGGAGAAACAGTTTGACTCCGCAATCCACTTTGTATCAACCATTTCAACCTTCACCACCTTCTTACGTTGATACTCCTTTTTCGAGTTCTGTTGTAACTACGAAACCCATGTCTATTGCTGAACATATTGAACAATCTCGTAACCGATCTTTCACTCCTTTCAACACTTCCAGTTCTTGGGATCAATAAGTCCATTCACCTTTTTATCCAAATGTTAATCCCACTCCTGTCCAACCATTCAATTCCTACCAGTCCTACCCGACTTTCACACCTTCCCTAGACATTGCTTCTATACAACCATTTGGGAGTTTCACGTATCCAAACAACCTTGAATTTTTTACTGAAACCCCTTCATAACCCATGTCTAGTCTGGAACAGTCGTTGGAAGCTTATATTGTAGCGACAAACCAACAGATGAGGAATCTGGATGCGTCCATTGCCGCCCTTAATTCATCAAGACAACCTAGTGAACCGGTAGCTAGTTTCCAACTAGCTCCAAAAATTCCAATGTATGATGAGGCGGTTGGACAGATTGAGAATTTGAGTGGAGAGAGTGAGCTGTGCACCCTTCCAAACCAAACCTACCCATCACCAATTGAATCCCATAACTCCGGTTTTGAATGTCTATCAAGTGTCCCAAAAGATTCACCAGTTGAAACTAAAACGTTTAACGAGTTGTGCGACTTTGTAGTGCTTGATTTGCCAGATTGTGAAAGGTCCCTTTCGAGTGAAACCATCACCAATCCTTTCGACCTCTACACCTCCAATCTAGAACCTGAATTGATAAATATCCATGCTTTTGATGAGATGTCTGAAAAAATTGATTTTCACTTGACTGAGGATATTAACGCAGGGAATATTTTGGATGATGAACCCGCAAATTTGACTGAATTTTTCTCTCCAATTCATCATCTCGAGTCATTAAATGTTTCTCCCGAACTTCATATGCGTCTTGATTTTGATGATAATTGCATGGATGGGATAACATTTGAGGAGAATTATGAGGATAGTATTAAGTAGATTATTGAGGATAGTATTAAGGATGAACCAGTTTTGTTTGATGAGTCGGATTTTCCAATTCATCCTCCTGAACCTTTAACTGTTATACTTCCTAAATCACCCCCTTCATCCTTTACATCGTTCCGACCACGCAAGAAATCACGCAGGAGGACTGTGATCTTGAAAATTTTCTGTTCGATCACAGCAGTTTTGACGCCACTAGTGCGTTCCTACTTGAATTTGACACAGTTTGCACAACCGATAGCGATTACGAGTGTTTCACTTTTTCGAACGATTTTGAAGACTCATTACCCGAGTTTGATTCCTTTGAATTTTTGGATGAGTCAATTGAACCATCCGAATCGGTTACTCACAGTGATTTCGAACCATTGATGGAATCGATCGTTTCGACCGCACAAGAATCCGTCACGCTTCCAATGGATGGTTTACCAAGTTCAACGTACCCATGTTTTCTCACGAATCTTGAGGGATTTGACCTCATTTCTCGACGGGTTGATAGATTAGCACAATCGCTTTTAACACATCGGTCATCACAATTTGCGCTAATTTATTCACTCGATTTACGCCCTCAAGTTCGTACTACACTTCTTTCTCTCTTCCGCGATTCTTCTCCTAATATACCAAGACCATATTCCACCTTTCTTCCCATACGGTCTCGTGTGTTTCTCAACTCCTTTCTCTACACTCCATTCTTCCACCAACCCTACCATTATAACGATAAAATTTTTGAATGGTTGGTGCTAACTTTTGGCCTGTGTAAGGCCTTGTATAGTTTGATTTTTCTCTTCCCTAAACTCTGAAGTTTAACGCTTAAAACAGTGGAAACACTGTCTCACTTAAGTTTAGGGGGGATTTTTGTATATATATTTTGTTTTGTTTTTACAATAAAAAATTTAAAAAAAATAAAAAGGGGAGTGCCGACAATTTTGACCCTCTTGGTGTAGCCTGACAGTGACGACACTGTCAAGTTTAAGTTTAGGGGTGTGCTCGGTAAGCTTTCTTCCTTCGCATTCATATGTATATTTTTGCATTTGCATACTTATTTTAAAACCCATAAAAATTGAAAATTTTTAAAAATTATAAAAATTAAAATATTCAATTTTGGCCATAATTGACTTAAGTTTAACAAGACGGTTAACTAGCTAGGAAAAACTAGATCCTAGACTTAGTAAATTAGAAACCTTAAAAATAAGCTTTCTTAAAATTTAATGGTAGAAAATATATGTCTTTGTAGAAATAGGCAAATTTTGAGTTCACTTCTTGGGCTAAGTCAAAATAAAGAAAGAGTAGTGATATTTTTATTAAAATATAAGTCTGAAAAATAATTCCTAAGCTTAAGTCTAAATTCTGAAAATATATACCCTACAACTTGCACAAACACGAACCTTGAAACTTAGAATAGTAGAAGAGACCTTGAAATGCTCTTGTCTAAAGTCCTTAGTATGAAGGAAATAAAATAAAAATACAAGTGTGAAAAAAAAGATTAAAAAATGAACACTGGTTTTTGTAATTACTTAAGGCTGCATAAATAGAAAAAAAATATTTAGCAAGGGTGCTTTATCACCTAGTGCCTTAGAATAACTGGTTTGGGAGTCACTGCTAAAGCCTTAGGTGTTACAAGACTAGGAATTACGCCTTAATGTGCAAACACATTTTGTAATCGGTCGTTAGTACCTCAAGAAGTATTAACGGTCGCGTGAAGAATGTGTGAGCAATTTCATCTAAAAATTCACCAATTGAAAAGTATTTTGGACGATGGACAAGAGTATAATAGCTTGATTTGAATTTCCAAGTGTAGACACACACGTAGGGGTATGTGATCGGGGTTTAGATAAGAGATAGGAATGAAAAATAGGACTTGTATCTTTAGTAGAGATGATAAAAATTCCTAAGTTGGGATAGAACCCAAGAAGGAAAACTTAAAAGATGCTAAAAGCTAAGTGAATTTACAAGAATGTATATAATCTTAAGTTAAATAATAAGGAAGCGTTAAAAATATGGGTTGATAATTTCTGAGTTGAAGATAATAGAATTCCTTATTGGAAAACCTAATTGGAGAATAAAAGTCAATAGGCCGAATTGATAGAATTTTGTGGGTAGTATCCGCTGAAAACCCTCAGGAGACAACACTCTTCCTACTAGGGACACCTAGAGGTTTAACGGCTTGTTGCACGAGCTCAGTGCAATCGCGTTTCCCTGCGAAAGTGAGGTTAGGCTTTTTCGAGAATAAACTAGTTTTGCTCGAGGACGAGCAAAAGATAAGTTTGGGGGTATTTGTTCATATCATAATTTTGCATTATTATATTCCCCATTCTTATTCATTTTACAAATAAACAGGTGCTTTTGATCCATGTCTGCTACATAGTTGCAGGTTACAGGTTCTCGGAACAAAACAGTGAAAATGATGAAAAGACAATACAAAAGTGAGACTACAACCAATAAATGGACGAATCTTGATCATGCCTACAGTTTGAAGAATAAACGAAGATCAATGGACAATTTCACAAATCACAAAGGCAGCACAAGGTTAAGACTTCGACACGAAGCAAAGGTTAAAAGTCCACGACATTATGCACTGTGGAAATCTGGAAGAGAACTAGAAGACAATCTGAGAAACCAAGTGAAGAAACAAGTACCCAAATGCAACCAGACCAAGACCAGAAAAATTGAACCAACGACCCTACAACATGGCCGCGGAACCGCGGCCAAACCTGGCTTTTGGCCGCGGTTCCGCGGCCATATGGAGCACGTGTCGGTGCAATTTTGAGTCGGTGTCATCTGTTTGGGTATCCGCTGCAACGGCTCCCTCAACTTCGACCGCCCACAAGAGGAAAAGGCCTGAGAAAATTCCCGTGTCTGCGACAAATGTCAAGGTAACTGAGCCTAAACGCCCTAAGTCTGGAGGCATGGTGGTGCATACCGTCTATATGGCATCCGGAAAAGAGGATAGCCGTATCTCCACAGGTCATCGACCGCTTACGCGGTCAGTGACTGAGGCTCAGGAGCATCAACAACAAAAGCTCCAAGAGATGCTAACAGCTATGGCCGCACTCACGGGACCAAAAGCAAACTCGGAGACATCCTCAGAGCAACGTCATGAGCAGGAAACTGATGCCAAATTCTTTCGGAGAATGCTTGAGAAGAAGGACAAAGAGGCTGCGGAACAAGCAGCCAACATAAAACAAATGACCCTTTTATTCCAAGATATGGTGGGCCTGATGATCCAGCCGGACCCTCCAGCCGAAGATCCTCCAGTAATAATCGAAGATGACAGAGGGGAGACGTCGAACCCTCTTCCGACTTGTTCAGCAGCCAAAGTGGAGACCATCTCCAAGGCCACCCTGGATGATTACAACGCTCAACAGATACGAGCTCACCAAGTGAATGAAGCGACCAGTCAGGTTATTAAGACTAGACGACCTTATCCGGGTTGGTACGACCAGATAAAGTACCCACCGGGATACACAATCCCCAAATTCCATGTATATAAGGGGACGGGAAACCCGCACCAACATGTTGCTCAATTTAGAGCCTTGTGCGGCAACACCGGAGGTAACGATAAACTACTGCTCCGCCAGTTTGTTGGCAGCCTGTCGGAGACGGCATTCGAGTGGTATTCGGAACTCCCGAATGACTCTATCAAGACATTTGCATGGATGGAGTTGCTATTCACCCAACGTTTTGCAAGCGCTAGCGAACGTACCCCAATCACGGCACTGATCAACACCAAGGTGAAGCCGGGAGAAACTTAGGTCCAGTACACAATACGATAGCGGAATCTATGGTCGAAGTACGAGCAGCGCATTGAAGAAGCGCCTGCGGTAGGCATGTTCATGGGTACTCTCGACCCTCAGGAGACCATTTCACAATTCATGATGTTTTTCAAGCCGACCACCTTCCAGACCTTGATTGATAAGCTGGCCCAGATGGATCAGATGGGTCATAGACCATCTTCTTTGAAGCTGGAATCTCGAAATGAAAAATGGAAAGGGAAAGCGACCTTCGTCGCCAATGCTCAACAGCAGCCCAGTGGTCCAAAACTAACTGATCGCCCAGACGAGAGACGGCGATTCTTTAATGAGAAAATGAAGCGCCTTTATTCGTTTCCCTGGAACAAAACGAGGAGATTGTTCGAGCTGGCGATGCGCAACAGGCTCATCAACTTGCCAGATCCAAAACGCCCATTGCAACCCGGTGAGGCTAATAATCCCAATTATTGCCCCTATCACCAAGAGATAGGCCATCCAATCGAAGATTGCTTCGTCTTCAAAGGGTGGATTGAGAACTAATACCAACAGGGCAAATTCGCACTGTCCGAGAATTGGAAAGTAAACCCGCCCCAGCCGCACGCTCTCAAAAAGGCGGACACACCGGGGGCATCATGCTCTTTTGTCGAAGAAGCTCCATGGGAGGTCGCTCTTTCAACCAAAACAAAAAAAATGCTGAAGGATCCCCAAGAATGCCCAGCGATCAGGTGGAAAAATCAGCTAGAACCCGAGATCATCGAGGGAATGCTGAAGCCACACCCGATGCCAAAAATTGGTAGCGATAATCAAAACGCTCAGGCCCAGCCGTCAAAGTATTCGAAGAAAAAGAAGAAAACCGAAAGGCCCGTGAAGCCTGATGACAAGCGCACAGACCTGCAAAAACATATTGACGCGCTGGAGGAATATAACCAGAAAGCGCGAACCCCAGTCACACTTCAAGAGTTTCTCAGCCACGTCCTTGAGGACGGAGATGATGACAATGGAGAAGACTCGTCAGATGAACTTGAGGATTATGTAGCAAACTGCCATATGATCTCTCACTCATTGATAGACGGTGAAGAAGCTCCTGACGTAGAAAAACTGGGAGCAGATCCTGAATCAGAGCTCCTAGGACCGTCAGACGAGATGATTGATGCATTCCTGAACGAAGCTCTTCTGAAAAGCAAGGCTGATCGAGAGCGCGAAATGGCCATATTTAGAAAAGCCAAACGTCGGCGACTGGATGAAAGGGTTGAAGCGCCCCAATCAGACCGAGACATGCCCACGACAGGCAAGAGCAGGCTTAAAACGAAGAAAAAGTTCGCCAAAGCCATATTGATGGGAATGAAGCTGCCACTCTCCGAAGGAAACAATTCTGATGAAATACACCTTAATGAAGAGGATGTGCATCCTAATTACTGTTTATATCATCGAAGGATTACGCACCCTACTGAAGAATGCAACGCCTTTAAAAATTGGTGGCAAGGGTATGTCGCTCATAGGCAGCACTTCAAGAGAATGAAGCGTGAAGCTCATCGACAGCGGAAAAATGCGACAGACGAACGTGGAAGAGCTGATTTGTCTCAAAAACTATCTATTAACCGCAATCAAGAACGGCGTCGCATGAAGCTAGCCGGTGAGTACGGGTCGGTCCACAGGGATGTTGTGAATCTCCTAATCGTGCTAACGAGTTAATTCTGAAGGGTGTTCGGATTAATTATTAAATCTAAAAACCTAATTATTCTATACTACGATTATCTAGATCTAGTCTTGTTAGGGTTAGGTTTAGGGATGGTTTGGAAATGCAAGTAAATCTCAACGCTTTCTATACCCAAATGAAGATCTATAAGGAGTTATGGTAATTATCAATAAAGGGGATTAGATCCATTCGGGAAGGTGTTCCTTCCTCTAGGTTCTTGTCCTTCCTTTAGAGATCCTTACCCTAACCTCCATGGAAAACACGCGCAACCGGGCCTTTATACTACGGTGTCATCGTTACCTAGAGGGGTAAGATGCCGTAGGGCGCGGTGTGTGCGTGTATGCATGGAGTCCTATTGAAAATATATAATGGGTAAGAAAGGGATGAGAGATCTCATCTCTCAAAAGCCTTCCCCAAAGCTAACTCTAAACAATTATCTACGTCAAGGAATTAAATCTACCTAGGGCAAAGAATTAAAATCTAAACTAGAGCAATTAAATAAAACTACTTACATATGGCTCTCTCCAAACATCAACGCAGGGTTGTCAGATCTGAATTCATGAATTGAAAAGAGGCACCGATGCTCTCCATAAAGAATTCTGAATTTATTATTAAAAGGTGGCATCAGAAATTACAATGATTTGGGTTCTATTTATAGGAGATAGAAACCCTAAGTTTACAATTGATTCGAATGTCTGAAATTACAAAAATACCCCCTAAGAAAAGACATAATCAACTGCAGCGCACCGCCATCATTTTCTGCGCCAACACGGGCTTTAGACGGCCGCGGTTCCGCGGCCAAAGGCATGCTTTGGCCGTGGTTCCGCTGCCAAAATAAGGCTTTGAAGCTTAGGTTTTCCTGTGCTGTTCCTTCTTGACTTTGTCTTCTTGTTTCTATGGTTCTTTTCTCAGGTTGGCTTCTAGGTTTCTTCCAGATTTCCAGTGAACACTTGTAGTGAACTTTAACCCTTCGCTTTGAGTCGACGTCTTGAATCTTGCTTTGTGAACTGTTCCTTATGTGGCTTGATCAAGAGTCTTCTGTTTATTGGTTAAAGTCCCACTTTTGCATTGTCTTTTCATCATTTCACTGTTTTAGATCCAAGAACCTGTAACCTGTAATATGTAGCAGACATGCGTCAAAAGCACCTGTTTATTTATAAAACGAATAAGAATGGGGAATATAATAATGCAATATTATGGTGTGAACAAATACCCCCAAACTTATCTTTTGCTCGTCCTCGAGCAAACTTATTTTTATTCACTAAAATCCTAATCGCACTTTCGCAGGGAAACGCGATTGCACTGAGCACGTGCAATAAGCCGTTAAACCTCTAGGTGTCCCTAGTAGGAGGAGTGTTGTCTCCTGATGGTTTTCAGCGGATACTACCCATAAAATCCTATCAATTCGGCTCATTGACTTTTGTTCTCCAATTAAGTTTTCCAACAAGGAATTTTATTATCTTCTACTTGTAAATTATACACCCACATTCTTCATACTTCCTCATCATCTAACTTAAGATTATATATGTTCTGCAGACCTACTTAGCTTTCGGCATTTCTTAAGTTTTCCTTCTACGGTTCCATCTCCACTTAGGAATTTTTATCAACCCTATTAAAGATACAAGTTCTATTCTTCATTTCTCTCTCTTATCTAAATCCCAATCACATATCCCCACGTGTGTGTATAAATCACCCCTACACTTGGAAATTCAAATCAAGCAATCGTACTCTTGTCCGTTGTCCAAAACACTTACTAATTGGTGAATTTTTAAATGAATTTTTGGTTTACACATCCTTCATGCGACCGTTAATACTTCTTGAGGTACCAACAACCGATTACAAGATGCGTTTGCACTTTAAAGCATAATTCCTAGTCTTGCAACACCCAAGGCTTTAGCAGTGACTCCCAAACCAGTTGGTCTAAGGCACTAGGTGATGAAGCACCCTCGCTTAATATTTTTCTATTTTTTAGCCTTAAGTAATCATAAAAACCAGTGTTCATTTTTTTTTTTATTCACACTTATATTTTTTATTTCATTTTCTTCGTACTAAGGACTTTAGACAAGATCATTTCAAGGTCTCTTCTACTATTCCAAGTTTCAAGTTGCGTGATTGTGCAATTTGTAGGGTATACATTTTCAGAATTCAGACTTAAGCTAGGAATTATTTTTCAAACTTATACTTTAATAAATACATCAATACTCTTTCTTTATTTCGACTTAGCCCAAAAAGTGAACCCAAAATTTGCCTATTTCTAAATAAACTACAAAGGCATATAGTTTCTACCGTTAAATTTTAAGGAAGGTTATTTTTAGGGTTTTTAATTTACTAAGTCTAAGATCTAGTTGTTCCTAAATAGTTAACCTATTAGTCAAACTTAAGTCAAATAAGCCAAAATTGAATACATTTATTTTTATAAAATTTGAAATTTTTCAATTTTTATGGGTTTTAAAATAAGTATGCAAATGCAAAAATATGTACAAATGAATGCGAAGGAAGAAGACGTACCGAGCATACCCCCAAACTTAAATTTTACAGTGTCCTCACTGTCATGCTACACCAAGAGGGTCAAAATGTCGGCACTCCCCTGTTTATTTATTTACAACTTTTTATATTTTTAATATTTTGAATTTTATTTTATTTTTTTATAGAAAAAGAAAACAAAATGTATATACATATATACAACAAGGTTCCCCCCAAACTTAAGCTTGGCCTTACACAAGCCAAAGGTTAGCACCAACCATTCAAAAATCTTATCATGGTAAAGGAATAGTCGGTGCAAGAATGGAGTGGAAAGAAAAGAGATGAGAAGCACACGAGACCGTGTGGAAAGAAGGGTAGAATATGGTCTCGGTGGAGGAGAAGAAGGGCGGAAAAGAGAAAGAAGGAGCGCGCGATCTTGAGGATGTAAATCAAGTGAATAAATTAGCGCAATATGTGATGACCGATGTGTTAAAAGCGATTGCGCTAACCTATCAACCCGTCGAGAAATGGGATCAAATCCCTCAAGATTCGCAAGAAAATATGGGTACGCCGAACTTGGTATAGGAGATAAAAGCGTAACGGTCTCTTGTACGGTCGGAACAATATGAAGGACGAAAGGGAGTGAATTAGGGATAGTATCATTCTCGCCGTAGTAAACTGTCTCGAACTTGAACGATTCCATTAATGGTTCGAAACTACTATAAGCAACCGAGTCTGATGGTTCAACTAACTCATCTGAAAATGTAAAGGACTCAAACTCGGGTGGTGAGTCATCAACATCGTCCGAAAAAGTGAAACACTCGTAGGTGTTATCGTCTATGAGAACTGTGTCAGATTCAAAGGAAAAGTTTTCAAGCTCACAGTCGTCAAGCGTGGTCGGAACGATGTAAAAGAGGGCGGGTGATATAACAGTCAAAGGTTCAGGAGGATGAATTGGAAAATCAGACACATCAAACAAAAATGGTTCAACCTCAATATGATCCTCAAAACTCTCCTCAATACTATCCTTATAATTCTCCTCAAAATTCAACTCATCCATGCCATTATCATCAAGACGCATTGGTTCGGGAGAAACTTTTAATGACTCGGGATGATGAATTGGACATAAAATTTCAATCAAATCGACAGGTTCATCATCCGAAATATTCCCGGCGTCTATATCCTCAATCAGGTGAAAATCAATTTCTTTAGACACCTCATCAAAAGCATGGATATTTATCAATTTAGGTTCTAGAGTGGAGGTGTAAAGGTCAAACGGATTAGGTGCGGTTTCACTCGAAAGGGGTTCTTCACAATTTGGTAAATCAAACACTACAAAGTCGCACAACTCATCATTTTGGACACATGTTTGAAAATTGGAGTTGTTGGATTCAGTTGGGTATGGGTAGGTTTGATTTGTAAATCCTCTCTCATTCTCACTCTGTCCAACCGCCTCCTTATACATTGAAAAAAATTTAGCTAGTGGGAAACTAGCTACCGGTTCACTAGGTTGCATAAGGGCGGCCACGGACGCTTCCACATTCCTAGTTAGTTTGTTTGTTGCTAAGATATAAGCCTCCAACGACTCTTCCAAACTAGACTTGGATGGTAAGGGGGTTTCGGTAAAAGATTCAAAATGGTGTGGATATGCAAAACTCCCAACAGGCTGTATAGAAACAGTGTCTAGTGAAGGTAGGAAGGTCGGGTAGGACTGATAGGAAGTGGGTGGTAGGGCAGGTGTAGGGTCAACATGTGGATAACAAGGTGAATAGTCTTGTTGATCCCTAGAACTAGATAAGTGGAGAGGGGTGAAAGATCGGCTGTGAGATTGAGCAATATACTCAGCAATGGACATCGGCTTAGGAGTGACAGAAGGACTTGAAAAGGTGGTATCAACATATTGAAGTGGTAAAGGTTGACTTGGTTGACACGAAGTGGGTTAAAAAGTCAAACTGTTTTTCCTAGACGCCTCTATTTGATCTTTCAAAGATATTTTAGGCATGGAGGGATCGTCTTTAAATTGACCGAACAAATTGACGTACGACGCAAAATTAGGTTCGGGATACCAAAGTTCGGCTAGTGATTTATTATGTGGGGTACCCATGTTGTAAGAAGAAAGGGTGAAAGAAAGAAAGAAAGTTTGTTGTGGTGCAAGGATTTATTTGCGGCAAAAGTTGGTAAGTTTTCTAATAAAAATTTTCCTTTTCCTTTTTATCTTATTTGATTTTTTGCAAAAAGATTTTCGAGAAAAGATATGCAACAGAAAAGATTACATGCAATCAATTTCTATTTTAAGCGGGGCCCAAAAATCCTGCACAAGATTTGTTATTTGGAAAGGAAAAGATTTTTCAAGCGCACAAAATTCTGCAGGGATTTTTCAGAAAAGATATATCAAAATTTACAGAGAAAAAACAGAGGGGCTTACAGAAGATTTTTCACGAGATGTAGACACTAGATAGCCGCGTTTCCGCGGTATAATGTGGGGTTACACCACGGTTTAGCGGTCAGGTAGTCGGCGCGAGACCCTAGAATTTTTCTGACGCTCTGATCTGACTAGAAGGCCGCGTTTCCGCGGTCTAAGATGGGTATGCGCGGCTGAATCGCGGCGTGGTGGAGGCTTCAGGGTGCGGGAAAAATTCCACTGTTCTGTTTTGAAAATCCTTCTCTGTTCTGATCTCCTGATTTCTGTTTCGCTTTCTGGAAATTTCCAGATCCGATTTTGTATATCCTGCAAAATTCAAACAACAAAGTATCCCTTCCAAAAATAACCGATGAAATATTTTTATATTTTTTTGGATTTTTTAGATTTTTTTGATTTATTAATTTTAGATTAACCCGAAATTGCAAAAAGGAAATTTCTACGCCATCCCCGGCAACGGCGCCATTTGATTTATCTCAAAAACTAAATATTAACCGCAATCAAGAACGGCGTCGCATGAAGCTAGCCGGTGAGTACGGGTCGGTCCACAGGGATGTTATGAATCTCCTAATCGTGCTAACGAGTTAATTCCGAAGGGTGTTCGGATTGATTATTAAATCTGAAAACCTAATTATTCTATACTACGATTATCTAGATCTAGTCTTATTAGGGTTAGGTTTAGGGATGGTTTGGAAATGCAAGTAAATCTCAACTCTTTCTATACCCAAATGAAGATCTATAAGGAGTTATGGTAATTATCAATAAAGGGGATTAGATCCATTCGGGAAGGTGTTCCTTCCTCTAGGTTCTTGTCCTTCCTTTAGAGATCCCTACCCTAACCTCCATGGAAAACACGCGCAACCGGGCCTTTATACTACGGTGTCATCGTTACCTCGAGGGGTAGGATGCCGTAGGGCGCGGTGTGTGCGTGTATGCATGGAGTCCTATTGAAAATATATGATGGGTAAGAAAGGGATGAGAGATCTCATCTTTCAAAAGTCTTCCCCAATGCTAACTCTAAACAATTATCTACGGCAAGGAATTTAATCTACCTAGGGCAAAGAATTAAAATCTAAACTAGAGCAATTAAATAAAACTACTTACAGATGGCTCTCTCCAAACATCAACGCAGGGTTGTCAGATCTGAATTCATGAATTGAAAAGAGGCACCGATGCTCTCCATAAAGAATTCTGAATTTATTATTAAAAGGAGGCATCAGAAATTACAATGATTTGGGTTCTATTTATAATAGATAGAAACCCTAGGTTTACAATTGATTCGCATGTCTGAAATTACAAAAATACCCCCTAAGAAAAGACCTGATCAACTTCAGCGCACCGCCATCATTTTCCGCTCCAACACGGGCTTTAGACGGCCGCGGTTCCGCGGCCAAAGGCATGCTTTGGCCGCGGTTCAGCGGCCAAAGTAAGGCTTTGAAGCTTAGGTTTTCCTGTGCTGTTCCTTCTTGACTTTGTCTTCTTGTTTCTATGGTTCTTTTCTCAGGTTGCTTCTAGGTTTCTTCCAGATTTCTAGTGAACACTTGTAGTGAACTTTAACCCTTCGCTTTGAGTCGACGTCTTGAATCTTGCTTTGTGAACTGTTCCTTATGTGGCTTGATCAAGAGTCTTCTGTTTATTGGTTAAAGTCCCACTTTTGCATTGTCTTTTCAACATTTCACTGTTTTAGATCCAAGAACCTGTAACATGTAATATGTAGCAGACATGCGTCAAAAGCCCCTGTTTATTTATAAAACGAATAAGAATGGGGAATATAATAATGCAATATTATGATGTGAACAAGAGCCGCAGGCAATTGTCACCCGGTTGATAGAAGGGGATCGCAAGTTCTCACCTACAGGAGTGATTCTGAAGAAGAAATGGCTCTTGGTCCTCTCTTCAAAGAATCCACCTCAGGAAAAGAGGAAGAACCAAAGAGCTGCGAGAACATTCAGCTGCACAATCTCACATTACCTGAAAAGAATCTCGGCCCCGTAAATAAGGGGTCGAACAAAAAGGATAAAGGAAAAGAAAAGGTCCCTGAGAATATCACCCTCGATGACCAAGCCGTCGAAGAGCGGACAGCCAAGGATCCGCCCAAGAAAAACAAGGTGGATTACAACGTTCTGGCACACCTGAGGAAGATATCCTCACAGCTAAGCATTCTCGACGCCCTTCTGCTATCCAAAGAGGCGAGAGATTCTTTGATCAAGGCACTACAAGAGTCCGAGCAGTTCCAAGCTTTCCTCATCGAAGAAAAGATGAAGGACGAGCTGGAAGAAGTGCACACAGCTGATATCACTTTCGGCGATGAAGATCTCCTCCTCGAGACGTGCAAGCATAACCGTCCTCTTTATGTCTCTGGATACTGTCATGATATTAAGATAGGCAAGATCCTGATTGACAATGGGTCCTCCGTCAATCTCCTCAATGTAAGAGTGTTGAAGGAAATCTGCATGAGCGTTCAGCAGCTCGCTCGTGATAAAATCACCATCTCCGGGTTTGACTCCCAGTCATCACGGACGCTCGGGTCTGTGATACTGACATTACGCTTTGGGTTGCTCATCACGGACATCAAATTTCATGTCATTGACGCTAAGACATGTTACAATGCTTTGCTCGGCAGGCCTTGGTTACACGAGTACAACATCATCCCTTCTACACAACATCAGTGTATGAAGTATTTCAAGGATGGTCTCGAGTATACTGTGACAGGGGAACTAAACCCATTCTCCGTGAATGAAGTCCGAAAGTACAAAGATGCAAAATACTTCTTACCAGATTTCGAAGACACGGAAATATGCCATAAACCGAAAAACAAAGCTATCACCACTATTCCAGTATTCGGGAGTGACACTGAGGAGGAAGAAGAAATATTTTATTCAGGGCAACCCCAATGCAACAAGCCAGGACCGTCCACCCATATTCTGGTCTTTGGCAGCGACTCAGAAGATGAAGTCAATGCCATATTTTCTGTATGACCATCGATACAAGCCTTCGCTGGCGATGATCGGAGTTTGCAAATTATCATGGTTCCGCAAGAGCATTACAAATAGCTCGACGCACTTAATACCTATGGTGTGCAGGAACTACAAACATTCTACGTCCCTCCCAGGCGAAGAGATTAAAAGGCGATCCTCTTTTATCGATCCACGGAAACCAAAGTGGAGAAAGAAATTTGGCATGGTGCCGATTCTACACTTGACAGGCTCCATCCCATCCGTCTGCCCAGATACTACACAGAAAGATTAAAAAGGCTGTTAAGACGCCAAGGCGTACCCTTCAAATAGACTACTCGACAAGCCCAGTTCTACAAAAGGATCTGGAGCGTCCCTGGAACTCAACGAAAATTACCCAATGGGAGGATGGAAATGAGTGGGCTTGGATATGTTCAATCTAAGAAACTACATTATACATGATTTCGATAAAGAAGAGGATACTCTTTTAAGACACGTTAACCCTGAACCAAGACGAGATCCCGCCATGAAAATACCAAGTCCGTCGTTTGAAGAACATATAGACAAGCTAGTAAGGGAAGCGGGTCAGAAGGTCCGGGATGACCATAGCCGCGAAATGGCCATTTACGAGAAAGCCAGGATACAGCGCCTCCTTCAGCAGGCCGCGAAGAATGACAATGCTCTTCGTCGCCAGCCCGTCATACAAAAGACCTGGCGCAGAGGCAAAAATAAACCAAAAAACGGAAAAAAACGTTCGACAGCGGCAAAGCGGGTCTGAGAAGCCACGCGATCGAGAATCGAGCAGCCGGGATCCGTCTCTTATAAAGAAGATGGGTCAAGCATATTCTTTTCCCCAAGATAAGACAAGGAATATATTGGACCTCGTCGTGAAACATCGGATGATTACGCTCCCGGAGTCCAAGCACCCCGAGCAAGCAGACGAGGTCTCTCACCCAGACTATTGCTCCTATCACCGAGTAATAGGACATCCTCTCGAAGACTGCTTCACCTTCAAGAACTAGGTCGAAGACCAATATCAACAAGGCGGGTTTGTTCTATCCAACAGTTAGAGGATAACCCCGCCATAGAAGTATGAACCGAAAGCGACGTGTATAGCGAGAGTAGAACCAGATCAACATCGGTCTTGGAAACGATCTCGTACCTGTCACGCGATAACACTGTCAGAAGAAGAACCCGAGAATATGGATGACCTTTCTTGGTGCTTCGAAAACGATGAAGATGAGTTGATCTCATAATTTCTACCGGCGCCAAAAGAGCTGGAGATGGAATACATACTACTGCAGATGACCTCAGAAAAATCGACTTGGGAACGGTAAACGACCCATGGCCGACGTTCTTCAGTGAACTGTTGTCTGAAGAATAGGTGACTACGCTCAAAGACGTGCTCATGCAGTATAAATATTGTTTCGCATGGAACTATTCCTAGATGCCCAGATTAGATCCAGAAATATCCATCTACAAATTGGCGATATCTCTGGACGTCAAGCCGATCAAACAAGCACCGAGAAGAATGCGGCTCGAGCTTGAGATGAGCATCAACGCCGAGGTCAAGAAGCTAATCGACTCAGGCATCATCCAAGAAGTTCAATACTCTGACTGGATTGCCAACATCGTCCCTGTGATAAAGAAAAATGGGACGGTGCGCATATGTGTAGACATTCGGGATCTCAACAAAGCTTGCCCGAAGGACGACTTTCCAGTACCGGTCACTGAGCTGATGATAGATAATACGTCCACTCACGAAGTTTTCTCCTTCATGGATGGCTCATCAGGATACAATCAGATAAAAATGCATCATGAGGACCAGAAGCATACCGCTTTCCAGACCCCTTTGGGCATATTCTACTCCAAGGTGATGCCTTTCGGTCTAAAGAACACTGGTGCCACTTATCAGAGGGCCATGACGAAGATTTTCGATAACCTCATACATGAAATCGTCAAATGCTATATCGACGATCTCGTAGTTCAAAGCAAATCATACGAAAAATATTTAGAGCATCTGAAAATCGTGTTTCGGAGCCTTTGGAAATACAACTTGAAGATGAACCCTCTCAAATGCGCGTTCGGAGTTTCTTCAGGCAAGTTCCTAGGATTCGTCGTCCGACACCGAGGCATCGAGATAGACCCATCGAAGATCAAGGCGATCATGGAAATGCCTCCGCCAAGAACTCTCAAGCAACTGTGGTCACTCTAAAGAAAGCTCGCGTATATCCGGCGATTTATAGCCAATCTCTCCGGCAAGTGACGTCCTTACAGTCACCTAATGAAGAAGGGAACCCCATTCATCTGGGATTGCAAATGCCAAAGCGCACTGGAAGAAATCAAGCAATACCTGCAGAATCAGCCAGTACTGGCCACTCCCATTAAAGGAAAACCTCTCATCCTGTACACAACAGCCCTCGAAGGTTCCTTATGCGCGCTGTGGGCACAAGAGAACGACCAAGGAAAGGAAAGAGCCCTCTACTATTTGAGTCGAGTTTTCCTGGGGGCAGAAAACAATTACTCCCCCATTGAAAAACACTGCCTGGCGTTGATCTTCGCGATAACAAAGCTCAGACACTATGCGTTGCCACATGAGGTCCATCTCATATCAAAGGTGGATCCTCTCAAATATTTGATGCCAAAGGCCATATTGACAGGACGGCTCGCTAAATGGGCCCTCCTCTTGATGGAGTTCTCGATAACATATCGTCCTCTCAAGGCGGTAAAAGGCCAAGCCATCGCCGACTTCCTTGCCGAGCATCCTATACCTGCCGATTCACCCCTAAATTGCGAATTGCCTGACGAGCACGCTTTTGACACGATCGACGGGGAGAGAAGAGAGAATGATACCCGATGGGAACTCTACTTCGACGGAGCATCTTCCATGAAGAAGCAAAAGCACAACTCCCCCATAATCAAGTCTGGGGTAGGCCTCATCTTTGTGACTCCACAAGGAGGGATAATTCGCTTTGCCTTCTCCTTAACAGAGCCGAGGACGAACAATAAGGCCGAATATGAAGGTTTGATAGCATGTCTTGAGATCGCTGTCGACATGGGAATCGAGAACCTCCTCATATACGGAGACTCCCAGCTGGTCATTAGTCAAGTAAATGGCGACTATCAAACGTGCAAACCAGAGTTGGTGAAGTACGGTGAGAGAGTGCAGCTACTGCTGACTCAAATTCCTTCCTACACCCTGGAAAGTATACCGCGTGCGGAAAATAGCAAAGCGGATGCATTGGCCAAATTCACTAAAGAACTGACCGACGAGAACCTCGATAACGTGAGGATCGTTGTGCAAAGCCATCGGGTTCTTGCACCGGTAGAAATATCTCCGGAGTCTTCCGAAGAAAAAGGAGCTACCAAGCAAACGGCCCTACAAATAAAAGACCAGGAAAAGGCTAAGGATTGGAGAGAAGTATTTATAGACTACTTCAAATCCCGTCGAATGCCTGAAAATACGTCCTCAAGACATCAGCTCATGAAACGAGCTCTTCTTTTGCCTTCGTCAATGATACTCTGTATAAGAGATCATTTGATTCTCTGTGGCTAAGATGCCTGGGACCTGAAGAGGCAAGGAGAGTCATCCAAGAAACTCACGACGGACTCTGCGGTTCTCATCAAGCCGGGCCGAAGATAAAACTGAAGATCAAAAGGATGGGCTACTATTGGCCCACGATGATCCAAGACTGCCTCGAATACGCGAAGCAGTGCCACTCGTGCCAGATTCACGGGGACTTTATCCATCAGCATCCAAATCCACTACATCCAACAATGGTTAGCTGGCCGTTCAAAATGTGGGGAACCGACATAATCGGGCCCATCGAACCAGCATCGTCCAGAGGACATCGATTCATTTTGGCGACAACTTATTACTTCTCCAAATGAGCAGAAGCAGTACCGCTGAGGGAAGTGAAGATGGAGAATATTCTCCATTTCTTCAAGACACACGTTATTTATTGGTTTGGCACTCCGCGATGGATTATCTCCGATAAAGGGCCAGCCTACAGAAGCCACAAAATCAGCCGCTTTGCACAACAGCATAACATAGACTGGATATACTCTTTGGTCTATAATCTCCGAGCTAACGGTCTAGCTGAGGCTTTCAACAAAATCTTGATGAAGATCGTGAAAAAGACGGTGTCTCGAAATAAGAAGGACTGGCACGAAAGACTGCATGAAGCTCTCTGGGTGTATCGAACTACGTTCAAAACGGCCATAAGCACAATGCCATATGCATTAGTATTCGGCGCTGAAGCAGTACTCCCCTTGGAGATAGAGCTACCCTCCTTACGAGTGGCGGTTCATTACGAGCTAACGGACGAAGAGAATGCTCATCTTCGGCTTGAGGAGCTTGATGGCCTCGACGAAACTCGGCTCATGGCGCAGCAAAACTTGGAAGCTTACAAAGCAAAGATGATGCGCTCATATGAGAGATTGACTAGGCCGAGAACATTCCGCCAAGGCGAACTCGTACTAGTGGTCAAGAGACCCATGATCCCCAATCGTGCCAAGCGGGGGAAATTCGAGCCAAACTATGAAGGCCCGTACATCATAGACAAAGTCTACCAAGGTGGGGCTTACCTGCTCATGGATATACATGGCGAAAGACTCTTCAGGCCAATAAACGGCCGGTTCCTAAAAAAATACTAAGCCTGAAAAGTCACGGCCTAGGTCAACGATAGATGACGACGCCTATGTTCGCTCGCTATCTTCCCAAGCCAAAACTCTATAAGTAGTATCCAGCGAGACCATTGTCTCCAAAATGGCAACAATGGACGAAACGTCCCTAAACTAACAATAGACCGAAATGTCCTAAAACTAACGACGGACCAAAACGTCCTAAAACTAACGACGGACCAAAACGTCCTTAAACTAACGATGGACCGAAACTTCTTTAAACTAACGATGGACCACTATGTCCTAAAACTGGCTATTGACCGAGACGTCGATAAACTACTACGGACCACAGAATCCTAAGGCTGACACAAAAAAAATAATTAAAAAAAAGAAAGAAAACGGTATGTCCATAAGCGAGATGGGCACGGATGAAAACCCGAAAGGGCTCCGTGAATAAAAACAGTAGGGCTACCGGCGAGTTTTGTGAAAAAACGAAAAAGCGCAACCTTGTTAAAAGACACTTGCAAGGTCCTCTCGATCTTGTGAGGAGAAAATAACTTCGTGAGATCCTTACGACTCACAAGGGAGCAATACACTTAGGGATCCCCACGATTCCTAAGGAGAAATTACACTTACGAGATCCTTACGACTCGTAAGGATAATTCCCCTTTGAGACCCTCACGGCTGACAGGTTCAAAAGCCTTAAGCTACAGGGATCTGAACCTGTTCTTAAGCCATCACAACCTCCAATGTTGCCCTACAAGCGGTTCAATATTGACCCTTGTATACAATCCACAGACACGAATAAATATTTTCCTAACAAAGTCCCACCAGTGACTAGGGATATGCTAGCACAGTGAACAGCCCTTGTAAGTCCTCTCGACTTATAAGTAGAAAATACTCCTGTAAAATCCTTACGACTTATAAGAGAACACACACTTAGGAATACTCACGACTCCTAAGGAGAAAATGCACCTACGAGATCCTCACGACTCGTAGGGAGAAATACCTTTATGGGACACTTACGGCTCATGAAATCAAAAAGCCTTGTCAACAGGATCCTAACCCTGTTTGCTAAGCCACCTTTGTTCGACATCGACAGAGGAAAATGATGATTCGCTCCTGGCAATATCCCAGTTATAGCGATGTTGATGCCTAAATCGGTGTCAAATCCCAAACTCGCAGTGAAAAGTCAGCGAGCCACAAATGCATACAAAATAGCCGAAATGATGGGGCAACTTGCAATGAAATCAGCAAGTAAAAATGCATACATACAAAATAGCCGAAATGGTTGGGCAACTCGCAATAAAAAGCAGCGAGTAAATAAAACAAATAGCTGAAATGATTGGGCACCGTGAAAAATAGCCGAGATGATTGGGCAATCGTGACTTTTGCGATATAAAAGCTGAAATGATAGAGCATCGCGGAAAGAAAAATATATAAAACGAAACTTTTTGCTCTACAGGTGAGATCACATCGATCCCTTTATACAATCCAGGGGCACAAACAAAAAGAGAATCATACCTTCCCACCAAGCTCCATCAGAAAGAGAAGCCAAATCTCGACGGTTCACAGATAGCCTAGAGATAACCCACAGCGTTCCTCCTCATTCAAGCAAGATTCAGACGCGACAATCAACCTTAGAGCCATGGCAAAGTCCCTGTTCCAAACCTCGACGGTTCACAAACAACCGAGAGAGCAAATCCTGGTCCCGTAGAACGCGTCTAGTGTCAATCCTGACCTCGTGGGAAACGCCCAGAGCACCTCCTGGTCCCGTAGAACACGGCTAATGTCAATCCTGACCCCGTGGGAAACGCCCAGAGAAAATCCTAGTCCCGTAGAACAAGGCTAATGTCAATCCTGACCCCGTGGGAAACGCCCATAGCACCTCCTGGTCTCGTGGAACACGGCTAATGTCAATCCTGACCCCGTGGGAAGCGTCCAGAGCAACTCCTGGTCCCGTGGAACACGGCTAATGTCAATCCTGACCCGTGGGAAGCATCCAGAGCAAATCCTGGCCCTGTAAAACACGGCTAATGTCAATCCTGACCCCGTGGGAAGCGTCCAGAGAAACCCCTGACCCCGTGAAAGGCGGATAAGGTCAACCCCTGACTCCGTGAAATGCGGATAAAGTCAACCCCCCGACCCCGTGAAATGCGGATAAGGTCAACCCCTGACCCCGTGAAATGCGGATAAGTGCAACCCCTGACTCCGTGAAATGCGGATAAGATCAACCCCTGACTCCATGAAATGCAGATAAGAGCAACCTCTGACTCCGTGAAATGCGGATAAAGTCAACCCCCTGACCCCGTGAAATGCGGATAAGGTCAACCCCTGACTCCGTGAAATGCGGATAAAGTCAACCCCCTGACCCCGTGAAATGCGGATGTGGTCAACCCCTGACCCCATGAAATGCGGATAAAGTCAACCCCCTAACCCCGTGAAATGCGGATAAGGTCAACCCCTGACTCCGTGAAATGCGGATAAGGTCAACCCCTGACTCCGTGAAATACGGATAAAGTCAACCCTCAACTTCCCCGTCAAAGCAATTCTTTGATTCGGGAGTAAGTCAACTCATCAATCACTTACGGGTCCTCTCGACTTGTAAGGAGAAAATTCTCTTGTGAGATCCTTACGACTCTCAAGAGAAAATGCACTTAGAAATTCTCACGATTCATAAGAAGAAAATACACCTACGGGGTCCTCTCGACCTGTAGGGAGAAAATTCTTTATGAGACCCTCACGGCTCATAAAGTTGAAAAGTCTTAGGTGGCAGATCCTAACCCTATCTCCCAAGCCATCGTTGCCTCGCAGAGAGTTCAAGGTAGATTTTCTACAGGCCACACTCTCCGGCAAGAAAGGAAACAATCACTTACGAGTCCTCTCAACTCGTAAGCAAGAAAAACTCTCTTGTGAGATTCTTACAACTCTCAAGAGAAATTACACTTAGGAATCCTCACGATTCTTAAGGAGAAAATACACTTACGAGATCCTCACGACTCATAAGGAGAAATACCTTTATGAGACCCTCACGGCTAATAAAGTTGGAAAGCCTTAGGAGGCAGATCTGAACCTGACTCCTAAACCATCGCCGTCCTACAAGAAAATAGATTATCCACAAATGCATTTACTAAAAGGGACACACCACCATGAAGCAAAATATTTCTTTTATTCATGAATCAAAATGAATACAAATTACAATCTATGAAAGAATTAAAAAAAATACTCTCATTCAGGAGTATGTACAAAAAAAACATATACATTGTCTTCAAGCCGGCGGACGATTTAATAGAGTCATCAGTTCATCCTTCTTCCGCCGGGTCTTGGACTCATATTTTGTTATTGCAATAAGACGGGCCTCCGCTTGAGACTGTTGGGCCTGGTACGAGGCGAGCCTACTTTCAAGCTCCTTTTCGGTAACTTTGTGAGCTTCGACCATCTCGCGAGTGAAAACGACAGCTTTATCAACAGCTACCACCTCCCTGATAGCTTCTTAAAGCACTCGCCAACGTTCATACGCACGAGTGGTCTTGGCTGTAAGTTTAGCTTAAAGTACCCCCAGCGCTTTGGAAGCCAGCACCCTCTCCGAAAACTTTCGGCTGAGCCTCTTCTCGCATGACAGCATATTTGCAGCGCACGGTTCATCTGCCCCCTTCCCTAGGAAAATCCAACGGCCACAAAGATGACAGCATTGCACTCACGTGTTGGATATATATTCCCTAGAGACCCGTATTGTATATGTATACATATGGATGCTAGGGATATGTATGTACAGGACAATCTTGTTCAGTTTTATAGTATATTATTTGACTTTTTTTTGTCAGGATATGTGTATTTATTGTTGTTATATCTAGCTTGCACATATTGATGAGGACTCGATACGGTAGTATACTATTATGGTTTGTCTTTATCTTAACATGGCATATGTCATACTTGTTATTACATATTGCGGTTACATGTTGATAAAGCCCGTAGGATCGTTGCTAGACTACCTGCGTTGTGATGGCGATCATACTTGTAGGAGCTGGGTAGTCGGTACGCACATCCTTAAATGGTCCCTAGTCGTGGGAGTATGGAGACTGGGCATCGATATCCCGGAGTAGACTAGTGTATACGTTTCTAGACCCCGACGAGGGGCGATGGTTTGGTCCCGCAACCACTGGTCTTTAGACCTAAGATCGTATATAGGTGCTCACTGAGGGTGAGTACACCGGACGGACTCACCGAGAACTTCCAGATGGTACTGTACCTATCATCAGGTAGAAGTTCTCAGGTGATATTTGTACAGGTTAGTCTTTTGACCTGAGATCGGCATTTGTCTCGTGTGAGTTCCCACTGTTCTTTGATCACTATTCTACCACTGCTCTGCTGAGTCGTGCAAACAGGTTTTGGTTGGGTACAGTCCCGAGCCACATGGAGGCAGTGAGCGATTGTCGAGAATTCGTCTCTCCCGGTATAGGGATTCGATATCGCACAGTGTTCGATTGGTCAGGACCATAAGACCTTGGCCAAGGCAGTTGGGATTTACTGATAGGCTGATCAGTAGTTTTCCGGATTGGTCCTGAGCCACATCAGCACGACTAATCAGGTTATTAGGGTCTGACGTTCACCACCCCCTAGACCGGTATGCGATACTCTCAGACGAAGATACCGGACTGTACGAACATTGTCATGGATAGGCTCAGTGGAGATCCGGATGAGTTTGCTCATCAGCCTTCTTTTCGACAGGTATCCGGGTAGTCGTTACGTACAGCTAGTGCCGCTGACGTGCTTGTGGTTATGGATTTATCCAGTAACTCACTGCCGGCGTACTGTCGAGTCTTTAGAGTCCCACACAGAGGGTTTCCCTGATTCAGGCGAAATGATGTAGTAGCCGTATTGGATACGTGCAGGGTTCGATCGATTAATGTACATTGTACTCGGACTTTCAATCGGACAGTTGGTAATACTAGCCGGCTCGGGTTTGAGCCAGATTATTAAATCAGGTATTGATTTAATAATTTACATATATGTATTTCGATATATATATTCTAGTATTACGTTCTTCGTGTTATTCTATCTCTTTGGGCGTTCAGATTTTTTATCCGAATACAGGTATGTATTTACAGTAGACTGAAATCCGTATTTATTTCAGATTTCCTTCTAGAAGGTGGCCACCTCATTTTGTATTTTCCATTTATTTTATAAATGGAAATGAGGTGTAAAGTGTGAGATATGGGAGGAATGGGCAAGACCATGCTTCAATAATCAACAAATGAATTTTCAATTCATTTGTGGTTACTATTGAAGCATGGTTGCCATTTGTTTATTGAAAAAATTCATACACAAAATCAAGGTGTGTGATTTTCTCTTTCATGCTTCATTCATTTTCTCTTGAGCTCTCATTCCTCTCCTTCCTCTCTAGCCTCCTCCACCTTCATCATCTTCCTCTTCACTATCTTCTCATGAGTTGAGAATTAAGTGAAGAGGTAGGAAAGAGATATCTTTACACTTAGAACTCCAAACTACATCCTAAACTACTTGGTTTAGCAAACCAAGTTTTCTAGTTGCTCCTTTTGTTACATAGTTAGGAGATAGAGCCATGGATCATACTCTCCGGGTGGATCATCTACTACAAAAGGAGGCCGGAGAACAAGCTCGATCCCGGAGAACCAACGGAGCAACAAAAGAAGATCAAGCAAGTTCAAGGTGGCTACTAGGAGCTAAAGATGAAGATCGAAGACCGAAGGACTTGGTTCATTTAGTAAGAATCCTTCATCATAGTAGATAGCACTCCTAGTATAGCTAGTTTGTTTTATGGAAAGATCCGGGTCTTTGGGTTATCTTAGCGCCTTTTCGAAACTCTAGAAAAAAATTTGTTCCGCAAACCGCCTCGTTAGAAGTCTCGGGCGTCAAGGTAACCCAACATGGTATCAGAGCCATCCCATAAAACCTATACTAGCTAGTTCAAATGTGTTTAAAATAACGATCGACTGGATTTTTCAAAAACCGCATTTCCATTTATGGGTTTTCTTTCGATTTTTAAAAGTGCTCAAAAAATCAATTTTAAGGTCTCAGAAAATCATGCAGGCTTTTTTAAGACGACGGAAGAAAATTGGTCACATGACCCCTCTAAACCACCGCGGAACCGCCGCGAAAACCCCCTATTGGCGGCGGTTCCGCGGCCGTTTTGGGGCCCACGTGAACAAAATTTCTTCTGGGCCTTTTATTTTTGGAAATGTGGTTTCTGGGATAATTATTTTTGGGCCCAGATTTGTTACAGTGTTGGTTTAATTCTTGGGGCCCACTTGGAAAGTTTTGTCGATCGTAATTTTAAAATACGTATTTTGTTATCAGTACTTAGTTTAGATTCTGCGACCGTGAATGTCATTTGATCGGTAAATCCGTCTATCTGCTATATGTTCTTTTAGACGGATTTGTGAACGTGACTTTCGCGTTGATGTTTCTGTTGTTGTGCTGATGTTGTGGTTGGATTGTCGTGGTGGATAGCATGTGGTGCAATGTTAGCAATACAGTTTATATTCATTTGTATATTTGTTATTGCGGGGCGAGCGTCCGACATGTGGACTGCCGTCTTTGCCGGATTGTATATTATTTTGGGGCATGACCGGGTTGAGGCCGATGTCACCATTTGTATATATTATTTTCTTTTTCTGCATTAGGATTACCCCACGGTGGAGTGCACGGATAGCCGGATTCTAGAAGGCAATAAGCCCTCATCTCATAGCGTTGGGACGTAAGGGGCTTCATTCTAGAATTGGCGGGTAGTTCGCCGCACTCGTAGGGGTTACATATTCTCATTGCATAGGCTATCCACACGACCGGGAACGTCGGGTTTTATTTGCGGCTCAAATGAAACCCGAGGCTCTAAGATTATCCACCATTCTGTGATGTTGATTATTATCATGCCTGGGACGAATGTTGTATATACTTATATATATACTAATAGATGTTGTATATATTTTGCACTCGCACTAGTCCAGCCCTTGCTCTGTCGTTAGTTAAGTAACCTAACGGGTGATGACGGGGCCCCATGGCGAATGCGGATGGCATATACGTACATTTTATTTTCATTCTTTTCTGGTGTGATAGATTAATTTGATGGGACCGCATTGATTTTAATTAATGCAAGAAAATAAACCTAAAAGATGTTGTTGGATTTCAAAAAACTGACATTATAGACGTTCACTTTTTCTTTGCACAGTGGTATTCATTTTGGAATATCCTGCACCTCATTCGACAAGGCAATGGTCGAGATCCCTTCATCGGGAATGACCCCTTAAGTAAAAGTTTGCGTCAACGTAATAACTTCACTATAGTCGATTATTTTTGCTTTGTATCGTGGTATTCAGTTTGGAATATCCCGCACCTCATTCGACAAGAAAAGAGCCGAGATCCCTTCACAGGGAGTGACCTCTTTAGCAGAAGTTTTCGCCACTATATATTTGTAAAAACTGCTCAGGTTGCTTCAACAATATCAAGTTCATTACGTTAACGGGTTTTTCACCAAAAACCCAGCCGTAGCCCTCCGTCATTTCAGATAAGTAGTATTTAGTATTCGTGCTATGTTTGTTGGCTTCCGTCAAGGCATAGTGTACGGTAGCTGAATAATACTTATTTGTAGCATTGAGATGCATTAGTTTAGGACAGTCATACAGCCTTGTTGGCATCCGTCAAGGGCGAGTATGGGTGGGTCTAAATTAATCTGGATAATGACGGGTAGAACTTGACTTTCGCTTTATGATTTGTTGGCATCCGTCAAGGTCATAAGACGCCTGGAGCAAAAACCACATCGGGAGTTTCAAATATACAGGAAACTTGCAGATTTAGCATACCTTCTGGAGTGTAATGGCTAGAGTGGATTCCATCTAGTGCATCACACAATGATAGTTGGGTCTCGATCCCACTGATAAGTAGGATTACTCTCGAGAGATTATTTCGCTTAACAATCAATGCTATGAACCAAGTAGGTATCTAGAACAGTGTTAGCGGGGCTACGCCTCCAGGGAAAAGAGGTTATGTAATTAAGAAACTTCGCGAAAGCGTTGGAAAACCTCACTCGAAGTACCGACACTAGCCTGGTTGAAAGGTTAAGCAAGTTTTGTGACGTGCGATTAATCCTGACTAGTTCTCCTTTTAAGGTTTGAAGGAGAATTTGAGGAAACAGTGGGAGCCATCCTGATTAGATAAACTAATAACCAAATCTAGTCTTGCAAGAGCGACGCTGAGTGTTCTTTTTCTCTCTCTCCAGGTAGCAACCATTTCACGCCCTAATCAAGATAATAAAATGTATCGCTTGACCGATCCGAATTCTTATTCGGGGCTGGGTAATGTCGGATCGGCTATAACTTATGAAAACAATCATGAGTATGAACAGGGGAAAGAGGAAAGCATGAATTCCTTGATGACCTCATCAAAGAAGAAGCATATTTTTGCATCTCCTTCAGGTGTTCTTATAGTTGAGAACTTCTTTTCGGTCAGTCCTACCTCCTGGGTACTAGATACCGGATCAGGATCTCATATCTGTAATTTATTGCAGAGACTGAGAAAAAGTAGGATGGTTGGACCTGGTGATATGTCCCTCAGGGTAGGGAACGGAGCACAAGTTAATGCTGCAGCCGTCGGTGAATATCACCTAGTGTTGCCAAATAGCAACACTATGATTTTAAACAATTGCTACTATGTACCTTCCATGGTTTGCAACATCATGTCAGTTTCTTTACTTGATAAAGATGGATATAATTTTGTTCTTGATAGAAATATCATGAACATTTACCTTGATAAGGTACTGCTTGCAGAAGGTACAATGTGTAATGGTATCTATGATCTAAATCAGAATAAAGTTCTCAATGTACAAAACACACGCAAGAGGAAGAGTTCAGATACGAACAAACCCTACTTGTGGCATTGTAGACTTGGTCATATCGGAGAGAAAAGACTGAGTAAGTTATATAGAGATGGATATTTGAACACGTTTGAATTTTCATCTTATGAAACTTGCCAATCTTGTCTCAAAGGAAAGATGACCAAATCTCCGTTCACCGGACATGGAGAAAGAGCAGCAGAGCTCTTGGGACTCATACACAGCGATGTATGTGGTCCATTGTCTATACATGCAAGGGGTGGGTTCTCGTACTTCATCACATTCACTGACGATCTCTCTAGGTTCGAATATGTGTATCTTATGAAACACAAATCTGAAGATTTTGAAAAATTCAAAGAATTCAGAAACGAAGTAGAGAACCAGACTGGCAAAAGCATTAAGATCCTCCGATCTGACAGAGGAGGGGAGTACGTAAGCACGGAATTCCAAGATTACCTAATAGAGAATGGAATTCTCTCTCAGCTTACTCCTCCGTATACACCACAGCACAACGGTGTATCGGAGCGGAGGAACCGTACCCTATTAGACATGGTTCGCTCCATGATGAGTAACGCCGAGTTACCTCTTTCATTTTGGGGACATGCGCTTTTGACAGCGGCATATCTATTGAATAGAGTTCCGACTAAATCCGTGCCTACCTCTCCATATGAAACATGGGAAAGGAAAAGACCATATCTTAATTTCATTAAGATATGGGGATGTCCGAATTATGTTAAAAAAAATCCGGATAAGCTTGATGCACGGTCAGTTTTGTGCAAGTTTGTAGGATATCCTAAGCATTCACAAGGATATCTGTTCTACCACAATGAGGAACAGAAGGTGTTTGTTGCTCGCCACGCCGTCATTTTAGAGAGGGAATTTCTTGCAAAAGAAATTAGTGGGAGCACGGTAGAACTGGAAGAAGTTCCAGAGGGACAAACTATAACTGAAGGTTTGGTAGAACCAGAAGATTTAATAGTCCCGGACAAACCTCAGCCACTCCGCCGATCTGGTAGGATTTCTCATCCGCCCGAGAGATACTACGGTTTTCTCATAGACGGGGATCGAGAGGATTGCATCTTGGAAGAAGATGATCCTACTAGTTTCAGGCAGGCCATTGTCAGTAGGGAATCTGATAAATGGCTGAATGCTATGCGATCCGAAATGGAGTCCATGTATACCAATAAAGTGTGGACCTTGGATATTGCTCCACCTGGGGTAAAACCCGTTGGGTGCAAATGGATCTACAAAAGGAAACTTGGTGTAGATGGGCAGGTGGAAATCTATAAGGCTAGATTCGTTGCAAAGGGTTTTCGTCAAAGACCGGGTGTGGACTATGACGAAACCTTTTCTCCAGTGGCTATGCTCAAATCCATTCGGATCCTGCTTGCCATTGCTGCCTTCCATAACTATGAGATCTGGCAGATGGACGTAAAAACGGATTTTCTAAATGGAAGTTTAGAAGAGTGCGTTTATATGGATCAGCCGGAAGGTTTCATAGATAATGGGAGCAGCGGGAAGGTGTGTAAGTTGCTTAAATCCATTTATGGATTAAAGCAGGCATCGCGGAGCTGGAACATCTATTTTGATGAAACAGTCAAGGACTTTGACTTCATCAAGAACGAGGATGAGCCTTGTATTTATAAGAAGATTGTAAGACGAACTATCGTGTTCCTAGTCTTGTACGTGGACGACATTCTTTTGATAGGAAATGGCATTCCTATGCTACAATCGGTCAAGCTATTCTTATCACAAAGGTTCTCCATGAAGGACCTAGGTGATGCCTCGTACATTCTGGGGATCAAGATCTACAAAGATAGATCCAAGAGATTACTTTCACAGTCCAGGTACATAAAGACCGTACTAAAGAGATTTAGTATGGAAGATTCCAAGTGCGGTAACATACCCGCATTGCACGGAATCACCCTCTCCAAGGAGATGTCTCCTAAGACTGACGAGGAGAGGGTTCGCATGAGCACTATACCCTACGCTTCGGCGGTAGGATCTATAATGTATGCGATGCTATGTACAAGACCAGATGTAGCTTATGCGCTGAGCGTGGTGAGCCGGTATCAATCAAACCCAGGTGAGGACTACTGGACAGCAGTAAAGAACATTCTCAAGTACCTGAGAAGGACTAAGGAGATATTCCTGGTTTACGATAATGGAGACCTCAGGGTCGAGTCCTTTACCGACTCAAGCTTCCAGAGTGACAAGGATGACAACAAGTCTGTCTCGGGTTTGTATTTACCCTCAACGGAGGGGCGGTGTATTGGAAGAGCTCCAAACAGGATACCGTTGCAGACTCGACGATGGAGGCTGAATACATTGCTGCAAGCGTTGCCGCAAAAGAAGCGGTCTGGATGAAGAAATTCATAGCTGAACTTCAGGTAATTCCGTCCATTGTTGACCCAATACCTATGTATTGCGATATCAATGGGGCTATAGTTTTAGCAAAGGAACCACGGTCCCATCAGAAATCCAGGCACATCTTAAGGCGGTATCACCTGATCAGGGAGATCGTAGATCGCCAGGAGATCGAGGTCCGGAGAGTGGATACAAAAGACAACACTGCGGATCCATTCACAAAGGCCCTCCCTCAAGCACAGTTCGAGCGACTTTTTGAGATGTTGGGTATGCGATACGCCAGCAACTGGCCTTAGTGCAGACGTTGGGTGATCGGTATGCCAATTACTGGCCTTTAGTGCAACTAGGAGATTGTTGGATATATATGCCCTAGAGGCCAGTATTGTATATGTATACATATGGATGCTAAGGATATGTATGTACAGGACAATCTTGCTCAGTTTTATAGTATATTATTTGACTTGTTTTTGTCAAGATATGTGTATTTATTGTTGTTATATCTAGCTTGCACATATTGATGAAGACTCGATACGGTAGTATACTATTATGGTTTGTCTTTATCTTAACATGGCATATGTTATACTCGTTATTACATATTGCGGTTATATATTGATAAAATCCGTAGGATCGTTGCTAGACAACCTGTGTTGTGATGGCGATCATACTTATGGGAGCTAGGTAGTCGGTACGCACATCCTTAAATGGTCCCTAGTCGTGGGAGTATCGAGACTGGGCATCGATACCCCGGAGTAGAATAGTGTATACGTTTCTAGACCTCGACGAGGGGCGATGGTTTGGTCCCGCAACCATTGGTCTTTAGACCTAAGATCGTATATATGTGCTCACTGGGGGTGAGTACACCGGACGGACTCGCCGAGAACTTTCAGATGGTACTATACCTATCGTCAGGGGGAAGTTCTCATGTGACATTTGTACAGGTTAGTCTTTTGACCTGAGATCGGCATTTTTCTCATGTAAGTTCCCACTGTGCTTTGATCACTACCCTACCACTGCTCTGCTGAGTCGTGTAAACAGGTTTTGGTTGGGTACAGTCCCGAGCCACATGGAGGAAGTGAGCGATTGTCGGGGATTCGTCTCTCCCGGTATAGGGATTCGATATCGCACAGTGTTCGATTGGTCAGGACCATAAGACCTTGGCCAAGGCAGTTGGGATTTACTGATAGACTGATCAGTAGTTTCCTGGATTGGTCCTGAGTCACATCAGCATGACTTATCAGGTTTTTAGGGTCTGACGTTCACCACCCCCCTAGACCCAGTATCCGATACTCTCAGACGAAGAGACCGGACTGTACAGACATTGTCACGGATAGGCTCAGTGGAGATCCAGATGAGTTTGCTCATCGGCCTTCTTTTCGACAGGTATCCGGGTAGCCGTTACGTACAGCTAGTGCCGCTGACGTACTTGTGGTTATGGGTTTATCCAGTAACTCACTGCCGACGTACTGTCAAGTCTTTAGAGTCCCACACAGAGGGTTTCCCTGATTCAGGCGAAATGATGTAGTAGCCGTATTGGATACATGCAGGGTTCGATCGATTAATATACATTATACTCGGACTTTCGATCGGACAGTTGGTAATACTAGCCGGCTCGGGTTTGAGCCGGATTATTAAATCAGGTATTGATTTAACAATTTACATAAATGTATTTCGATATATATATTCTAGTATTACGTTCTTCGTGTTATTCTATCTCTTTGGGCGTTCGGATTTTTTATCTGAATACAGGTATATATTTACAGTGGACTGAAATTCGTATTTATTACAGATTTCCTTCTAGAAGGTGGCCACCCCATTTTTGTATTTACCATTTATTTTATAAATGGAAATGAGGTGTAAAGTGTGAGATATGGGAGGAATGGGCATGACCATGCTTCAATAATCAACAAATGAATTTTCAATTCATTTGTGGTTATTATTGAAGCATGGTTGCCATTTGTTTATTGAAAGAATTCATACACAAAACCCAGGTGTGTGATTTTCTCTTTCATGCTTCATTCATTTTCTCTTGAGCTCTCATTCCTCTCCTTCCTCTCTAGCCTCCTCCACCTACATCTTCTTCCTCTTCACTATCTTCTCATGAGTTGAGAATCAAGTGAAGAGGTAGGATAGAGATAGCTTTACACTTAGAACTCCAAAATACATCCTAGACTACTTGGTTTAGCAAACCAAGTTTTCTAGTTACTCCTTTTGTTACATAGTTAGAAGCTAGAGCCATGGATCATACTCCCCGGGTGGATCATCTACGACAAAAGGAGTCCGGAGAACAAGCTCGATCCCGAAGAACCGACGGAGCAACAAAAGAAGATCAAGCAAGTTCAAGGTGGCTACTAGGAGCTAAGGATGAAGAACGAAGACCGACGGACTTGGTTCGTTTAGAAAGAATCCTTCATCATAGTAGATAGCTCTCCTAGTATAGCTAGTTTGTTTTATGGAAAGATCCGGGTCTTTGGGTTATCTTAGCGCCTTTTTAAAACTCTAGAAAAAATTTTGCTCCGCAAAACGCCTCGTTAGAAGGCTCGGGCATCAAGGTAACCCAACATTACGTGCAAACACGTGAGAACAACGCTGTGGGGGCATTTGTTCCCTCACAAAATATAAGGAAAACCCCCAATGGGGCATCACGTGCGCACACGTGATCGGGGGTCACGTGCCGACACGTGATGGCTTCCTAAGGGCTCTGAAATGATAAGAATTGAATCCTAATCAAATGGGGTCACGTGCCCGCATGTGATAGGCCTTTTAAGCCCACTGAAGTATAATAAAACAGCAAGAAAAAACCCCAATAGGGCATCACGTGCCCACACGTGACCAAGGGTCACATGCTGACACGTGATAAGTTCCCGAGTTATTTAAAATAACAGAATTGAATTCTGGTTAAATGCTTAATCCGTGGGTCACGTGCCACCACGTGATGGAGTCTTAAAAACTCTCTGAGTTAAAGGAAAGAAAACCCTAAATGGGGCATCACGTGCCCACACGTGACAGGGGGTGACGTGCCAACACGTGATGGGTTCGTAAAGTTCTCTGAACTAATAGAATTAAATTCTAATTAAATTATCAATCAGTGGGGTCGCGTGCTAACACGTGATAGGCTCTTAAACCTTCTGAACTAATAGAATTAAATTCTAATTAAAGGAAATCAAAAACCCTAATTGGAAAAATATTTCCTTAGATCTTTCCAAACAAAAAGTTGGCGCTCTGTAAAGTGAAGCACCGTTGGATTAAAAATCCAATGGTGATTAAAAATCACCATCTATAGAAAGATTCTATACAAGGAGATATTTCCCTGAAATTTACCAGGAATAACAGATAAAATATCTTTTGGATTAAAATCCAATGGTGAATAAAATTCACCGAGTGATCTAAAAGATCGTGTTGGTTACAAAATCAATCAAAAATTTTCAATGAAAGATTGACTAAACAAACTGATTCTTTTCTTTCTCCTATAAATAGGAGCCAAGAAGAGAAGAGGAAAAGATACAACAACAGAGAGAGAATACAAAAGAAAAGAGAATTTAATTCTCCAGAGAGAAAAGAAGGTCTCTTCAGAAAAAGAAACCCTAGGTAAGAGAGGGAAATAGATCATCTTGTAAGTTCCCACAAAATAAAAAGAGAATTTAATTCTCAAACTAAGAGTTTAACTCTTCTGAATAAGAACTTAGTTCTTCCTTTGGTTGAAGGTCTGCAGAAGTAGATCTCCCAATAAGTTGAGAATTTAATTCTCATCGGGGAGATTCTGCCACGCAGATCTAAAATCTAAGAGAAGACCTAAGTTCAGAGAATTATATTCTCCCACAAAGCATATAGGAATTTAATTCCTCCAACAAAATTAGGGTTTAACCCTTAATATAAGAACTTAGTTCTTCCTATGGTTGAAGATCTGCAGAAGCAGATCTCCCCATAAGTTGAGAATTTAATTTTCATCGGGGAGATTCTGCCATGCAGATCCAAAACTTAGAGAGAGAATTGGGTTTAAAGAATTTAAGTCTTCCAAATATAAAGGAATTTAATTCCTCTAAATAAAATCAGGGTTTAACCCTATAAAAGAATTTAATTCTTAAACAAGTGACTTAGACTTTTCATGCACGTAAAAGGATCAAGTACCCAACATGATCACGTGACAACACGTGACCCTCCACTCAATGATCAAAAGAGAGCAAATAAGACTAGGTCACGTGCTCGCACGTGACCCTTGAACAGACTTCTCAAAATAGAGAAGGGCAGAACAGATTTTGAGTGCCTCACGTGTCCCCATGTGACCCCTGATAAACACATCTTTAAAAAGAGAAGATGGAAAGACTAAAGGATTAAAATTCAATGCATAGGCGCTCTCACGTGTCTCCACGTGACCGCTAGCAAATCCTTTTAATATCCAGTACATGGGTACCCATCACGTGCCGACACGTGATGGCCGTGAAAACTAAAGTGTTTAACACTTACCTGCATATCCTGAGAATAAAATAAAAGAAGTTTGGGCCCAACACTGTTTTGTGCGCTGCATCCTTAGTGTTTAACACTATTTTAAGCGCATCACGTGGGAGCACGTGATAGCCGAGTATACTCTAGTGTTTAACACTATATCCAAGCCAATCTTAGCTTGAACTAGCCAAGTTTTTCCAGAGGCAGTACCCCTTTTTGACTGAACCTCAAACACACTTTTGTCTTCCAAAATTGGTTATCTCATATGACATTCAAAGCAAAACCCAGAGCCTTTCAGACAACTTTGGTTCAAGGGTACATCTCTCCACACCTCTGATGCATGTCGTTGTAATTCTTCAATGTCTTCAGAGAGGTGGTGGATCCCAATGGCCAATAACTATCTGGTGCATTTCCAAATCCATGTTGGCATCTGAACTTGGACTGCAATGTCCCTAAACTATACAATAGAGCCCAAATGCTCTTTTTTTAGATCTAAATGATCCTATTAAGTAGATCTTAGTCTAAAATTAGACTAACGTATCCTTAACAAACATTTAAGTTGATCTTAATCCAAAACGAGATTAATGATCCTTAAATCAATCCAACTACAAATCCCCCAACCAATATTGGTTCAAGGGTACATCTCTTCACTCATTTGATATTTGTCGTTGTAATCCTTCAACGTCTTCAGAGAGGTGATGGGTCCCGACAACCAGACATTTCACGGACTGTGGGGTCCTTAAACTCATGGACTATGATGTCCTTAACCTCGGACTATGGGGTTCTTAAACTCATGGACTATGATGTCCTTAACCTTGGACTCTGGGGTCCTTAAACCCATGGACTATGATGTCCTTAACCTCGTACTGTGGGGTCCTTAAACCCATGGACTATGATGTCCTTAACCTCGGACTGTGGGATCCTTAAACCCATGGACTATGATATCCTTAACCTTGGATTGTGGGGTCCTTAAGCCCATGGACTATGATGTCCTTAACCTTAGACTGTAATGTCCTTAAACTAACAATGGACCGCAAAATCCCTAAACTAAAACAATAGAGCCCAAATGCTCTTTTGTTGGATCTAAATGATCCTGTTAAGTTGATCCTAGTCTGAAATTAGATTAACGTATCATTAGCAAACGTTTAAGTTGATCTTAGTCTCAAATGAGACTAGCGTATCCTTAAACCTAACCCCAAACCCAAATCTAAGAAGATACGGATTTGGACTAATCCACGCCCTACGGGCGACAACATAAATTAGTCTCCGTATACAATCCACGGGCAACCAAAAATAAAACAAACAAACACACGACACGAAGTGACCATCTGGAGAAGGAGAAAGTTGTTACCGTGATGCGGTAGCGTAATTAACTGTAGGGGCTTACACCTGCAGGGAAGAGCGTCCCCACAATCAAAAACCCCTCAAACGAGGGGGAATCTGACTAAGTCTACTACATTGGCCGCATCCGTCTAAACCTCCGATACACGGTGCCATAAATCCACTTGGCATCTTCGGAGAGGTGGACGGATAGCACCAAATAGCATCTGCCCCTAAATTCAAGCAAGACGGATCTACGCGGTCTCATCTCCGTATTTCGGCGGAGAACAAGGTCCTCAGTGATATAACCACCCCGGGACTTCCTTCCAGGTAGCTCGGTAACCACAACCTCAAACCCATTGAGATCCACACGCTTCAGGAGCCAGCCTCCAGATCCAATATCAGCCATCCATCGCCGCCATCAGCAGATCAACGAAAGATAACATCTTGGCGTGATCCAGGTCGGGTCAACTTGCGCCTTCCGTGGGAACCCTTGATTCCACAAAAAACAAAAGTTCATCTTCCGATCTCAATCCAATGGCGAGCGATCATCACGACGATCCAAGCACTAGCCGCCGCCTTCCCCTCAACGGAGGCGCAGACGAGCCTCCTCTGCCGAATGCCATCAATGCCCTTGCGGCCGGATAGACCGACACGCGTCTGTCGTGGAGGCGCTCATCCGCGTCCAAACGGCAGGGCAAGATCCCCAGGTCGCTGCTCCCCCTCTTCGGGACCGGGACCCCTATAAAGGGAGAGAAGGCTCCGCTCGTGCAGGTATGGCCGATCGTCGCCACACTGTTTCCAACAGCCGCCGGTCCCCCGAGCCGACATGTTCAACAAATCGGTGGGCACCGCTTCGTTTGGCTCCAAGGTCTTACACCATAGAGTTTCGCCCCGAGTCTCATCGCACCCCTGTCCCTCCCGAGCCAGTGGCGGTTAGCTCGCCTGTTCGCAGGCATGACCGGCACCCCCTCCCTTGACGGGGTCACGCACGTGAGACTCCCCATGGCAGCTCAAAAACAAACCCACTGAGGGGTGTAAGGAACCTCACCGAAAGGAACTGAGGCTCGTCAAAAATCATGGTCATGACGGCGGGGGGTACATCGAGTATCTATGAGACTCATCACCCCACGCCAGCCGCGGAAGCCGACAGCCGTCCGAGGAAGAAGCCCAAGGAGAACGAGCCGATCACTTTTGACGACGGGGACTTTCAGGGCATATCCCTGCCCCACAATGACCCCCTAGTGATTACGGCTCGGGTCCATCAATACGAGGTGCACAAGATCTTGGTCGACTCGGGAAGCTCGGCAGACATTCTCTTCTACGATTGCTTTCTGCGCATGGGAATCACCACGGCGGACCCTAGACCGACCCCCCACATCCTTTCAGGGTTCACCAACCACTCCATCCCAGTGAAAGGGGTAATCACTTTACAGTTCAACGTCGGGGAGGCCGGCCGTACGCGGACAGTGCCAATGGAGTTCATCGTAACAAGAATTCTCTTGGCCTACAACATCCTCCTCGGCCGCCCCATGCTGAACTCCCTTCGGACCCAGATATCGACCTACCACCTTGCGATGAAGTTCCCTTTCGACCAGGGCGGGATAGGTCAGGTCTATGGAGATCAGCGAATTGCAAAGGTTTGCTTCACTGCAACATCTTCATCGGAGAGGCCGGTCAACGATGTCGAAGGTGAGGGTGACATCAGGGGTTCTCTAGACACTCGAGACGAGCAAAAAGAGGTCCGAAGGACCCCGGTGGAGCCTCTGACAGAGGTCCCCCTCGTAGAAGGGGACGACAAAAAACTCGTTCAAATCGGGTCCCTTCTGACAGGAACTCTGCGAGATGACCTGGTTCATTTCCTCAGAAACAACTTTGACGTGTTTGCCTAGGCGCCTGCTGACATTCCTATGATCGACCTCAAAGTTATATCTCACAAGCTTGGGGTAGATCTTACGGCCCGACTCGTCAGACAGAAAAAGCGAAGTTTCGCCCCGGTCAAACAGAAGGCTATCGAGGATGAGGTAGATCGGCTCCTCGCCGCCAACTTCATTCGGAATGTACCTTATTCGGAATGGCTAGCGAACGTAGTCCTGGTCAAGAAGCCAAGCGGGAAGTGGCGCATGTGCGTCGACTTCACCGACCTCAACAAGGCCTGCCCCAAAGACAACTATCCCCTCCTTCGGATAGATTAGCTCGTCGACAGCTCGGCAGGCCACGAGCTATTGAGCTTCATGGATGCCTTCTCCAGCTACAATCAGATCCGTATGAATCCAGCAGATGAAGATCTCACCGCATTCACAACGGACGGGGGGTTATACTGCTACAAGGTGATGCCCTTCGGCCTCAAGAATGCCGGGGCTACGTACCAACGCTTGGTCAACCACATGTCCAAGCCACAAATCGTCAAGAACATGGAAGTTTATATCGACGATATGCTCGTCAAATCAGTCTCGTCGACCGACCATGCCAAGGACCTGGGCGAGGCTTTCAAGGTACTCCGCAAGTTCAAGATGAAGCTGAACCCCGCTAAGTGCGCATTCGGGGTCACCGGGGGAAAGTTCCTCGGTTTCATGGTCACCCACTGAGGTATCGAGGCTAACCCGAAAAAAATCGACGTTATCCTTGTTCGCCGCCGAAAGACGTGACCGGGACGTTAGGACGTTCGTCCTGAATTTTGGGGGCAGATTCTATTTGGTTTTATCTGTCCACCTCTCCGAAGATGCCAAGTTGATTTATAGCACCGTGCATCGGAGGTTTAGACGGATGTGGCCGATGTAGCAGACTTCATCAGATTCCCCCTCATTGTGAGGGGTTTTTGATTATGGGGACGCTCTTCCCTGCAGGCGCAAGCCCCTGCAGTTAATTACGCTACCGTATCGTGGTAACCACTTTCTCTTTCTCCAGATTATCATTTCATGTCGTGTGTGTTTGTTTTTGTTTTTTTTTGTTGCCCGTGAATTGTATACGAAGACTAATTTATGTTGTCGCCCGTAGGGCGTGGATTAGTCCAAATCCATATTTTCTTAGATTTGGTTTTGGGTTGGGTTTAAGGATCGTTAATCTCATTTGAGACTAAGATCAACTTAAACGTTTGTTAAGAATACGTTAGTCTAATTTTAGACTAAGATCTACTTAACAGAATCATTTAGATCCAACAAAAGAGCATTTGGACTTTATTGTTTTAGTTTAAAGACATTGCGGTCCATAAGTTTAAGGACATCATAGTCCGTGACAGTTTAAAGACGTCATAGTCTGTAAAGTTTAAAGACATCACAGTCTATGAGTTTAAGGACCCTGCAGTCCATAAAGTTTAAGGACATAATAGTCCATGAGTTTAAGGACCCCACAGTCCGTAAAGTTTAAGGACATCATAGTCCAGTTTAAAGACGTCATAGTCTGTGTGGTTTTGGTTCAACCGTTTGGGGATGCACCAAAAGTTATTGGTTATTGGGACCCTCCATCTCTCTGAAGACGTTGAAGAATTACGACGACATATATCAGAGGAATGAAGAGATGTACCCTTGAACCAATATTGGTTGGGAGATCTGTAGTCAAGTTTGGGACTAAGATCAAACATTTATGAGCATATGAGCTTAATTAGGGATCTGTGACCAATTTGGGCTCGACCCATTCAGTTAAAATGTTGAACATTTAACAATGTTGAGCATTGGTTTGGGTTCTGACAATCATTTTGTCTTTTATTGAGTGTTGAGCACTCATTATAGCTCTGGGGGCTTTATTTAAAGAACAATTTATGTTCCTTCAGCGCACACCTGAGGAGCACGTGGCGCTTGGCGTTGAGTGCCAGATTTAGAGTGCTAAGGCGCTTCCTGTGACATAGCGCATACGTGAGGAGCATATGGCGCACTTAGCGCTGAGCGCCAGTCAATGAGTGCAGAGCGCTCCTTGTGAAAGAGCGCACACATGAGGAGCACGTGGTGCGTTTGGCGCTAAGCGCCAGTAAATGAGTGCAGAGCGCTCCTTGTAAAAGAGCATACACGTGAGGAGCACGTGGTGTGCTTGGCGCTGAGTGCCAGTCTTGGAGCGCTGAGGCGCTTCTTTAAATTGGAGCGCTAGGAGCGCTGCGGCGCTGTGCGCCAGTCTTGGAGCGCTAAGGCGCTTCTTTTTAATTTTGAGCGCTAAGGTTCTTTTTAGGCAACTTTGATTAGTTCTGCGCTCTGAGAATTAAATTCTCGTTCATAGAAGACTTTGTCTCATAGATCTAAGAATTAAGTTCTTATTTTAATAAAAGATTTTACAATCTCTTCTGTTCTCGTGAAAGACTTCGTCTTTCTCTTTTTTATATAGATCTATGATCTGAAGAGAATTAAGTTCTTCCCCCTCACTTTTTATGATAAGATATTATGATCTCTTTTGTAAAAGACCTCGGTCTTATAAATCTATGATCTAGAAAAAGAAATAGGTTCTTCTTCTCTTATGAGATGATTTTATCTCTCTGTTTTATTTACCTTGAAGAAATTCTTCTTCTTCCGAGAGCTTGCTCTTCTGTTTGAAATTTCTCAAAGTTTGTGGGGGGTTCCTCTCTGTCAGACTTGAAGTCTTCGGTCCCTTATATAGGGGAGGCTGATTTGTTAAATCAATTGAAGAGATCTTTTCTCTAATTGATTTGGGGATGTTTCCCACCGTTGGATCTTTGATCATAGGGCTTCTGTTTTACAGAAGGCAATCTTCTTGTTTTTAACAAGATTGGGAAAATCTTTTTCCATACAAAACTTATTCTGTATCTTGGTAATTTTTCAATCACCATTGGATCTTCGATCCAACGGTGCTCTAATTTTCAGAGGTAATCTGATGATTTTTTGTCATCTTCGTTATATCTTTGATCCAAGGGTGGGGAACATTTAGTTCCACCACTAGCGCTCTCGTGCTTTGCACGTGAGCGCTGCATCAGAGTCTCTGACTCTTGGCGCTAGCGCACTTGGCACTAGCACTCTCGTGCTTTGCACGTGAGCGCTGCATCAGAGACTTTGACTCTTAGCGCTGGCGCACTTGGCGCTAGCGTTCTCGTGCTTTGCACGTGAGCGCTGCATCAGAGTCTTTGACTCTTAGCGCTGGTGCACTTGGCGCTAGCGTTCTCGTGCTTTGCACGTGAGCCCTACCTCAGAGTCTTTGACTCTTAGCGCTGGCGCACTTTACGCTAGCGCTCTCATGCTTTCTATATGAGCGTTGCCTAAGAGTCTTTGACTCTTAGCACGCTGCCTCAGAGTCTTTGACTCTTAGCGCTGGCGCTCTTGGCGCAAGCGCTTTTATGAATCGCCGCTTCATTTCAAATTTCAAAATTTGAACAGAGTTTTACTCTGATTGGGGAACAAATGCCCTCCCACCGTTGCGCTCACGTGGCTCACACGTGAGTGCAGCGGTGGCAATATCTCCGCCGTTAGATCAACTTAGAAGTTGAAACGGCTCTCAGTGTCTATAAATAGGGCCTTTGGCCCTTGAGATGACCTCTGTTCATCTTCTTTCTTATTTTTCTGAGAATTAATTCTCTTTCAGAGCATACCTCTCTGCCTCAGAAACTCCTTTAGAGTTAAGGCTCTGTCAAATTTTTGGTAAGATTTGAACCCATTAACAGAACTTTGCTCTACTTAGATCATAGATCTGAAAAAGAAATCCTTTTTAGGGTTTCTTTTAACCCATTAACGAAGAACTCTTAGAGTTCGCTTTGCAGATGTTAAAGATCCTGAATTTTTTACTTCTGTAGAAAGCTTTGCTTTTAGAGTTTTTTGATGGATTATTCCATCTTCCTCGCAGAGAATTGCCCTTTAGAATTTTTAGGAGAAATTTATTTCCTTCATGATTAATTATGACAGATGTCATATCTGTTGCAGAGCACTGCTCTCAAGGGAGATTTACTCCTTGGCCCAAGGGGCCATCATTAAATGAGAATCCTTTTTTAAGATTTCCTCATTTAATGACTGTCTCATCAAATGATAAGACTGTTTTATTAAAGATGAGCCATCATCTAGATTGTGTGGGTCCCCCTTGGTCCATTTCCACTGCATTGCAGTGTGGCACGAATTAAAGGTACTAAGTTTCAGAACTTAAATTGTAGTATTGGCGGCAAAAAAAATTTTTGTTCTTTTTCCCACAGGTACTATGTCTTTCGACATTTCTTTCCCGTTCGTCCGTTAGAAAGCAGATTCCCTGAGCACCTGTGGATAGGGAAGTCTTCGCGTTGATCAAAGATCACGATCCGGAGCAAAAGAATCTTCATTTATGGGGAACATGGTATAGTCAGATCATCAAGGGTCGGCGGAGCTTTTTTTGTGCGGCACCTTCGGAGCCTATTTTGGCGATCTCTTATGCCGACGCACCTTCGGTGAACTACGCCGTGGAGGAGGTCAACTGGACCTCAGAGGGTTGCTTTCAACCTTCTATGGCTGCGATACCTGTACAGCCGCTGCCGGCTTTGGATACTCTGGGGCGGCGTATATGTCAGGGCGAGTCGCGCCTGTGGGGACAGCCGTACATGCTAGGCCTAACTCCTCACCATCCATCCGGGTATTTGCAGTGGGCCCGCTACATTTTGTCGGCCAAGAAGTTGCAGATGCTGAAGCTCGGGTTGTATCCCGCGATTTACGCTTCTCTCTTTCAATATTCCACGCCTTCTGCATGGTGGGTCAAGGCTTTTCTGGAGAAATGGAATATTTCGACCCATACCTTCCTTCTGTCGGATCGAGAAGTCTCAGTATCTTTGGAGGAGTTTGCAGAAATCTCTGGCTTACCCATTAGGGGAGAACACTACGAGGAGTTTCTTCCTCCGGCGAGTACATCTTTGCTACCAAATCAGTGGTAATGGGTCTTACCCCGAAGAACGCCATTCAACACCGATTCCTGAGCTTGATCAAGGTGTTGAATATATACGAAAGTCTATTTCTGGAGTCCGGAGGGCATGGAGTTAGCTACGCAGACTTCATCGCTCGCTTTCTTCGTCCGGAAGCCTTATCGAAGCAAGCTACGCTATTCGCCAAGCTTGACGACCCGTTTGGTTTTTGTTTGGATAACCAACCGACGGCGGAGGCGGATTTAAAAAGTTTCTTTATTCTGGCTTCTCCTGTTGTTCCCTTCGCGGAGCTTGCTGCTCCGGACATCGATGAAGAGACGTTCGTGTTGGGGTTCATTGGCTTATGGCTAAACTGGTTCGTGCTTCGAATGTACCCTCTTTATATGAGGCCATCAGTCTTTTACCCAGCCCATCGTATTGTTGCGGGAATGCAGGTGGCTATCGGGATTGCTGGGTTGGCATACCTGTACCATGGTCTCAGCTTAGCGGCGGATACTACTCAGCCGGGGGTACAGCCCGTCACTTTCACACTGCATTATTTTATGTCATGGATCGAGATGAACGTACTTGGCACTTTTGGTGTCCATAAACGACCTCGTTTCTACGACAGTTACAACTTCCCTCGGATTATACGCCTGGTTGATGCGTCCATTGTAAATCCGTCACAGCGGGAGGCTAGGGGTGTGCTCCTTCGTCCGTGTATGGTTGGAGATGGAATGACCTTTGTCGATAACGTTTTAACCATCGGTAAAGAATCCGTAAAAACGGTGCAGCCTTTGCGCGATACTTTTAAAGACGGGGCTTCCATCTTGAAAGCTCAGGAGATTCTCCATCTATATTCAATCAAGCCGGACTTTCTCGTGTTTAGGCAGAATGATTCAGCGTTGTTCATGAGGTAAAACCTGCACCGTTTCGCCCAGCAATCAAGTTATAATCAGGGCGTCCCGCTCGAGGCCTTCCTAGCTGAGCCAGTTGCCACAGAAGAAGGTATTCGCAATGCATTACACCATTTTATGCAGTTGAACACCGGCTCCAATTTCTTTATCAATGAGCCGAGTTGCGGTCCGCGAATCTTGAACGCATATGTGATGTGGTATCAACATTCGATGGGCGCCATTATTAAGGAAGAAAAATGATTGCTGCTTGATCGCAAGGGCACCGCCCCCACTGGTGATCCAGCCGTTCTCTTGAAGCGACGGACCATCGTCCTTCCTCCTTGAGGGAAGCTGCTGCGGCTGTGGTACCATATGTTATGCCTGAGCTGCCCCTACCCCGCGTGCCTGTAGAAGCGATAGCTATGGCGTATCTCGAGTCTGGCGTGGGCGCGGAGATCGGGACTCGCCGCCCGAAATTGCCCGCCAAGTGCAAGCTCGTGTTATCGGCTACCAGCACTCGCTCGCAGAAGAAAAAGAAGTTGATATTTTCTGCGGACGTTGTATTCGGCCAGGAGCCTCTTGCTCCTTACAGCGAGGGCCTAAGTGAGTACGAGACCAACGAGGGTTTATTTATGGTGCCAGATGACATCGATCTAGAGGCTGCTATCGCGGTTTCAAAGCAGCTAGCTCATGATGAAGCAGCATTAATCACCATTGCATAATCAGGTATACTTCGGTCATATCATTCCGCGGCTATTTTAATTATTATGCTTTGACTGACGCTTTCTTCTTCAACAGGTATCTCCGCCGAAGAGGCTCTCGCAGCTTCCCTCAAGACTTTTGAAGAGGAAGAGAGGCTTCGCGCTTCCTTGGGCCTCGGTATATTTCGGCTCATTGTGCCTTCATTCCATTTTTCTTCATGGGTACTCTGACCCTTCTTTTTCATCTTATGGTAGGGACTACCTCTACTCAGGTTATCCCGAGTGCAGTGCCGATCCCGCATGGTGGCGCGGCGACGCTTCCAGGGCCGGCTGCTGAAGTCCCAGCTCCCCCAGTATTGCCAAAAGAGGCTTCGCTCAAGCAGCCGATGACGGACGCCGTAACGGCTCCAGAGGTAGCTCCTGGCTCGGGCGATGACGTCACTTTGACGGAGGTCTTGAGGAGGTCTTTTCTCACTGCTAAGGCTGACAAGAAGCGCAGAAAGCATACGGCGAGGGAACGTGATGTCAGCTTGGCTGTGGGTGCAGGTTCAAGCACCATTCCATCCGTCACTATTTCTTATGAAGACGCTCCAGCTGCCCTGTATACCGTCCATATACAAATGGTACGCGCGGCTTGGGAAGAAACCGCGAAGCTGTCCCAAGGTAACATAACGCTGAGTCTTTTCTTAGAATTTGATTTTCAAATTCTTATATACTATATCTTGCAGGGCCAAGTCCTGACGATGAGGTGGCAGGTGAGATGATGGCAACCACGAAGCCCGAAGCGGCTACTCTCTCTCGGGAGTCCGAGACTGCACAAATCACCGCTCTTTCTCCTTGTGGTTCCTTGCCATCGGCGGGTATCGCGAGTGTCACGACAGCCCTTATCGAATCGGGGGACGAGGCCATGGGTGCAGAAACTATTCCAATGGCGGAGAGCGAAGGAGCTGCTATACCTAATGATGCTCTCGCCGCGGTTTCGGTTGGAAACTTATCAGGTAGATCCAGAATCACTGTTTTCTTTTTATATTTCGATCCCGTTCATCCTAATCTGATGACATTTTGTTCGTTTTGAGTGTAGGTGCAGTAAATGTGGAGATTGCGCCATCTGAAGCGCATCGGGTCGCCGCCGTGACGGCTGTTGATCCGTTGCCTTCTCTCATGTCGTCTGGAGTGCTGGAAGGTATATGTTTGCGACTTATCGGTTTCATTGTAGGTGATATACTCTTTGTACTGACATCGTATTGTTACAACCATGCAGGAGTCCTTTTTGACCATCTTTATCAGGCGTTGAACCCACATTTCTCCTTCTAGTTGGAAGTCAGACTGCCTGCCGGTGTCGGTGAGTATAGCTTTAACCCACATCCCTTTCTTTTATGGGCAAACTTGTCGTTGCTAATTCTTCTTTGTATTAATTGCAGCGTTACAGATTGGAGGAGGGGACGAGAGAACAGTCGCGCCTCCGGCACTCCCAGCTTTAACACCTGTTGCAGTCGGTATAGTAGACCCTATTACTCATACATTTTTCTTTATCTCTTGAGCTGACATCTGATTATGATTCATTTTGCAGTGATCACACCGACTCCAGCTCCCTTCGAGTCTCAAATCTTAATGCCTGCAGGACCCTTTTCCAGACGTTCATCCTCTAGAGGCGCTGTAACTAGCCTGCGCATGTTAAGTGAATTCATTGAGGATCTTGACGCTGAAGCCCTCATATTTGCTGCAGATTTTGCTGCTGAAGTTAATCCTATGCTGGCGACGCTCGTGAACTTCCATAACGAAGGCGTCGTCGAGTCTTGGGCTAATTACTGCAGAAAGATCGAGACCTGCCTGCATGAGATTGAGCTCAGGCGTCCTGCTCCGGAAGTGTTGGCTTTGAACTCCCAGCGGGCTGCGTGGGTTGAGCAGAGCGTTCTCTTCCTCCGCCATTTCGAACAAGAGGCGACCTTAAGGATGAAGGAACATGAGGAGGCTTCAGGCAAATCCGCTCGGTTACACGCCCAGGTTTTTGCGAATGCTGCACAGCTGAAAGCTATCTTTGAGGGCCTCCTACGATGTATTTCTGATGGACTAACGCTGAGGCAGAAGCTCGATCTCATTGAGCGGGATGCGCAGAGTCGTGAGGCAGCTTAGCGGGAAATCGATGAAAAGGTTTCATCCTGTTTGCAGCAACGGGCCCGAGTCGAAGCTGAGCTGGCCACGGCGGTTGCTCATGAAAAGGAGCTAAGAGGAGTGCGCAAACGGCTTGCCGATTTGCTAAAATCGCCTACTTCTCAATAGTCGTCATTGTATCGATTGTAATTTATGAATAACATGTATTCATTTCATTTTTATTTTATATGATGTATCTCGTATTCAATTGAATTCATGAATAAAGGACACATTTTTTAATCTCCGACTATCACTTTCTTTTCTCTGCCGTGTTATTGGCATATGATTTTAGCAAATTAACTTGTGGACGATAGATAATAGTTCATCTTGAACTCTTTGTAAGGTAGTGATGGCTTAGGAAACAGGTTCAGATCTGCCGCCTAAGACTTTTCAATTTTATGAGCCATGAGGATCTCATAAAGACTTTTCTCCCTACGAGTCGAAAGGATCCCGTAAGTGTATTTTCTCCTTAGGAGTCGTGAGGATTTCTAAGTGTGTTTTCTCTTGAGAGTCGTAAGGATCTCATAAGAGAATTTTCTCTTTCACAAGTCGAGAGGACTCATAAGTGGTTAGTGAGTTGACTTGTTTCCGAGTCAAAGCATTGCTCTGACGGGGAGGTCGTTAGCTGACTTGTTTCCGTAATGGGGTCATTGGATGACGTATTTCCGAGACGGGGTCATTGGATGACGTATTTCTGCGACGGGGTCATTGGATGACGTATTTCCGTAACGGGGTCATTCTGCTGACATATTTTCGAGACGGGGTCATTGGCTGACGTATTTCCGTGACGAGGTCATTGGATGACGTATTTTCGTGACGGGGTCATGTGCTGACGTATTTCCGCAACGGGGTCATGTGCTGACGTATTTCCACGACGGGGTCATTTGCTGACGTATTTCCGCGACGGGGTCATTAGATGACGTGTTTCCGTGACGGGGTCATTTGCTGACGTGTTTCTGCGATGGGGGGGTCATTGGCTGACGTATTTCCGAGACGGAGTCATTGGATAACGTATTTTCGCGACGGGGTCATTGGATGACGTATTTCCGTAACGGGGTCATTCTGCTGACGTATTTCCGAGACGGGGTCATTGGCTGACGTATTTCCGTGACAGGGTCATTGGATGATGTATTTCCGCGATGGGGTCATGTGCTGACGTACTCCGCTTTCTGCGGTGTCGGGGCTAACTCTAGGTTGTCTGTGAACCGTAGATTCTTGGAACTGGGGACTTTGCAGTGGCTCCGATTGGTGGTGTCGCGTCCGTGCCCTGCTGGCATGAGGAGGAACGCCTTTGTTGGTCTTGTGAGATGCAGATGTTGCTGTCGAGATCTAACTTTCCCTTTGACAGAGTTTGTTGGGACATGTGGTTCCCTTTTCGTTTATACCCATGGATTGTATACAGGGGTCGGTATGGACTTACCTGCAGGGCAAAAGTTTCATTTCATATGTATTTTTTGTTTTCTTTCCGCGATACTCTATCATTTCAGCTTTTTATATCGCGAAAGTCGAGATTGCCCAATCATTTCGGCTGTTTTTATATGCATATATTTTACTCGCTGATTTTTATTGCGAGTTGCCCAAACATTTTGGCTATTTCATATGCATTTTTTTGCGAGTATGGAACTCCAGATCTGATCCTAATCTTAGCATCAGCATCGCTGCGACTGGAATGTTGCAAGGAGCGAATCATCACTTGTCATAGTCGATTCGAACAAAGGTAGCTTAGCAAACAGGGTTAGGATCCTGTCGACTAAGGTTTTTGACTTCATGAGCCGTAAGGGTCTCATAAAGGTATTTCTTCCTACAAGTCGTGAGGATCTTGTAGGTGCGTTTTCTCCTTAGGGGTCGTGAGGACTCCTAACTGCGTTTTCTTTTGTAAGTCATAGGGATCTTACAAGAGTATTTTCTTCTTATAAGTCGAGAGGACTTACAAGTGTTGTTCAACAAGCGGGAGAATTTCGCGCCATTGGCGGGAACTTGGTGGGAGAGACGTTTATTTGTGCCAGTGGATTGTATACAAGGGTCAATATTGAATCGCTTGTAGGGAAATCTGGAAAAGGTAATGGCTTAAGAACAGGTTCAGATCCTTATAGCTTAAGACTTTTGAATCTTATGAGCCGTGAGGGTCTCATAAGAGGGTTCTCCCTACGAGTCGTGAGGATCTCGGAAGCGTAATTTCTCCTTAGGAATCGTGGGGATCCCTAAGTGTGTTGCTCCTTTATGAGTCGTAAGGATCTCACGCAGGTATTTTCTCCTTACAAGGTCGAGAGGACCTTGCAAGTGTCTTTTAATGAGATTGTGCCCTTTCCGGTTTTCACAAACTCACCAGTAGCCCTGCTGTTTTTACTCACGGTACCCTTTCAGGTTTTCATCCATGCCCATTTTGCTTATGGACGTACCGTTTTTTTTCTTTTGTATCAACCTTAGGATGCTGCGGTTCATTGTAGTTCACAGACGTTTCGGTCAGGCATAGTATTTTTTTAAGAACCGACTGTTTATTGGCTAAAGGGTCTTTCGCCATGCTTATTCATAAGCAAGTAAGCCCCACCTTGGTAGACCTTGTCTATGATATGCGGGCCCTCATAGTTTGGCTCGAATTTCCCCCGTTTGGCAAGATTGAGGATCATAGCTCTCTTGACCACTAGCACGAGTTCGCCTTGGCAAAATGTTCTCAGCCTAGTCAATCTTTCGTACGAGCGCGTCATCCTTGCTTTGTAAACTTCTAGGTTTTGCTACGCCATGAGATGAGTTTCATCGAGGGCATCGAGCTCCTCAAGCCGAAGGTGAGCATTCTCTTCGTCTGTTAGCTCGTGATGAACCATCATTCGTAGAGAAGGTAACTCTATCTCCAAGGGGAGTACCGCTTCTGTGCCGAATACCAATGCGAATGGCGTCGTACTTATAGCCGTTTTGAACATAGTTCGGTAAGCCCAGAGTGCTTCATGCAATCTCTCGTACCAGTCCTTTTTGTTTTTGTACACCGTCTTCTGTATGATCTTCGTCAAGGTCTTGTTGAAAGCCTCAGCCAGACCGTTAGCTTGGGGATTATAGACCGAAGAGTATCTCCGGTCTATGTTATGCTGTTGTGCGAAGTAGCTGATTTTGTGACTTCTGTAGGCTGGCCCGTTATCGGAGATAATCCGTCGCAGAGTGCCGAACTTATAGATGACGTGTGTTTTGAAGAAATGGAGGATATTCTCTGTCTTCACTTCTCTTAGTGGTACTGCTTTTGCCCACTTAGAGAAGTAATCGGTTATCACCAATATGAACCGATGTCCTCTGGATGATGCTGGTTCGATTGGCCCAATTATGTCGGTTCCCTACATTTCGAACGGCAAGCTCGCCACCGTTGGGTGTAGCGGGTTTGGATGCTGGTGGATGAAGTCTCCATGAATCTTGCACGAATGGCATTGCTTCGCGTATTCAAGGCAGTCCTGAATCATCGTGGGCCAATAGTAGCCCATTCTTTTGATCTTCAGCTTCATCTTTTGCCCGGCTTGATGAGAACCGTAGATTCCGTCATGAGTTTCTTGGATGACCCTCCTTGCTTCTTCTGGTCCCAGGAATCTTAGCCACAGGGAGTCGAACAATCTCTTATACAGAGTATCATTGACGAAGACGAAAGACAGAGCTCGTTTCATGAGCTGATGTCTCGAGGATGCATCTTCAGGTGTTAAATGAGATTTGAAGTAGTCTATAAAGACTTCTCTCTAATCCTTGGCCTTTTCCTGGTCCTCTATTTGTAGGATTGTCTTCTCGGTCTTTCTCTGTTCTTCGGACGACTCCGGAGATATTTCTGCCGGTGTGAGAACCCGACGGTTTTGCACAACGATCCTTATGTCATCGAGATATACATCAGCCAATTCTGTAGCGAGCTTGGCTAGTGCATCAGCTTTGCTATTTTCCATGTGCGGTATGCTCTCCAGCATGTAGGAGGGGATTTGGGTCAGCAGTTGCTGCACTCTCTCACCGTACTTTACCAACTCTGGTTTGCATGTTTGATAGTCGCCGTTTACTTAACTAATGACAAACTGGGAGTCTCTGTATATAAGGAGGTTTTCGATTCCCATGTCGACAGCGATCTCAAAACCTGCTATTAAAGCTTCATATTATGCTTCATTATTTGTCCTCGGCTCTGTTAGGGAAAAGGCAAAGCGCATTATCCCTCCTTGCAGAGTCACAAAGATAAGGCCTACCCCAGATTTGATTATAGGGGAGCTGTGCTTTCGCTTCTTCAAGAAAGATGCCCCATCAAAGTAGAGTTCCCATTGGGTTCACTTTCTCCTATCTCCCTGTCGATCGTGTCAAACGCGTGCTCGTCTGGCAATTCGCAATTTAGGGGTGAATCGGCAGGTATCATATGCTCAGCGAGGAAGTCAGCGATGGCCTGGCCTATCACTGCCTTGAGGGGACGATAAGTTATCGAGAACTCCATCAAGAGGAGGGCCCATTTAGCGAGCCGCCCTGTTAGTATGGCTCTCGACATCAAATATTTAAGAGGATCCACTTTTGATATGAGATGGACCTCATGCGCCAAAGCATAGTGCCTGAGCTTTGTTATCGCGAAGATTAACGCCAGGCAGTGTTTTTCGCTGGGGGTAGTTGTTTTCTGCCCCCAGGAGAACTCGACTCAAATAGTAGAGGGCTCTCTCTTTCCCTTGGTCGTTCTCTTATGCCCATAATGCACCTAAAGAACCTTCAAGAGCTGTTGTGTATAGGATGAGGGGCTTTCCCTTGACCGGAGCGGTCAGTACCGGCGGATTCTGCAGGTATTGCTTGATTTCGTCCAATGCGCTTTGGCATTTGCGATCCTAGACGAATGGGGTCCCCTTCTTCATTAAATGGTTGTAGAGGCGGCACTTGCCGGAGAGATTGGCTATGAATCGCCGGATATATGCGAGCTTTCCTTGGAGGGACCGCAGTTGCTTGAGAGTTCTTGGCGGAGGCATTTCCATAATCGCCTTGATCTTTGACGGGTCTATTTCGATACCCCGATGTCGTACGATGAATCCTAGGAATTTGCCGGAGGAAACTCCAAACGCGCATTTGAGAGGGTTCATCTTCAGATTGTATTTCCGAAGGCGCTGAAACACGATCTTCAGATGCTCCCAATGCTCCTCATACGATTTACTTTTCACTACGAGGTCGTCGAAATAGCATTCGACGATTTCATGTATGAGGTCATCAAAAATATTCGTCATGGCTCTCTGATAAGTGGCGCCAGCGTTCTTCAGACCGAAAGGCATCACTTTGTAGCAGAATATGCCCAGCGAAGTCCGGAAAGCGGTATGCTTCTGGTCTTCGGGATGCATCTTTATTTGATTATACCCTGATGAGCCATCCATGAAGGAGAAGACTTCATGAGTGAACGTGTTGTCTATCATCAGCTCGGTAACCGGTACAGGAAAATCATCTTTTGGGCAAGCTTTGTTGAGGTCTCAAAAGTCTACGCAGATGCGCACCGTCCCATTTTTCTTGGTTACTGGGACAATGTTGGCAATCCAGTCGAGGTATTGAACTTCTTGGATGAAGCCGGAGTCGATTAGCTTCTTAACCTCGGCGTTGATGATCATCTTAAGTTCGAACCGCATTCTTTTCGGTGCTTGTTTGACCAGCTTGACGTCCGGAGAAATCGCCAATTTGTGGACGACTATTTCTAGATCTAATCCTGGCATCTCGAAATAGTTCCATGCAAAGCAATTTTTATACTACATGAGCACGTCCTTGAGCGTAGCCACCTTTTCTTCAGACAACAGTTCACTGACGAACGTCGGTCGTGGGTTGTTTGCCGTTCCCAAGTCAATTTTTCTGAGGTTATCTGCAGTAGTATGTATCCCATCTTCCAGCTCTTTTGGCGCCGGTGGAAACTCTGAGACCACCTCGTCATCATCATTTTCGAAGCACCAGGGGAGGTCAGCCATAGCCTCGCGTACTCCTTCTCCTGACAGCGTTATCGCGTGACAGGTACGAGATCGTTTCCAAGACCGATGTTGATCCGACTCTACTCTCTCTACGTACATTGCTCTTGGAACATGCTTCTGTGGTAGGATTACCCTCCAACTGCTGGATAGAGCGAACCTTCCTTACTAATACTGGTCCTCGACCCAGTTTTTGAAGGTGAAGCGGTCTTCAAGAAGATGTCCTATTGCTCGGTGATAGGAGCAATAATCCGGGTGATGAACTTCATTTGTTTATTCGGGGTATTTGGACTCTGGGAGCGTAATCATTTAATATTTCATGACAAGATCGAATATCTTCCTTGTCTTGTCCTGGGGAAAAGAATATGCTCGACCCATCTTCTTCATAAGAGACAAATCCCGGCTGCTCAATTCTCGATCGCGTGGCTTCTTGGGCCCGTTTTGCCGCTGTCGAACATTTTTTCCATTCTTTAGTTTGTTTTTGCCTCCACGTCGGGTCTTCTGTACGACGGGCTGGCGACGAAAGGCGTCGTCATTCTCCGTAGCCTGCTGAAGGAGGCGCTGTCTCCTGGCTTTCTCGTAAATAGCCATTTCACGGTTGTGGTCATCCCGGGCCTTTTGACCCGCTTCCCTTATTAGCTCGTCTATCTGTTCTTCAAACGACGGACTTGACATTTTTACAGCGGGGTCTCGTTTTGGTTCAATTGCAGTGTCTTCTAACAGAGCATCTCCTTCTTCATCGAAATCATGTATAACGTAGCAGCCATAGAATCGCTCTCGTTTCTTGGATTGAACATATCCAAACCCAATCATTTCCATTCTCCCATTGGGCAATTTTCGCTGAGTTCCGGGGACGTTCCAGATCCTGTTGTAGAACTGAGCTTGTCGAGCAGCATGTTTGAAGGGTACGCCTTGGCGCCTCAACAGCCTTTTTAATCCTTAGTATCTGGGCAGACGGATGGGCTGGAGCCTGTCAAGCATAGAATCGGCACCATGCCAGATTTCTTTCTCCATTTTATTCTCCATGGATCGATAAAAGAGGATTTCCTTTTCATCTTTCCGCCTGGGAAGGACGTAGAACGTCTGCAGCTCTTGTACACTATAGGTATCGAGTGTGTCGAGTTCTTTGTAATGAATTCTTGGGACCACGGCAATTTGCAAACTCTAATCATCTCCAGTGAAGGCTTGTGTTGATGGCCGAACAGAAAATACTACATTGACCTCATCTTCAGAGTCGCTGCCGAAGACCAACATAGGGGTAGACGGTCCCGGCTTGTTGCATTGGGGAAGCCCCGAATAGAATATCTCTTCTTCCTCCTCGGTATCGCTCCCAAAAACCAGAATAGTGGTGATATCTTTTTGCTTATTCTCCTGGTATCTTTCAGTGTCTTCAAAGTCTGGCAGAATGTACTTTGCATCCTCGTATTTGTGGACTTCATTCACGGAGAATAGGTTTAGCTCCCCCGTTACGGTGTACTCAAGACCATCCTTGAAATACTTCATACACTGATGTTGTGTAGAAGGAATGATGTTGTACTCGTGTAACCAAGGCCTGCCGAGCAAAGCGTTGTAGCAAGCCTTGGCATCAATGACATGAAATTTGATGTCAGTGATGAGCAACCCAAAGCGTAATGTCAGTATCACAGACCCGAGCGTCCGTGATGACTGAGAGTCAAACTTGGAGATAGTGATTTTATCCTGAGCGAGGTGTTGAACGCTCATGCAGATTTCTTTTAGCACTCTCACGTTGAGAAGGTTGACAGAGGACCCGTTATCAACTAAGATCTTCCTTATCTTGATATCATGGCAGTATCCGGTGACATACAGGGGACGGTTGTGCTCGCACATCCCAAGGTGGAGATCTTCATCGCCGAAAGTGACGTCAGCAGTGTGCACTTCTTCTAGCTCGTCTTTCATCTTTTCTTCGGCATGGAAAGCTTGGAACTGCTCGGGCTCTTGTAGTGCCTTGATCAAAGAATCTCTCGCCTCTTTAGATAGCAGAAGGGCATCGAGAATGCTCAGTTGCGAGGGTATCTTCCTCAGGTGTGCCAGAACGTTGTAATCCACTTTGTTTTTCTTTCGCGAGTCCTTGGCGGCCAACTCCTCGACGACTCGATCATCGAGGGTGATATCCTCAGGGACTTTTTCCTTCCCCTTATCTTTTTTGTTCGCTCCCTTACTTGTGGGTCCGAGATTCTTTTCAGGTAGCATACGATTGTGCAGCTGAATATTCTCGCAGGTTTTCGTCTCTTCTGCTTCAGAGGTGGGTTCATTGAAGAGAGGGCCGAGGGCTATTTCCTCGTCAGAATCACTTCCGAAAGTGAGAACTTGCGATATCCCGAAATCGACCATGTGACAGTTACCGGCAGTTCTTTTATGCTCATCTGTCGTATTTTTTCGCCGTCGACGAGCTTCACGCTTCATCCTCTTGAAATGTTGTCGGTGGGCGACATATCCCTGGCACCAGTTTTTAAAGGCGTTGCACTCTTCAGTAGGGTGCACGATCCTATGATGGTATAAGCAGTAATTTGGATGTACATCCTTTTCGTCAAGGTGTATCCCATCAGGAGTGTTTCCTTCGGAGGGTGGCAGCTTCATTCCCATTGACATGGCTTTGGCGAACCGTTTCCTCGTCTTAAACCTGCTTTTGCTGGCGGCAGAAGTAATTCTATCCGGTTGGGGTACTCTATGACTTCTCAATACCGTTGCTTTTTCAACGCGACGCCAACGTTTGGCCCTTTCATATATGGCCGTTTCACGCTCTCGGTCAGATTTGCTTTTCTGAAGAGCTTCGCTCAGCAGTCTATCAATCAATTCGTCCGATGGCTCTAGGGAATTTGGTTCCGGTTCTGGATCTGGCCCCAGTTTCTCTGCATCGGGAGCTTCTTTGCCCTTTATTGATGAGTAAGAGATCACGTGGCAGCTTTCCACGTAATCCTCAGGCTCTTCTGAAGAATTGTCTCCTTCATCAGCGTCATCAGCTTCATTCTCAAGAACATACTTAAAAAATTCATCCAACGTGATTGGGGTCCGAGCCTTTTGGTTATATTCTTCCAGCGCATCAATGTATTTCTGCAGACCTGTACGGCTGTCTTCAGGTCGGACGAGCTTCTTGGTCTTCTTCTTTTTCTTTAAAGGCTTTGGAGGCTTGGCCTAAATGTTTTGTCCACCTTCACCAATTTTCAGCGTTGGGCGCAGCTTCAGCATCCCTTCAATAATCTCAGGCTCCAGCGGGTTCTTCCATCTAACTGCCGGACACACTTGGAGATCTTTCAGCATTCTTTTCGTTTTTGTCGAAAGGACAACTTCCTATGGAGCTTCTTCTATAAAAGAGCATAATGTCCCTGGCGTGTCCATCTTTTTAGGAGCGTGTGGCTGGGGCGGGCTCACCTTTCAATTCTCAAATAACGCGAACTTGCCATGTTGGTAATGATCTTCGATCCAACTTTTGAAGATGTAACAACCTTCGATTGGATGACCCAATATTCGGTGGTAAGGGCAGTAATTAGGATTTATAACGTCGCCTGGTTGCGTTGGGCGTCTTGGCTCCGGCAGAGTGATGAGCCTGTTGCGCAGCGCTAGCTCGAATAACCTTTTCGTCTTATCCCGAGGGAACGAGTAAGGGCGTCTCATCTTTTCTCCAAGGGATCTTTGTTTATTGTCTTGGTGAGCAACCGGCTTCAGGCCACTCGATTGTTGTTGAGCGTTAGCGACGAAGGTTGCTTTCCCTTTCCCATTTTCATTTCGGAGCTCCATTTTTGAAAAGGACGGCATGTGGCCTATCTGGTCCATCTGGGCCAGCTTGTCTATCAGGGCCTGAAAGGTGGTCGGCTTGAAGAACATCATGAACTGGATTATGGTCGTCTGCGGATCAAGGGTACCCATGAACATGCCTGCTGCAGGAGCCTCTTCTATGCGCTGTTCGCACTTCGACCATAGATTCCGCCACCGTATCGCGTACTGAACCCATGTTTCTCTAGGCTTCACCCTGGCATTGATCAATGTTGTGATTGGGGTGCGTTCGATAGCGCTTGCGAAACGCTGGGTGAATAGCAACTCCATCTTCGTAAAAGTTTTGACGGAATCGTTGGGAAGCTTTGAATACCATTCGAACGCCGTCTCCGCCAAGCTGCCGATGAATTGGTGAAGCTGTAGCTTATCGTCACCTCCAGTGTTGCCGCACAGAGCCCTGAACTGGGCGACATGCTGGTGGGGGTTGCCCGTCCCCTTATATAATGAAATTAAGGATTGTGTATCCTGGCGGGTACATAATCTGATCATACCAGCTGGGATAGGGTCACCCAGTTCTGACAACTTGGCCAGCAGTTTCATTCGCTTGATGGGCTCGTATCTGTTGAGCTATATAATCATCGAGCGCAGCTTTCGAGATTGTTTCCTCCATTGCTGCTGAAAAGGCCGGAAGAGGGTTTGACGTTTCCCCTCTGTCGTCTTCGATTATTATTGGCGGATCTCCGGCTAGAGGGTCTGACTGGATCATCATGCCCACCATATCTTAGAACAATAGCACCATTTGTTTTATATTGGCCGCTTGTTCCGCTGCCTCTTGATTTTTCTTTTCTAGCAACCTCCGGAGGAACTCGGCATCGGTTTCCTGTTCCTGGAGCTGATCCGACGATGCTTCGGGGCTTTCCTTATTTCCCATGAGTGCAGCCATCTTCGTTAACATCTTCTGGAGCTTCTGTTGTTGCTCCTGAGCTTTTGTTACCGATCGGGTGAGTGGTCGATAACCCATGGAGATACGGCTATCCTCTTTCCCGGATGCCATATAAACAGTGTGCACCACCATGCCCCCAGACTTGAGGAGTTTAGGTTCAGTGCTTTTTAGATTCGTTGCAGACACGGGGATTTTCTCCGGCCTTCTTCTTTTGTGAGCGGTCGAAGTTGAGAGGGCCGTTGCAGCGGGCACCCAAGTAGACGACACCTTCTGTGGTACGACAGGGTGGTTCTTCTCTTTCCGAACATTCATCTTCTTCGGTCGGCGGGAGTAGTCTTGGTTGATTATTGAGTCTTGGACCTGTCGCCAGACCTTGTGAATTTTAGAGGATAGCCCCTAAGGGGGCTGCTCCACCTTTGTATTTATAGCATTCTCCACAGGTGGAGGAGATCTTTTTAGCACGGCTGTCGGAGAGTTCTTGCGGACTCTCCTGAGTGGTTCAAAGTTGTTCCTAGTTGGAACAGTAGTATAAACTTTCACCGTTGAAGCTGGCAGAGTCAGTCTAGAAGGGGAACTGCCCCCAGCTTTCCTCACTCGGCGCCAGTGGCGACATCGAGCATGCCTTGCAGACGGTATTGATTCAGCCATGGGGGTGGCTCCCTCATGCCCCTGTTCTGGTGAAGGGTTGTCGTTGGTGCCAGCCTATTGAAAACTGATGTCCGTTGAGTGGGGATGGCCAACCTGTCGAAGGCAGACTTCCGAGCAGAGGAAGCAGCCTTGGTGACTTCACCTGAAGCGGGAGTTGGAGCGGATAGTCTAGCGAAGACTGATCCCTTAGCGGGAGAAGCCTCTCTGATGACTTCGTTCACTGGAGCAGGGATGGCTATCCGTTTCGGGATAACCCCCTTAGGTATCGCGGGCTTTTTCATGGGCCCATTAGAGTATTGGCCCAGTCTGTCAAACACTGAGGCGTTGGATTTGGGCGACCCATTGAGAGGGGCCGTGGTAGTCGTAAGCCGATCAAAGAACGACTTCTTCGGAGCTTCTTGCGATGGCACTGGGGCGTTGAAGCTCATGGGTGGGAGCATGGTCCCAAAGAACATTCCAGTGGTGGCTTGTGTCAGCTGTTCCACTGGCATCTTGAAAACGGAGGCCGCTTGAGGCCCATAAGCCACTCCTCCAGCAAGGACAGTGGGAGTTGTTGCAGTTGTTGCAGTTTGTGCAGTTGAAAACCATTGATCTTCTGTTTTCTGCACGGAGCAAGACACCAAATCTTAGTGCCTCGAATCCAGGGGCAACCATAGAAAACCGCGATTCGTTCGCAAAACACGACACACGAAGTGTGGAGTAGAAAGAGGAAAAGGTCCCACCGGGCATGCCAGAATCTGTTCGCCGCCGAAAGACGCGACTGGGACGTTGGGACGTCCGGCCTGAATTTTGGGGGCAGATGCTATTTGGTTTTATCCGTCCACCTCTCCGAAGATGCCAAGTTGATTTATGGCACCGTGCATCGGAGGTTTAGACGGATGCGGCCGATGTAGCAGACTTCGTCAGATTCCCTCTCATTGTGAGGGGTTTTTGATTGTGTGGACGCTCTTCCCTGAAGGCGCAAGCCCCAGCAGTTAATTACGCTACCGCATTGCGGTAACCACTTTCTCCTTCTCCAGATGGTCACTTCATGTCGTGTGTGTTTGTTTTGTTTTTTGGTTGCCCGTGGATTGTATACGGAGACTAATTTATGTTTTCGCCCGTAGAGCGTGGATTAGTCCAAATCCGTATTTTCTTAGATTTGGTTTTGAGTTGGGTTTAAAGATCGTTAATCTCATTTGAGACTAAGTTCAACTTAAACGTTTGTTAAGAATACGTTAGTCTAATTTTAGACTAAGATCTACTTAACAGGATTATTTAGATCCAACAAAAGAGCATTTGGACACTATTGTTTTAGTTTAGGGACATTGCGGTCCATAAGTTTAAGGACATCATAGTCCGTGACAGTTTAAAGACGTCATAGTCTGTAAAGTTTAAAGACATCATAGTCTATGAGTTTAAGGACCCCACAGTCCATAAAGTTTAAGGACATCATAGTCCATGAGTTAAAGGACCCCACAGTCCGTAAAGTTTAAGGACATCATAGTCCAGTTTAAAGACGTCATAGTCTGTGTGGTTTTGGTTCAACCGTTTGGGGATGCACCAAAAGTTATTGGTTATTGGAACCCTCAATCTCTCTGAGGACGTTGAAGAATTACAACGACATATATCAGAAGAATGAAGAGATGTACCCTTGAACCAATGTCGGTTGGAAGATCTGTAGTCAAGTTTGGGACTAAGATCAAAGATTTATGAGTATATGAGCTCAATTAGGGATATGTGGCCAACTTGGGCTCGGCCCATTCAGTTAAAATGTTGAACATTTAACAATACTGAGCATTGGTTTGGGTTCTGACAATCTTTTTGTCTTTTATTGAGTGTTGAGCACTCATTATAGCTCTGCGGGCTTTATTTAAAGAACAATTTATGTTCTCTCAGCGCACGCGTGAGGAACACGTGGTGCGCTTGGCCTTGAGCGCCAGATTTAGAGCGCTAAGGCGCTTCCTGTGAGATATCGCATATGTGAGGAGCACGTGGCGCGCTTGGCGCTGAGCGCCAGTCAATGAGTGTTGAGCGCTCCTTGTGAAAGAGCGCACACGTGGGGAGCACGTGGTGCGCTTGGCGCTGAGCGCCAGGAAATGAGTGCAGAGCGCTCTTTGTGAAAGAGCGCACACGTGAGGAGCACGTGTTGCGCTTGGCGCTGAGCACCGGTCTTGGAGCGCTGAGGCACTTCTTTAAATTGGAGCGTTGTGGCGCTGTACGCCAGTCTTGGTGTGCTAAGACGCATCTTTTTAATTTGGAGCGCTAAGGCTCTTTTTAGGCAACTTTGATTAGTTCTTCGCTCTGAGAATTAAATTCTCGTTCATAGGAGACTTTGTCTCATAGATCGAAGAATTAAGTTCTTATTTTAATAAAAGATTTTACAATCTCTTCTGTTCTTGTGAAAGACTTCGTCGTTCTCTTCTTTTTTTTATAGATTTATGATCTGAAGAGAATTAAGTTCTTCTCACTCACTTTTTATGATGAGATGCTATGATCTCTTTTGTGAAAGACCTCGGTCTTATATATCTATGATCTAGAAAAAAAATAAGTTCTTCTTCTCTTATGAGATGATTTTATCTCTCTGTTTTATTTACCTTGAAGAAATTCTTCTCTTCCGAGAGCTTGCTCTTCTCTTTGAAATTTCTCAAAGTTTGTGGGGGGGTTGATCAGTCGAAAATAATGTATTTTTAACACGGCAATTTCCCTATCTTTTGCACTCATCTAGAAGTGTTCGGCATTCATATAGCACATATTAGCAAATCAGTCGTTAAATATCAGATTGCATGTGTTAGACTCTAAAACCGGCACTATAAAGGGAATTGACTGCATTTCATGGCATCGCATCATCCTTATATTGCGCAACACTTGTTTCGAGATCTGTGCAGGAAAATCCAGAAGAAATGCCAAAATTTACATTGTGCTGATCAAACATTACGCCAACTCAAAGGTGTGAGATCTGGTAGCAATATAGAAGGATTTACAATATTCAACATATCATAAAAAGCTCCAAACATCAGCCCAAAGCAGCAACAGAGAGACCAAGCCCCAAGGCCCACAAAGAGCCGCGGATCCGCGGCGGGAGCCTGCTTGTGCCGCGGATCCGCGGCGGCTCCAAGGCTTCAGCTCCCCATTTTCAGTGCAAAATTATTCTCTTAGGGCCCACATTCATTTCATATACTTCAAACTCCAGAGAATTCTCGAAGCTACTGCAAGATCAGCAAGGATGATTAATTAAGCTAATCTTGATTAAGCTCCTAACAAACTATTTCTAAAAGCTCCCTCCGAACTAATCACTTCTAGAAGCCTCTCTTGCTAACAAACTTTTGGAGGGAAATTCAAATCTCCTCAACAAACTTTTGGAGGGAAATTCAAAATTCAAATCCTAGATCTAGGGTTTTTGAGGTCCATAAATAAGAGCCTGGATCTAAGGGTTGGGGTTGTTCATTAGTTCATCAATTCTTCATTCATCTCTTAATCTTTCACCCACAAGTTGAGTGACACGACTTGTGCAAAACCCTAACCCTAATTCCAATCCAAATTCAAGATCCCGAGTACCAAATCAAGCAAGAAGCCTTCAACCTTTTAGGAGCGGAGCCGATCTTCAATCAGGCAAGTGATCCAAGCCGATCCGCGACTCACGGAAACGAGTGAAGCCAAATCGACGATCGAGTTCTTCCTCTTGTAGTTCTTGAGCGATTGTAATGAAATTGTTGATATAAATAAAAGGTGAAATTCTTTAATCTTGCTTTCTTTAAATTCTTGCATCATGATTCGACCTCAATTTGTAATTGTAGTTCTTGTTGTGATGTTTGAGTAAAACTCCGCTAGTAAAGGAGTCGAGACGATCAATAGAATGATGATGCTTTAGATCTTTTTACAATTCTTAAATCCTATAACGATTGTAAATTCTTGTGAATCAAATGATCGATGACCTAGTTTCGGGATGATCCTTTCTTGATTGTGTTCACTCAAAACTAGGGAACAACGATTGATCATTTGATTAACTAGAAGCTAGAATTTGAATGAGATTCATCGAAAGTGTTCCCCTCCGAAAGGCGGCGCACAGGACCGCGATGTCCTGACGCTGAGATTCGGGGCAGATGCTAATTGGTGCTATCCGTCCACCTCTCCGAAGATGCCAAGTTGATTTATGGCACCGTGTATCGGAGGTTTAGACGGATGCGGCCGATGTAGCAGACTTCGTCAGATTCCCCCTCGCTTGAGGGGTTTTTGATTGTGGGGACGCTCTTCCCTGCAGGCGCAAGCCCCTGCAGTTAATTACGCTACCGCATCGCGGTAACAACTTTCTCCTTCTCCAGAATTTCACTTCGTGTCGTGTGTGTTTGTTTTGTTTGTGGTTGCCCGTGGATTGTATACGGAGACTGAGTAATGCCGTCGCCCGTAGGACGTGGATTAGTCCAAATCCGTATTTACTTAGATTTGGGTTTGGTGTTTTTAGTTTAAGGATGCCTTAGTCGCGTTGCGGCTAAGATCGACTTAAACGTTCTTCAAGGATACATTAGTCCTGTTTGAGACTAAGATCAACTTAACAGGATCGTTTAGATCCGACAAAAGAGTATTTGGGCTCTATTGTTCCAGTTTAGGGACATAGTGGTCCATTGCATGTATGGTCGTCGGGACCCGTCACCTCTCTGACGACGTTGAAGAATTACAACGACAAATGTCAGAGGAGTTCAGAGATGTACCCTTGAGCCAAAATTGATTGGGGGAATTTATAGTCCAATTTGGGACTAAAGTCTGTTTGAAGGTTTAAGGATGCGTTAGCCATATTTGAGGCTAAGATCAACTTAAACGGTTGTTAAGGATACGTTAGTCCAGTTTGGGACTAAAGATCGACTTAACGGGATCGTTTAGATCCGACAAAAGAGCATTTGGGCTCTATTGTGCCAATTTAAGGACATGGTTGTCCAATATTAGTTTAGGGACGTTTCGGTCCGATATTAGTTTAGGGACGTTTCGGTCCGATATTAGTTTACGGACATCTCGGTCCACGAGTTTAAGGACCCCGCAGTCCATATTGATGTATGGTCGTTGGGACCCGTCACCTCTCTGACGTCGTTGAAGGATTACAACGATAGGTGTCAGAGGAGTTCGGAGATGTACCCTCGAACCGGATGTAAATTCATTTAGGGAGCAGCCGTGCTCAGTCAATTTAATTTGAGGACTTATGGCCATGACTGGGCTAAGTCCAATTGAATGTTCAACATTTTTATTTGTCTTTGGCCAATTAGGCCTGAGTTAGGGCTTTGCCCCTTTTTAAACAATGCACTGCATTATTTTTGTTTTGTTTGGGCTCTGCCCTTTTATAAATGATGCAGAGCATCTATTTTGTTTGGGCTCTGCCCCTTTTATTGCACTGCAATTTAATTAGGCCTACTAGGTCTTTTTGATTTGGGCCTGGCCCTTTAGGAAATGCATTGCATTTGTCAAGCGCTTTGCGCCAATCAGAGAGCACAACAGTGCAGATTTATAAGTGCAAAGCACTATTAATTTGAGAATCTTTTAGATTCAAGAACCAATGGTTCATAAAAGAAGTGCAAAGCACTATTTGATTTCTTGATCTAATTTAGATCAAAGAAAAACAAGATTGTTTATTTCAAGAACCAAAGGTTCATAAAAGTGCAAATCACTATCTTTTTTTTTATTTCTCTTTTTCTTGTTTTAGAGAACCAGTGGTTCATAAGAAGTGCAAAACACTATTAATTTAAGAACCGTTTTAGGTTCAAGAACCGATGGTTCATAAAACAAGTGCAATGCACTATTTAATTTATTTCTAAGAAAAAACAAGTTTTTCTTGTTTTTCTTATCTCAGAGAACCAAAGGTTCATAAAAGTGCAAAGCACTATTTTATTTTATTTTATTTTTATTAAAGATCATTGATCTTGTTTTTTAGATCTATGATCTGTTCATAAGAGAACTTTCTCTTTTTCTAAAGGTTTTTTACCTTTTTTATTCTTGAGGAGTTTCTCAAAGTTCTCTTCTCTCTTTTTTTTTTAGCCAGATGTTGATTCCTTTAAAAATGAGGTCTGGGGTCCTTTTTATAGTGCTTATAAATTAGTTAAATTTGTTACATAAATCTTTTTCTGAGTGATTTGGGTAATTTTCCCCACCGTTGGATTTTTGATCCAAAGGCCTCTGCTTTACAGAGAAAAATCTTCTTGTTTTAACAAGAACAGAAAAGATTTATTATGTTTTGCGCAACTCCCCCAGCGCGTGACACGTGTCGCGCAGCTGGATTTTTTTTTTTTTTTTTTTGCTTGCGCAACTGCGCGCGCTGACACGTGTCGCGCAGCGCACTGTGCAGTTGCGCAGTTGCGCACTTGCGCAAATTTTTTTTTTTTCCTTGCGCAACTGCGCGCGCTGACACGTGTCGCGCAGCGCACTGCGCAGCTGCGCTGACACGTGTCGCGCAGCGCACTGCGCAGTTACGCACTGCGCACTTTTTTTTTTTTAATTTTTTTGCTTGCTTGCTTGCTTGCTTTTGCAACTGCGCGCGCTGACACGTGTCGCGCAGCGCACTGCGCACTTGCGCATTTTTTTTTTTTGCTTGCGCAACTGCGCGCGCTGACATGTGTCGCGCAGCGCACTGCGCAGCTGCGCTGACACGTGTCGCGCAGCGCACTGCGCACTTGCGCATTTTTTTTTCCTTGCTCAACTGCGCGCGCTGACACGTGTCGCGCAGCTGCGCTGACACGTGTCGCGCAGCACACTGCGCACTTGCGCACTTTTTTTTTCTTTCTTCTTTTCTTCCTTGCTTGCTTGCGCAACTGCGCGCGCTGACACATGTCGCGCAGCACATTGCGCAGCTGCGCTGACACGTGTCGCGCAGCGCACTGCGCAGTTGCGCACTGCGTATTTTTTTTTTTATAACTTTGCTCTGATTTGGGTAAACAGATGCCCCCCACCGTTGCGCTTACGTGGCCTCCTAACGTGAGCGCAGCGGTGGCAGACTCCGAACCGTCGCGCCATCTTTTGGAAGCTGAAAGGGCACTTGATGCCTATAAATAGGACCTTTGGTCGCTTAGATGATTCTCATTTCTAAAATTTTACTTTCAGAATTCAGAGCCCTGCTCTTTATTTTCAAGAACTTTAAGAGTTAAATTTTTAAAACTTTTAGGTGAAAATTTTAATTAAGATTAAATTAAATTAAATTAAATTAATTTTCATTGATAGAGCCTCGCTCTCAATAGATCCCTGATCTAAAGGAAACCTATTTAGGGTTTCACTTAGCAGAGCTTTGCTCTACAGGTCTTAAAGGGATCTAAAGAGAACTAAAGGAGACCCTACTAGGGTTCCATAGAGCTCTGCTCTCTGAAAGATTTTCCTTTGATTTTCTTAATTCATTAATGGAGCTTTGCTCCTCCTAAATCATATAGAAGACTCTTAAGAATTCTTCATGGATTTTGGAACTTAAAGATGGCATTTTATTCCTCAGTGCATTATATCGTTTTGCTTAATCAGTCTTCCTGATAATTCTGTTGATCCTCTTTCACAGGAACAATGAACGCCCACATGTACGCTCTTAACGAGATCATCTCTCATGAGGACATCCGCCGACTTGGCCACTCTCAAACTCAGGAGTTCACAAACGAGGAGTGTGCTGAAATAATGAGTCGCTTCGACGCATGCAATGGTCCACTGCTTCCCCGACGTTCCTCTCTTCTTAAACTTATCGTGGGAGCTATCTGGGAAGCGCTTCTCCTATTCTGTTCCGGCGTGCCGCTTAGGGCGTTGGATGCCGCTGAGGACAAGGTGCACTCTGTGTACCTATTGAACTTTATCTCGAAGAGACGGCGAGACAGTCTTATCGACCTCTTGCACAAGGTCTTTCAACAGTCTGCCATACTCGCTGCTTATCGGAGGGTGGAAGACATCGGAAGGGACCCTGACGCTTGTGCTCGCGAAAGGAAGCACACTAGGATGGTCCGCGAGGCTTGGAAAGTCATAGATAGGGTCGCTTTTGAATTCCTCAATCCATGCCCTGGATCTGAGGTTATTCCATTGTAACTTTCATTTATTGTTTTTATGACTGTAAGAACTTCGGGCAATATTAATGGAAAATATTTTTATATCCCAGCTTGTCTTTATTATATATCTTTTGTCCTGAGTCTTTTTGCCCATGCATGAATGATTGTGTCTTGAACACTTGATCAAACGTAAATCGGGTGCTCTTTCTGTTGCTTTTCCTCTTTCTCAGCATGTCGTCACAATTAGCAGGTAATAGAGTAAGGTTCTTGATTTCTTCATGAGATAGCGAGGGCTTAGGCCGCAGGTTCAGATCTGCTGCCTAAGACTTTTCAACTCTATGAGCCGTGAGGGTCTCATGGAGACTTTTCTCCCTACGGATCGAGAGGATCTCGTAGGCGGGTTTTTCTCCTTAGGAATCGTGAGGATTCCTAAGTGTGGTTTTCTCTTGTAAGTCGTAAGGATCCTACAAGAGAATTTTTCCCTCTTACGAGTCGAGAGGACTTGTAAGCGGTTGCTTCCCTCCTTGTCGAAGTTCGACGTTGGAGAGTGAGACCCGTGGATGGTATGCAAGAGACCGTTTTGGGCCAACTCGCAGGGTCCCAATGCTTAGGAAACAGGCTTCTTTTATGCCCACTGCCTAAGGCTTTATCTCACGAGTCGAGCCGCCTCGACAATTTTTCACAAGTCGAGACGAATCGAACGTTTCTCGCAAGAACATCTTAACGTCGCATTTAACCTCTGCTCTTTACGACAGAAGCCCGTTAAGGTTGGTGGTACTTAGGGTTTTGGCCATCGTACCGTCGCATAAGCTGATATAGTCCTCGATAGGCAATCGTGCTGTTCGAGTAGCCCTGCGACTGCCGTGTCTCTGATCCCTTCGGGGGCTGGACAAGACGTCTTCAAGCAATCCTCCTTGGCAGTTTGACCGTCGGAAGAGCAAGCGCTAGGAATTTGCCATGCCGCTTTTTACTTGAGGTTAGGCTCATTTTGGAGAGCCCCGATGAGTCATAACCACTCCGCGCTGGTGTGGGATGATCTCCGATAGTCTTTCGGGTTTTATATGAGTTGCCATCAAGACCCTGAAGCTAGGAATTTGGCCTTTGCTTCGTTTGCTGGCATTGCGTCTGCTGTATCGAGACGAATGTTGCGGTGGGAACTAGGGATTTTGTCGTGGCTCCGTTTGTTTGATGACGTTGCGTCTGCTGTGTCGAGACGAACGTTGGGGTGACATCTCGTCTGCTGTATCGAGACGAACATCGAGGTTGTCTCTAGGTTGCTGGTGAACCGCCGAGGTTTGGAACTAGGGATTTTGCTGTGGCTCCATTCGTTTAATGACGTTGCGCCTGCTGTGTCGAGACGAACATTGGGGTGACATCTCGTCTGCTGTATCGAGACGAACGTCAAGGTGGTGACCACTCTGTGCTGATGCGAGATGATCTCCGATTGTCTTTCCGGTTTTATGTGAGTTACCGTAAAGACGTTGAAGCTAGGAATGTGGCCTTCGCTTCATTTGCTTTGTCATGTCTGAATCCCTGCTGGAGGAAGAACGCTGAGGTTGACATTTCGTCTACTGTATCGAGACGAACGTCATGGAGGTGACCACTTCATGTGAGATGGTCTCCGATTGTCTTTCCGGTTTTATGTGAGTTACCGTCAAGACGTCGAAGTTAGGAATGTGGCCTTCGCTTCGTTTGCTTTTGTGTGTCCAAATCCTGTTGGAGGAAGAACGCTGGGGTTGACATTTTGTCTGCTGTATCGAGACGAACGTCAAGGTGGTGACCACTCTGTGCTGATGCGAGATGATCTCCGATTGTCTTTCCGGTTTTATGTGAGTTACCGTAAAGACGTTGAAGCTAGGAATGTGGCCTTCGCTTCATTTGCTTTGTCATGTATGAATCCCTGCTGGAGGAAGAACGCTGAGGTTGACATTTCGTCTACTGTATCGAGACGAACGTCAAGGAGGTGACCACTTTATGTGAGATGGTCTCCGATTGTCTTTCCGGTTTTATGTGAGTTACCGTAGAGACGTTGAAGCTAGGAATGTGGCCTTCGCTTCATTTGCTTACACTGCGTCTGGTGTATTGAGACGAATGCTGAGGTGGAGCTGGGATTTTGCCATCACTCCGCTTTGTTTCGACCATGGGGTCTTTTGTTAACTTTGCATGTACACCCCGCTGGGCTGCGAAGAAACGCCATTGTTGACATTGCGTCTGTTGTAACGAGACGAATGCTAAGGTGGAGTTGGGATTTTGCCGTTACTCCGCTTTGTTTCTACCGTAAGGTCTTTTGTTGACGTTGCATCTGCCTCCAGCTGGACTGCGGAGGAACGCTGTTGTTGACATTGCGTCTACTGTATCGAGACGAATGCTGAGGTGAAGCTGGGATTTTGCCATCGCTCCGCTTGATGGTGTAACATCTGTGTCCTGTTGGAATGAGGAGGCACACCGTTGTTGGTCTCCAGGCTGTAGACGTGGCCATTGAGATTTGGAACTAGGGACTTTGTCATGGTTCCGTTTCGTTGCGATTCTGAGGTCAGTTGTTGACGTCATGTCTGCATCTAGTTGGAGTGAGGAGAAACGCCGTTGGTGATCTTTAAGTTGTCGATATTGACGTCGAGACCCTGAAGTTAGGGACCTTCCTTTGCTTCATTTGTTGACATCGTGTCTGTAATATTGCGACAAATGTCGAGATGTTCTCTAGGTTATCTATGAACCGTCGAGATTTGGCTTCGCTTTCTGGTGGAGCCTGTTGGGAAGGTATTGTTCCCTTTTTATCTGTGCCCCTGGATTGTATACAGGGATCGATGTGATTTCACCTGTAGGGCAAAAAGTTTCATTTTTTCATTTTTTTTATTCTTTCCGCGATGCTCTATCATTTCAGCTTTTTATATCGCGAAAATCGCGATTGCCCAATCATTTCGGCTATTTTTCGCGGTGCCCAATCATTTCGGCTATTTTTCTTTTTACTCGCTGCTTTTTATTGCGAGTTGCCCAACCATTTCGGCTATTTTGCATGCATACATTTTTACTTGCTGATTTTGTTTGCAAGTTGCCCCATCATTTCGGCTATTTCGTATGTGTGTGTATATATATATATATATATATATATATATATATATATTTTGGCTCGTGATTTTTTATTTTTTTTTTTTTGCGAGTAGGGGATTTGGGATCTGATGCCAATCTTGGCATCAGCATCGCTGCGACTGGGATATTGCCAGGAGTGAATCATCATCTGCCGTGAAAGGACTTGGAATTTGATACCGGTCTAGGCATCAGCATCGCTGCAACTGGGATATTGCCAGGAGCGAATCATCATCTGCCATGAAAGGACTTGGAATTTGATACCGATTTAGGCATCAGCATCGCTACAACTGGAATATTGCCAGGAGCGAATCATCATTTGCCTCTGTCGATCCCGAACAAAGGTGGCTTAGTAAACAGGATTAAGGGTCCTGTCGGCTAAGGCTTTTGACTTCATGAGCCGTAAGGGTCTCACAAAGGTATTTCTCCCTACAAGTCGTGAGGATCTTGTAGGTGTGTTTTCTCCTTGGGAATCGTGAGGATTCCTAAGTGCATGTTCTCTTGTAAGTCGTAAGGATCTTACAAAAGGGTTTTCTCCTTATAAATCGAGAGGACTTACAAGTGTTGTTTGCTGTACAAGCATATCCCTAGTCACGGATGGGACTTTGTTAGGGAAATATTTATTCGTGCCCGTGGATTGTATACAAGGGTCATTATGAGCCGCTTGTAGGGCAATATCGAAGGTTGTGGGGGCTGCTTAAGAACAGGTTAAGGTTTCTGCAACTTAAGACTTTCAAATCTTATGAGCCGTAAGGGTCCCACAAGAGAGTTCTCCTTACGAGTCGTGAGGATCTCGCAAGTGTATTTTCTCCTTCGGAATCGTGGGGATCCCTAAATGTGTTGTTCCTTTGTGAGTCGTAAGGATCTCACGCAGGTGGTTTCTCCTTACAGGGTCGAGAGGATCCTATAAGTGTTTCTTAACGAGGTTGCGCCCTTTCAGGTTTTCACAAACACTCGCCGGTAGCCCTGCTGTTTTTACTCACGGAGCCCTTTCGGGTTTTCATCCGTGCCCATTTTGCTTATGGACATACCGTTTTTTTTTATTCTTTTTATTTTTTTTATTTTTTTTTTTTACGAGGTCGCGCCCTTTCGGGTTTTCACGAACACTCGCCGGTAGCCCTGCTGTTTTTACTCACGGAGCCCTTTCGGGTTTTCCTCCATGCCCGTTTTGCTTATGGACATACCCTTTTTTTTCTTTATTTTCTTCTTCTCTTTTTTTTTTTTATTAACGAGGTCGCGCCCTTTCGGGTTTTCATGAACACTCGCCGGTAGTCCTGCTGTTTTTACTCACGGAGCCCTTTCGGGTTTTCATCCGTGCCCATTTTGCTTATGGACATACCGTTTTTTTTTGTTTTTTTTTTTTATATTCTCGTCAGCCTGAGAATGCTGCGGTAGTAGTTTAAAAACATTTCGGTCATTTGCAAGTTTTAGGACATTGCGGTCCATCATTAGTTTAAGGACATCTCGGTCCGTTGTTAGTTTAAGGACGTTTCGGTCCGTTGTCGCCGTATTTGAGGCGAATATCTAGTTTATTGACTTTTCGGTCTATGAGTCTTTCTCCATGAATGAACATGATGCCCCCGGCGTATCCATCTTCTTCGGAGCGTGCGGTTGTGGCGGACTCACCTTCCAGTTCTCAGACAGCGCAAACATGCCCTGTTGGTATTGAACCCAGTTTTTGAAGACGTAGCAGTCCTCGATCAGGTGACCTACTGTTTGGTGGTAAGGGCAATAGTTAGGATTATTAACATCGCCTGGCCGCAACGGACGTTTTGGAGCCGGCAGATTGATGAGTCTGTTGCACACTGCCAGCTCGAACAGTCCCCTTGTTTTATCTTGCGGAAACGAGTAAGGATGTTTCAACTTTTCTTGGAGGGATTGCCGCTTGTTTCTTTGGCGAGCAACCGGTCTAGGGTCACCTGATTGTTGTTGAGCGCTGGCGACGAGGGCCGTTTTTCCTTTTCCTTTATTCTTCTTGTTCGGTCCCTTGCTTACGGGGTCGGGATTTTTTCCGAGTAGCATGCGATTGCATGGCTGAACGTTCTCGCAGCTTCTCAATTCCTTTATTTTTGAAATAGATTCCCCGAGGGAAGAGTTGGGGATAGCTTCTTCGTCAGAGTCGCTTCCAAAGGTGATAATTTGTGATCCCTTGAAGTCGGCTATATGACAGTTTGCGGCGACTCCTTTGCGCTCATATATCGCATTTTTCCAATGTCCACAAGCTTCACACTTTGTCCTGTCGAAGTGTTGCTTTTGAGCGACATACCCTTGCCACCAACAGTTAAAGGACTCGCAGTCTTCGGTAGGATGTATGATCTTCTGATGATATAAACAGAAGTTAGGGTGCATCTCTACCTCAGAGAAAGAATTTTCTTCAGAGGGCGGTAGCTTCATTCCTACTGATAGAGCTTTGGCGAACCGTTTCCTCGTCTTGAATTTGTTTTTACCCGCAGTGTATGGCTTTTGATTTGACGGGAATACCTTGGTTCTTTCTAGTATGGCCATTTCACGTTCTTGATTGGCTTTTGCTTTTAGACGAATTTCACTTAGGAAGACATCGATCAACTCGTCTGATGGCTGTAGAATCTCCGGCTCAGGATTCGCCATTGGTTTCTCAGCGCAAGGAGCCTCTTTATCATCCGTCAGTGAATGAGAAATCATATGACAAGTCGCTGCGTAGTCTTCGGATTCATCCGATGAGTTTTCTCCATTGTTTTCATCCTTGACTAAAGAACAAGCTGCCCCCGGCGTGTCCGTTTTCTTTGGAGAGTGCGGCTGTGGTGGGTTTACCTTCCAGCTTTCAGACAGCGCGAACTTGCCTTGCAGGTATTGATCCTCGATCCATCCCTTAAAGACGAAACAATCCTCAATCGGGTGACTTGCCGTTTGGTGGTAAGGGCAATAATTGGGATTATTAAGATCGCCTGGCTGCGACAGACGCTTTGGACTCGGCAGATTGATGAGTCTGTTACGCATTGCCAGCTCAAACAGTCTTCTCGTTTTATTCTGAGGAAACGAGTAAGGACGTCCTAGCCTCTCTTCGAGAGATGGGCGTGGACGCACGTTGTTTTGGCGAACGACCGGCTTTGAGTTGCTCGACTGTTGTTGAGCATTGGCGACGATGATCGCTTTTCCTTTCTCATTTCGGGGTTCGGGTCTTGGAGGAGACGGCTTATGGCCCATCTGGTCCATTTGGGCTAATTTGTCGATCAAGGCCTGGAAGGTGGTCGGCCTGAAGAACATCATGAATTGCGAGATGGTCGCCTGCGGATCGAGAGTGCCCACAAACATGCCTACCGCAGGTGCCTCTTCTATGCGTTGTTCGCATTTCGACCATAGGTTTCACCATCGTGTTGCGTATTGGACCCACGTTTCGCCTGGCCTTATCCTGGCATTTATCAGTGCTGTTATCGGGGTGCGTTCACTAGCACTCGCGAATCTTTGTGTAAACAGCAGTTCCATCTCTGCAAATGTTTTGACAGAGTCGTTAGGTAGCTCCGAATACCATTCAAAGGCTGTTTCTGCTAAGCTGCCGACGAATTGACGTAGCAACAATTTGTCATCTCCTCCAGTATTGCCGCATAAGGCCCTGAATTGAGCGACATGCTGATGCGGATTCCCTGTCCCTTTATATACGTGGAATTTAGGGATCGTATATCCTGGCGGGTAACTGATTTGGTCATACCAGCCCGGATACGGTCGTCCGGTTCTAACAATTTGCCCAGCCGCTTCATTCGCCTGATGAACCCGGATCTGCTGAGCTATATATTCGTCTAGGTCAACTTTGGAGATTGCCTCCTCCTTGGCTGTTGACAGAGCCGGTGGATGATTTGACGTTTCTCCCCTGTCGTCTTCAAGGACGATCGGAGGATCTTCAGCAGGAGGGTCCGGCTGTAACATCATCCCTACCATATCTTGGAAGAGGAGCGCCATCTGTTTTATGTTAGCCGCTTGCTCTGCAGCTTCTTTGTCCCTCTTTTCGAGGACTCTGCGTAAAAAGTCAGCGTCGGTTTCTTGTTCTTGACGCTCATCCGAAGACATTTCAGAGCTTTCTTTTGGCTCAGTGAGTGCAGCCATTGTAGTCATCATTTCCTGAAGCTTTTGTTGTTGCTCCTGGGCTTTCGTCACGGATCGGGTGAGCGGTCGGTGGCCCGTAGAAGTGCGGCTTTCATCCTTTCCAGAAGTCATATAAACAGTGTGCACCACCATGCCCCCAGACTTGGGGCGTTTGTGTTCAGCGCTTTTATGCTTCGCCATGTTCACAGGGGCTTTTTGTGGCCTCCTTTTTTGAGTGATTGGAGTTAAGGGAGCCGTTGTAGTGGGCACCCAAGTAGCTTTTGCTTTTTGTGGTTTGACAGAGTAATCCTTCCCCTGCCGAACCTTCATCTTTTTCTGTCGTCGGAGGCAGTCTTGATCGATCACCGACTCTTGGACCTGTCGCCAGACTTTGTAAATTTTAGAGGACAGCCGTTGAGGGGGCTGCTCTAGCTTCTTCTCTGGAGTATTCTCCACAAGTGAAGGAGTTCGTTTCAACATCGCAGTAGGAGAGTTTCTGCGCACCTTGTTGAGCAGTTCAAAGCTGTTCTTGGTTGGAACAGCAGTATCGATCCCAACCATTAGAGTTGGACGAGTAAGTCCAGAGGGGGAGTTGCCCCCAGCCTTCCTAACTCGGCGCCAGTAGCGACGTCGAGCATGTCGTGCTGATGGAATTGTTTCAGATATAGGGGTGACCTCCTCATGCCCCCTGTGTTGGTCAGAATATGCTGGTACCAGCCTTTTAAAGATCGACGTCCGTTGAACAGGGACGGCCAACCTGTCAGAAGCGGGCTTCCGAACATGGGAAGCAACCTTGGTGACTTCGCCAAGAACGGGAGCTGGGATAGCTATCCGCTTCGGGATAACGCCTTCTGGTATGGCAAGCTTCTTCATGGGCCCGATGGAGCTCTGGCCTAATCCATTAAAACCTGAAGCAGTGGAGTTGGGCGACCTATTGAGAGGGGTCGCGGCAGTGGTAAGTCGATCGAAAACCGACTTCTTTGGAGCTTCTTGCAATGTCATTGGGGCGTTGAAGCTCATTGGTGGGAGCATGGTCCCAAAAAATAGTCTAGTGGTGGCTTGAGCCACCTGCTCCACCGGCATTTTGAAAAGGGAGGCCGCTTGGGGCCCATAAGTCACTCCTCCAGTAATGACGGATCGAGAGTTGTTGCTGCAGGCGATGCAGTTCGAAGCCATTGATCTTCTGTTTTCTGCACGGAGCAAGACACCAAATCTTAGTACCTTGAATCCACAGGCAATCACAGCAAACCGCGATTTGTTCGCGAACACGACACACGAAGTGTGGAGTGGAAAGAGGAAGAGGTCCCACCGGGCGTGCCAGAATCTGTTCCCCTCCGAAAGGCGGCGCACAGGACCGCGATGTCCTGACGCTGAGATTCGGGGCAGATGCTAATTGGTGCTATCCGTCCACCTCTCCGAAGATGCCAAGTTGATTTATGGCACCGTGTATCGGAGGTTTAGACGGATGCGGCCGATGTAGCAGACTTCGTCAGATTCCCCCTCGCTTGAGGGGTTTTTGATTTTGGGGACGCTCTTCCCTGCAGGCGCAAGCCCCTGCAGTTAATTACGCTACCGCATCGCGGTAACAACTTTCTCCTTCTCCAGAATTTCACTTCGTGTCGTGTGTGTTTGTTTTGTTTGTGGTTGCCCGTGGATTGTATACGGAGACTGAGTAATGCCGTCGCCCGTAGGACGTGGATTAGTCCAAATCCGTATTTACTTAGATTTGGGTTTGGTGTTTTTAGTTTAAGAATGCCTTAGTCGCGTTGCGGCTAAGATCGACTTAAACGTTCGTCAAGGATACGTTAGTCCTGTTTGAGACTAAGATCAACTTAACGGGATCGTTTAGATCCGACAAAAGAGCATTTGGGCTCTATTGTTCCAGTTTAGGGACATAGTGGTCCATTGCATGTATGGTCGTCGGGACCCGTCACCTCTCTGACGACGTTGAAGAATTACAACGACAAATGTCAGAGGAGTTCAGAGATGTACCCTTGAGCCAAAGTTGATTGGGGGAATTTATAGTCCAATTTGGGACTAAAGTCTGTTTGAAGGTTTAAGGATGCGTTAGCCATATTTGAGGCTAAGATCAACTTAAACGGTTGTTAAGGATACGTTAGTCCAGTTTGGGACTAAGATCGACTTAACGGGATCGTTTAGATCCGACAAAAGAGCATTTGGGCTCTATTGTGCCAGTTTAAGGACATGGTGGTCCAATATTAGTTTAAGGACGACTCGGTCCGATATTAGTTTAGGGATGTTTCGGTCCGATATTAGTTTACGGACGTCTCGGTCCACGAGTTTAAGGACCCCGCAGTCCATATTGATGTATGGTCGTTGGGACCCGTCACCTCTCTGACGTCGTTGAAGGATTACAACGATAGGTGTCAGAGGAGTTCGGAGATGTACCCTCGAACCGAATGTAAATTCATTTAGGGAGCAGCCGTGCTCAGTCAATTTAATTTGAGGACTTATGGCCATGACTGGGCTAAGTCCAATTGAATGTTCAACATTTTTATTTGTCTTTGGCCAATTAGGCCTGAGTTAGGGCTTTGCCCCTTTTTAAACAATGCACTGCATTATTTTTGTTTTGTTTGGGCTCTGCCCTTTTATAAATGATGCAGAGCATCTATTTTGTTTGGGCTCTGCCCTTTTATAAATGATGCAGAGCATCTATTTTGTTTGGGCTCTGCCCCTTTTATTGCACTGCAATTTAATTAGGCCTACTAGGTCTTTTTGATTTGGGCCTGGCCCTTTAGGAAATGCATTGCATTTGTCAAGCGCTTTGCGCCAATCAGAGAGCACAACAGTGCAGATTTATAAGTGCAAAGCACTATTAATTTGAGAATCTTTTAGATTCAAGAACCAATGGTTCATAAAAGAAGTGCAAAGCACTATTTGATTTCTTGATCTAATTTAGATCAAAGAAAAACAAGTTTGTTTATTTCAAGAACCAAAGGTTCATAAAAGTGCAAAGCACTATCTTTTTTTTTATTTCTCTTTTTCTTGTTTTAGAGAACCAGTGGTTCATAAGAAGTGCAAAGCACTATTAATTTAAGAACCCTTTTAGGTTCAAGAACCGATGGTTCATAAAACAAGTGCAATGCACTATTTAATTTATTTCTAAGAAAAAACAAGTTTTTCTTGTTTTTCTTATCTCAGAGAACCAAAGGTTCATAAAAGTGCAAAGCACTATTTTATTTTATTTTATTTTTATTAAAGATCATTGATCTTGTTTTTTAGATCTATGATCTGTTCATAAGATAACTTTCTCTTTTTCTTAAGGTTTTTACCTTTTTTATTCTTGAGGAGTTTCTCAAAGTTCTCTTCTCTCTTTTTTTTTTAGCCAGATGTTGATTCCTTTAAAAATGAGGTCTGGGGTCCTTTTTATAGTGCTCATCAATTAGTTAAATTTGTTACATAAATCTTTTTCTGAGTGATTTGGGTAATTTTCCCCACCGTTGGATTTTTGATCCAAAGGCCTCTGTTTTACAGAGAAAAATCTTCTTGTTTTAACAAGAACAGAAAAGATTTATTCTGTTTTGCGCAACTCCCCCAGCGCGTGACACGTGTCGCGCAGCTGGATTTTTTTTATTTTTTATTTTTTGCTTGCGCACCTGCGCGCGCTGACACGTGTCGCGCAGCGCACTGCGCAGCTGCGCTGACACGTGTCGCGCAGCGCACTGTGCAGCTGCGCAGTTGCGCACTGCGCATTTGCGCACCTTTTTTTTTTTCTTGCGCAACTGCGCGCGCTGACACGTGTCGCGCAGCGCACTGCGCAGCTGCGCTGACACGTGTCGCGCAGCGCACTGCGCACTTTTTTTTTTTTGGCTTGCTTGCTTGCTTGCGCAACTGCGCGCGCTGACACGTGTCGCGCAGCGCACTGCGCAGTTGCGCACTGCGCACTTGCGCATTTTTTTTTTTTGCTTGCGCAACTGCGCGCGCTGACACGTGTCGCGCAGCTGCGCTGACACGTGTCGCGCAGCGCACTGTGCAGTTGCGCACTGCGCACTGGCGCATTTTTTTTTTTGCTTGCGCAACTGCGCGCGCTGACACGTGTCGCGCAGCGCATTGCGCAGCTGCGCTGACACGTGTCGCGCAGCGCACTGCGCACTTGCGCACTTTTTTTTTCTTTCTTCTTTTCTTCCTTGCTTGCTTGCGCAACTGCGCGCGCTGACACGTGTCGCGCAGCGCACTGCGCACTTTTTTTTTTTTTTTTAACTTTGCTCTGATTTGGGTAAACAGAAAGGATAAAGGATCAGACGAGAAAATCCTAACTTCTTCGCAAGATCCTTAAACTCGATGAATAATCATCGATCTAGTATCAATTCGTTAATGGATAAGAACATGAAATCTTTAGATCTCATCACATCTATAGATCCGATCGATTCCTACGAGCCTCATTTCGATTCTTGATATTTGGTTGGAAAAATCATCAAACTCTCAATTCTTGATTTTATCGTTTCTTGTTATTAGATCTAAATTTTCTAATTCTTGAATTTCAATTACAAATCATGAATTATTTGTTTTCTTTTCTTTAAAGTTTCGACTCATCTAATTCTAAAGACGAACGATTACACTTTCCCTGTGGACGATCCGCACTTACTAACGCGCTACATCCGACACCGTTATTGATTGCGGTCAAAATATTTTTGGTTGTGATTTCTATTCTATTTTCTAAAACTACACATCAAGAATATCTCATTCAATCAAAATGGCGCCGTTGCCGGAGATAGTGCGCTAATTGTTCGTATTTTGAAATTTGAGTTGAAAAGTTTATTCCATTACAATTTTTTAGATCAAAATTCGCGCAAACACTAATACGTGTTGTTGTGATTTGATTGCGAGGAAATCTGGAATTATTGGAGCTGGAGAAAAAAATTTCTGAATATTCCAGAAAGCTAAAGGGAGCAACATAAGCATTGTCCTAAAATTGTGTGCAGTGATCTCTTTCCCCCACCGCGATTCCGCGGCAAAGACCCACCTCCTGCGGCGGTTCCGCGGCAGCCTTGACGCTTCACTGTACCAAAATTGCTCTGTGAGTCTCTAACTTTCTTATCTCTCTCAAAATCAGCTCCTATTAACATTTTGTGTAGGTTTCTTTGCAAATAAATCGCAGCGCTGCAAAAGCAAAAATAAATTGTGCGTGTTTTTGATTCTTGGTTGTTTGCATATTAATACGGAAATTAAGGGGCACGACCAAATCCAGATTAGGTGGGGAGTTCATTACCCTTCCTAAGCCCCAAAAATCACAAACTTGCATCCGTATTACCCTCATTAACTAAAAAAATATCTAGAGATGACTCTAAGGACCGTCGCGCTCACTTAGGACAGAAGAAGGCCGTGGGTAATTCGTTGCTTATCCGCGTTTCTTTTGTGGTGTCTAAAGCAAGTGTGTCGAAGGCTAGTGGTTACTTAATTAGGCCCACTACTTACGTAGTGGAGAACCTCCCACTTACCTGGCACTTACCTGGCCACAGGGGGACAAAGAGGCAGTGGAGGATTCTATCCTGCGACTTGTCTTTTGGCAGTTAGGAGCGGTCTAGAGCCGGACCTAGGTGACCACTAGATTCTAGAGTTCTGTGTGTTGCATTTGTTGTGTTGCATCATTTTTTTAAAAATCCGTCCCTTTTTCAAAGCAAACACCGCATTCATTCTCTCCTCTAATTATAAATCCACGCTGCCACTTGTACTAACCCTTTTTAGTGCAAGATAAGATGGACAATAGGATTCTAGTGCCTGTTTAGTCCGCGTCCTTTCGATCGACCCAAAAGTCGGTATTTCTAAATTTACCCTTTCTTTTCCCACCACCACACCCACATCGATGGATCCGTCTCCATCGAACTTCTTTTCCACTACCCTGCCGCCGTCCGTTGGTGCGCAGAATCCTCCCCGCATCTCTCTCCAAGAGAGGTGCTATCCTACACGAGGCCCTCTTTCCACCTGTCTTTCCATTCCACCAGCCAACGGGGAAAATTTTCAAATAAAACCCCAATATATCAACCTTCTACCAAAATTTCACGGTCTCGAGTCTGAAGACGCATACGTGTTTATCACGAAATTTGAAAATGTATGCGCACTGATGGGTACCTCACAGCTTTCTGTGGATGCTATGCGTCTTCGTCTTCTCCCATTTACCTTGTGCGATATAGCCGAGAAGTGGCTGTATAACACTACCTCACATTCCATCTCCAATTGGGAAGACTTCGTTAAAGCATTCCTTAAGAAATTCTACCCACATCATAAGACAGCTCGAGTCCGTAGAGAAATAAATCAATTCGCCCAGCTTCCAAATGAAACATTTTCACAATGTCTTGAACGCTTTAAGGATCTGTTAGTCCAATGTCCACATCACGGCATCCCTAGATGGGAACTGTGCCGAATCATTTATGAGGGCATTAATCCTAACACAAGACAGACCCTTGAATCCATGTGTCAAGGCAACTTCATGACTAAAGATGATTGGGAAGCCTGGAAATTTCTAGAAGATTTCGCTGAAAAATCTTTACAGTGGGAGGGTGTGAGTCAATCGTCTAGGGCTGGCAATAACCAATCGGATGTTTCCATAGGAGTTAGAGCTGAAATTTCAGCTATGCAAAAGAAACTCGAGACTATGGAAAACAAATTTTTAGCCGCCGCCCTAAGTCAAATGTCACTCTCCAAAACTGTATGTGGATGCTGTTCTGATCCTTCTCATTTGACGGAAGAATGTCCACAAAATTCTCCGTTTCAAGGTCATATCAATGCCGCATTTCAAAGACCTAGAAACGATCCATTTTCTTCCACATATAATCAGGGTTGGAGGAATCACCCTAACTTTGCTTGGAACCAATCACAATCTCAAAACACGGTTCCAACCCAACACAATTTCCAAAGGGTCCCTCCACCACAACAGCAACCACCACTTCAATTGAGTCAGCACCCCTTCCAATCACAAAACTTCCAAAATCCGGCCAACACTTTTGCACCACATGAAAACTCTTTGTAATTGACCGGTACAGATAACACCTCTGCACTAGCACAAATCTTGGATACTTTCATGAAACAATCCATCCAAGGAACGGCAAGTTTGCAATCTTCCATCGAGAATGTAATGAAGATCATTGTCTCTCAAAATGAGAATATCAAATCGATGAAAGCACAAATTGCACAACTAAAAGCCGAAATGAGTGCGAGAGAAAAAGGGAAACTTCCAGCTCAACCTTTACCCAATCCTGGCTATTCACATCGTGTGGATGCAATCACGTTGAGATCTGGAAGAGTGCTTGACAGTCATGTTGGGGAAGAGTTTGATGACACTGACAAATCAATCAATGATACCCCGGCTGAGACCTTTCCTCACACAAACACTTCTAATTCTGACACCAGTTCTTCTACCCCACCACCTTCTTGCGAGCCTATTCTTCGTTTCCCACAAGGCTCGCCACCTCAGCCCATCTCTTCTAGTTCTCCACAGACGATCCCCACTCCTCTTTTGGGATCGGGTCCACACACACTTCCTTCTCCTATGATGGATGATCAGTCGAAAATAATGCAATTTTAACACGGCAATTTCCCTATCATTTGCACTCATTTAGAAGTGTTCGGTATTCATATTTCACATATTAGCAAATCAGTCGTTAAATATCAGATTTCATGTGTTAGACTTTTAAACCGGCACTTTAAAGGAAATTGACTGCATTTCATGGCATTGCATCATCTCTGTATTTACGCAACACTTGTCTTGAGTCCGTGCAGGAAAATACGGAACAAAAGCCAAAGAGCTGATCAAAATTACGCCAACTCAAAAGATGCAGATCTGGTAGCAATTCAGAAGTAATTACAAAATTCAACACATGAAAACAAGGCCCAAATATTATACAGGGAGTTACCAGAAAATATGGAAGCCCAAGGCCCACAAACAGCCGTGGATCCGCGGCCAGAGCCTGCTTGGGCCGCGGAACCGTGGCGGTTTAGTCAGATCAATCTTCCATTTTCAGTGCACAATTATGATCTCAAGGCCTACATTCATTTCACATGCTTCAAATTCCAGAATTCTCCAGAGTCTTCTGCCAGATCAACAAAGATCATTAAGCAAACCTAATCCTAATTAAGCTCCTAACTAACCTCTTCTAGAAGCTCCCTCCTAACTAATCACATCTAGAAGCTTCTCCTCTAACTAACTTTTGGAGGGAAATTCAAAATCTCCTCAACAAACTTTTGGAGGGAAACTTAAAATTCAAATCCTAGATCTAGGGTTTTGATGTCTATAAATAGGAACCTAGATCTAAGGGTTGATGTTGTTCATCAATGGTTCTTGGTTAGTTCAATCTTGGTTGTTCATTCTTACATCATCTTCTTCCACAAGTCTAGTGACAAAACTTGTGCGAAACCCTAACCCTAATTCCACTCCAAATTCAAGATCTTGAGTACCAATCAAGCAAGAAGAACTTCAACCTTTTATGAGCGGAGCCGATCTCCAATCGAGCAAGTGATCCAAGCCGATCCGCGACTCACGGAGCCGAGCGAAGCCAAATCGACGATCGAGTTCTTCCTCTTGTAGTTCTTGAGCGAATGTAATGAAATTGTTGATATAAATAAAAGGTGAAATTCTTTTATCTTGCTTTCTTTTAATTCTTGCATCATGATTCGATCTCAATTTGTAATTGTAGTTCTTGTTGTGATGTTTGAGTAAAACTCCGCTCGTAGAGGAGTCGAGACGATCAATAGAATAATGATGTAACAAATCTTAAAACGATTCTTGAGTCCTACGAGTTTTGTAAACCCTAGCAAGTTCAAGAATCGATGACCTAGTTTCGTTGCGATGCTTTCTTGATTGTGATCGCTCGAAATTAGGGATCTACGATCGTTTCTTGAATTTACTAAGGGCTAGAATGTGAATGATATCGACGAAAGAACAAGGGATAAGATGAAACCCTAGTTTCACTAGAAATCCCTAATTCTTGTCGATCATCATCGATCTAGTATCAATTCATCGAAAGATAAGAATACGTCATTGTAAGATTACATCACATCTATAGATCCGATCGATTCCTACGAGCCTCATTTCGATTCTTGATATTTGGTTGGAAAAATCATCAAACTATCAATTCTTGATTCTATCTTTTTCTTGTTATTAGATCTATATTTTCTAATTCTTGAACTTCAAATATAAATCATGAATTGTTTGTTTTCTTTTCTTTAAAGTTTCGACTCATCTAATTCAAAAGATGAACGATTACACTTTCCCTGTGGACGATCCACACTCACTAACACTCTACATCCGACACCGTTATTGATTGCGGTCAAAATATTTTTGGTTGTGATTTCTATATAATTTTCTACACACACAACGGAAAAATCATTAAATCAAATGGCGCCGTTGCCGGGGATCATTTGAATTGATACTTTTACATTCAATCAAGAAATATTACAATCAAATGGCGCCGTTGCCGGGGATCATTTGAATTGATACTTTTACATCCAATCAAGAAATATTACAATCAAATGGCGCCGTTGCCGGGGATAGTGCGCTAATTGTTCGTATTTTGAAATTTGAGTTGAAAGATTTATTCCATTATAATTTTTAGATCTAAACTCGCGCAAACACTAATACGAGTTGTTGTGATTTGTGCGAGGAAATCTGGAATCATTGGAGCTGTGGAAAAAAATTTCAGAAAATACCAGAGAGCTGAGAAGTTCAAGAGGAACAGTACCAAAAATTTTGAAGCAGTGAACTGATCAACTTGCGGCGATTCCGCGGTCTAAGTGCCCATATGCGGCGGAACCACGGCCTTTTTGAGGGTTCTCTATAAAAAATTTCATTCAGGTGATTTCTTACCTTCTTCTCTCTCCTCTTTTTAGCTCCAACTAATAATTTTCTGCAGGCTTCTTTGCAAAAATCGCAGCGCCGCGCAAAAATCAAAAATTAAATTGTGCATGTTTTGATTTTTGGTTGTTTGTATATTAATACGGATATTAAGGGGCACGACCAAATCCAGATTAGGTGGGGAGTTCATTACCCTTCCTAAGCCCCAAAAATCACAAAATTTGCATCCGCATTGACCCTCATTAATTAAAAGAAATCTAGAGATGACTCTAAGGACCGTCGCGCTCACTTAGGACAAGAGAAGGCCGTGGGTAATTCATTGCTTATCCGCGTTTTCTTGTGGTGTCTAAGGCAAGTGTGTCAAAGGCTAGTGGTTATTAATTAGGCCCACTACTTACGTAGTGGAGTACCTTCCCACTTACCTGGCACTTACCTGGCCACAGGGGGGCAAAGAGGCAGTGGAGGATTCTATCCTGCGACTTGTCTTTTGGCAGTTAGGAGCGGTCTAGAGCCTGACCTAGGTGACCAATAGAATTAGGGTTTTGGGTGTTGCATTTGTTGTATTGCATCATTTTTTCAAAAATCCGTCCAATTTTCAAAACAAACACCGCATTCATATTATTTCCCCTAATTATAAATCTACGCTGCCACTTGTACTAACCCTTTTTAGTACAAGATAGGCTGGACAACGGGATTCTAGTGCCTGTTTAGTCCGCGTCCCCAGATCGACCCTAAAGTCGGTAATTCTACACTTACCTTTTCTTTGACCACCACCACACCCACATCGATGGATCCGTCTCCATCGAACTTCTTTTCCACTACCTTGCCGCCGTCCGTTGGTGTGCAGAATCCACCTCGCATCTCTCTCCAAGAGAGGTGCTATCCAACACGAGGCCCACTTTCCACCTGTCTTTCCATTCCACCAACCAACGGGAAAAATTTTCAGATTAAACCCCAATACATCAACCTTCTACCAAAATTTCACGGTCTCGAGTCTGAGGACGCATACGTGTTTATCACGAAATTTGAAAATGTATGCGCAATGATGGGTACCTCACAGTTGTCTGTGGATGCTTTGCGTCTTCGTCTTCTCCCATTTACCTTGTGCTATTTAGCCGAGAAGTGGCTATATAACACTACCGCACATTCCATTTCAAATTGGGATGAATTCGTCAAAGCATTCCTGAAGAAATTTTACCCACATCAAAAGACAGCTCGAGTCCGTAGCGAAATCTATCAATTCACCCAGCTTCCAAATGAACCATTTTCAAAATGTCTTGAACGCTTCAAAGATCTGTTAGTCCAATGTCCTCATCTCGGCATCCCGAGATGGGAACTGTGCCGAATCATTTATGAGGGCATTACTCCTTACACAAGACAGACCCTTGAATCCATGTGTCAAGGCAATTTTATGACCAAAGATGATGGGGAAGCCTGGAATTTTCTAGAAAATTTCGCTGAAAAATCTTTACAGTGGGAGGGTGTAAGTCAATCGTCTAGGGATGGCAATGATATTTCCATAGGAATTAGAGCTGAAATTTCGGCTTTACACAAGAAATTTGACGCAATGGAAAACAAATTTTTAGCTGCCGCCCTAAGTCAAATGTCACTCTCCAAAACTGTATGTGGATGATGTTCTGATCCATTTCATTTGACGGAAGAATGTCCACTAAATTCTCCGTTTCAAGGTCACGAGCATACCAATGCCGCATTTCAAAGACCTAGAAACGACCCATTTTCTTCCACATATAATTAGGGTTGGAGGAATCACCCTAACTTTGCTTGGAACCAATCACAATCTCAAAACACGGTTCCAACCCAAAACAATTTCCAAAGGGTCCCTCCACCACAACAGCAACAACAACTTCAATTGAGTCAGCACCCCTTCCAAGCACATAACTTTAAAAATCCGGTCAACACACCCGCACCGTCTAGTCCTTTACAGTTGACCGGGACCGATGAATCCTCTTCATTCATAAACGTGCTTCTAACAAATCTCATGCAAGTATCGGCTGAAATAAAGACTTCCGTCGATGATATAAAGAAAAACTCAGCGTCTCAAGCTGAGAGTATTAAATCGATGGAAGCAGAAATTGCACGATTAAAAGCCGAAATGAGTGCAAGAGAGAAAGGGAAACTTCCACCTCAACCTTTACCGAATCCTGGCTATTCGCATCATGTGGATGCAATCACGTTGAGATCTGGAAGAGTGCTTGACAATCATGTTGGGGAAGAGTTTGATGACACTGATAAATCAATCAATAACACCCCGGCTGAGACGTTTCCTCACACACACACTTCTAATTCTGACCCCAGTTCTTCTACCCCCACCACCTTTCTGCAAGCCTATTCTTCGTTTCCCACAATGCTCGCCACCTCAGCCCATCTCTTCTAGTTCTCCACAGACAATCCCTACTCCTCTTTTGGGATCATGTCTACCCCTACTTCCTTCTCCTATGATGGACCCAGCGCTTATTGCTAAAGTACCTTATCCTAATCGGTTAAGGGCTAACACATCGAGTCTACATATGGAGAAGATTAGGGACATTTTTAAGCAAGTTAACATCAACATCCCTCTCCTAGATGACATCCAACAAGTTCCGTCCTATACGAAAACTCTTAAGAACTTGTGCACTAGGAAGAGGAAGACTCAAGTGCCCAAGAAGATATTCATGGCAAAGACTGTAGACACGGCTTTCCCCCAACAATTACCGAGGAAACGTAAAGATCCTGGATATCCTACTATTTCCATTTCTATCAGGGAAAAACACATCAACCGTGCTCTACTAGACCTTGGCGCTAGTGTTAACTTGCTTCCATACTCAGTCTATAAGCAACTAGGTATCGGAGAGTTGAAGCCAACCAATTGCACTCTCCAGATGGCTGACCGATCAATCACCAAACCTAGGGGTGAATTGGAGGATGTGTTAATAAAAATCGGGGAATTTATATTCCCTGTGGATTTTATTGTAATTGATACACAGCCTGTACCGAACCCACGGAATCAAATTCCGGTGATTTTAGGTCGCCCCTTTTTGGCCACTTCCAATGCAATAATCAACTGTCGTAACGGTTCTATGACCCTATCCTTCGGGAATAGGTCAATTGAGCTAAACATTTACAAGTTGGGAAGTGTACCCTCCGAACCTATTGCTCAGGTCTGTTCTGTCAACTTAATGGAGGTCGACAGCGGCGAATTTGATGATCCTCTTGATACTGATCTGGACTCTTTTCATATGTTACTGTTTGACCCAACTATGTATCATGCACATACGGACTCTTCCACCGAGATGTCCGGGTCAACAATTAACACGGATTATGAACTGTTCTTAGAGTCTGAAGATCACCCCGCACTTTGTGATGACATTATTCATCGGGGTATTGATGGAACTTTTGAGGAAATCTTCGCTGAAGAACTCGCATTTTTGAATGACACGGGTGTTGAGATGAATCATGTCCCAATCACTGAAATTGAACCTCCACCCCTTCTTCTGAATTGTAAAAAGAATGCGAGTAATCCATCACAATCACTGCATCGTCTCTTTAATACGAGACGCACACACACTCTCTTCCACCACTTAACCTTTCCCCACTTCTTCTTCCACCAACCAGAGCAATGCATTGATAAAATTTTTGAATGGTTGGTGTTAACGTTCGGTCTTTGCAAAGCTTGGCATCGACCAATGATTTTTGACCCCCCTCATGTGATTTTCAAAAGATTAACATTGCATAAGTTTGGGGGGTATTTTATGGGGCTCTTGAAAAGAAAATTTTTACAAAATTTTGAGCCAAAAATAAGTTTGGGGGAGGGTCTTCACTTAAATATTTTGCCCCCACTAATAAATTCCTCCCAAGCTTACAGGTTTTTCGAGATTTAGCAGATGGCAACAGTGAGGACACTGTTGAAAACAAGTTAAGGGGAGGTTTGTGCTTATTTTCGTATCATTTGCATATCACTTTGCATAAGCACAAAACATTTTTTTTGAAAACCTATAAAAAATTTAAAATTTTCAAAAAGAAAAAAAATAATTTTGTACATAAATAAGATAATAAAAGATTAGATAGTGAAAAATTACATCCATGAGATTAGAAAAATTTAAGAAAACTAAGAAAATTAGAAGTTTTCTTATACGAACTAGTAATAACTAGTTATGAGCCGTTGTCCCAAGGGTTAGTAAGATGAAAGACGTCACTAATCTGAGGATAAAAATAAGTCTGAAAAATAGTTTCTATTCTGGAAGCCAAACATTTTGAACGTTGATACCCTGCTATTTGCACTTACACACGTCTTGAAGCCTGGGATAGTAGAGGATACCTTGAAATGCTCTTGTCTTAAAGCCGATGTATGAAGGAAATGAAAAAAAAAGGGAATAAAAAATATAAAATGGTGAGAAAAATGAACACTGGTTTTGTTATCACCGAGGGCAATAAAAATGTATAGCGAGGGTGCCTTTTCACCTAGTGCCCTAAGGCCAACTGGTCTGGGAGTCACTGCTATGCCTGAGGTGGTGCAAGACGAGGAAAATACACCAAGTAAGCAAGCACAGGAGTAATCGGTCGGTTAGTACCTCAAGAAGTATTAACGGTCGCATGAAAGTATGTGAGCAAATTCAGCTAAATATTCATTAATTAAAAAGTACTGAGGCTGATGGGCAAGAGTATGATAGCTTGAATTGAATTCTCTGGGTGTAGGGATGTCCTTTACACACACGCAGGGTTATATGATCGATGTTTGGAAGACAGATAGGAATGAAGAATAAGACGATGTTTTATTGAGGGAGGACGTGATTTCTGACATCTTTTCATGACCATTAAGATAGGGCTCATGACAACCGAAAAGCTAGCTTAGTTGGAAACCCTAATTTTCAAGGCTTTTCTTTTACAATTCTCTTCTTTAAATGTAATATTCATGATCTTCCTTTTATTATTGGATTTTGTGGGTGCAATCCGCTGAAAACCCTCAGGAGACAACACTCCTCCTACAAGGGACACCTGGAGGTTTAATGGCTTGTTGCACGTGCTCAGTGCAATCGTGTTGCCTATGAAAGTGTGCTAGTTAGTTTTTCTCTTTCTTTATTTTCTCCTTCACTTTTTAATAAAAGTTCGCTCGAGACGATCGAAAATAAGTTTGGGGGAATTTGATCAGTCGAAAATAATGCAATTTTAATACGGCAATTTCCCTATCATTTGCACTCATTTAGAAGTGTTCGGTATTCATATTTCACATATTAGCAAATCAGTCGTTAAATATCAGATTTCATGTGTTAGACTTTTAAACCGGCACTTTAAAGGAAATTGACTGCATTTCATGGCATTGCATCATCTCTGTATTTGCGCAACACTTGTCTTGAGTCCGTGCAGGAAAATACGGAACAAAAGCCAAAGAGCTGATCAAAATTACGCCAACTCAAAAGATGCAGATCTGGTAGCAATTCAGAAGTAATTACAAAATTCAACACATGAAAACAAGGCCCAAATATTATACAGGGAGTTACCAGAAAATATGGAAGCCCAAGGCCCACAAACAGCCGCGGATCCGCGGCCAGATCCTGCTTGGGCCGCGGAACCGCGGCGGTTTAGTCAGATCAAGCTTCCATTTTCAGTGCACAATTATGATCTCAAGGCCTACATTCATTTCACATGCTTCAAATTCCAGAATTCTCCAGAGTCTTCTGCCAGATCAGCAAAGATCATTAAGCAAAGCTAATCCTAATTAAGCTCCTAACTAACCTCTTCTAGAAGCTCCCTCCTAACTAATCACATCTAGAAGCTTCTCCTCTAACTAACTTTTGGAGGGAAATTCAAAATCTCCTCAACAAACTTTTGGAGGGAAACTTAAAATTCAAATCCTAGATCTAGGGTTTTGATGTCTATAAATAGGAACCTAGATCTAAGGGTTGATGTTGTTCATCAATGGTTCTTGGTTAGTTCAATCTTGGTTGTTCATTCTTACATCATCTTCTTCCACAAGTCTAGTGACAAGACTTGTGTGAAACCCTAACCCTAATTCCACTCCAAATTCAAGATCTTGAGTACCAATCAAGCAAGAAGCACTTCAACCTTTTATGAGCGGAGCCGATCTCCAATCGAGCAAGTGATCCAAGCCGATCCGCGACTCACGGAGCCGAGCGAAGCCAAATCGACGATCGAGTTCTTCCTCTTGTAGTTCTTGAGCGAATGTAATGAAATTGTTGATATAAATAAAAGGTGAAATTCTTTTATCTTACTTTCTTTAAATTCTTGCATCATGATTCGATCTCAATTTGTAATTGTAGTTCTTGTTGTGATGTTTGAGTAAAACTCCGCTCGTCGAGGAGTCGAGACGATCAATAGAATGATAATGTAACAAATCTTAAAACGATTCTTGAGTCCTACGAGTTTTGTAAACCCTAGCAAGTTCAAGAATCGATGACCTAGTTTCGTTGCGATGCTTTCTTGATTGTGATCGCTCGAAATTAGGGATCTACGATCGTTTCTTGAATTTACTAAGGGCTAGAATATGAATGATATCGACGAAAGAACAAGGGATAAGATGAAACCCTAGTTTCACTAGATATCCCTAATTCTTGTCGATCATCATCGATCTAGTATCAATTCATCGAAGGATAAGAATACGTCATTGTAAGATTACATCACATCTATAGATCCGATCGATTCCTACGAGCCTCATTTCGATTCTTGATATTTGGTTGGAAAAATCATCAAACTATCAATTCTTGATTCTATCTTTTTCTTGTTATTAGATCTATATTTTCTAATTCTTGAACTTCAAATATAAATCATGAATTGTTTGTTTTCTTTTCTTTAAAGTTTCGACTCATCTAATTCAAAAGACGAACGATTACACTTTCCCTGTGGACGATCCGCACTCACTAACAATCTACATCCGACACCGTTATTGATTGCGGTCAAAATATTTTTGGTTGTGATTTCTATATAATTTTCTACACACACAACGGAAAAATCATTAAATCAAATGGCGCCGTTGCCGGGGATCATTTGAATTGATACTTTTACATCCAATCAAGAAATATTACAATCAATGGACCCAGCGCTTATTGCTAAAGCACCTTATCCTAATCGGTTAAGGGCTAACACATTGAGTCCACATATGGAAAAGATTATGGACATGTTCAAGCAAGTTAACATCAACATCCCTCTCCTAGATGTCATCCAACAAGTTCCATCCTATGCGAAAACTCTTAAGAACTTGTGCACTAGGAAGAGGAAGACTCAAGTGCCCAAGAAGATATTCATGGCAAAAACAGTAGACACAGCCTTTCCCCAACAATTACCGAGGAAACGTAAGGATCCTGGCTATCCTACTATTTCCATTTCTATCAGGAAAAAACACATCAACCGTGCTCTACTAGACCTTGGCGCTAGTGTTAACTTGCTTCTTTTCTCAGTCTATGAGCAGTTAGGGATCGGAGAGTTGAAGCCAACCCATTGCACTCTTCAAATGGCTGACCGATCAATCACCAAATCTATGGGTGAACTGGAGGATGTGTTAATAAAAATCGGGGAATTTATATTCCCTGTGGATTTTATTTTAATTGATACACAGCCTGTAGCGAACCCACGGAATCAAATTCCGGTGATTTTAGGTCGCCCCTTTTTGGCCACTTCCAATACAATAATCAACTGTCGTAATGGTTCTATGACCCTATCTTTCGGGAATAGGTCAATAGAGCTGAACATTTACAAGTTGGGAAGTGTACCCTCCGAACCTACTGCTCAGGTCTGTTCTGTCGACGTAATGGATGTCGACAGCAGCGAATTTGATGATCCTCTTGATACTGATCTGGACTCTTTTCATATATTATTGTTTGACCCAACTATGTATCATACACATACGGACTCTTCCACCGAGATGTCCGGGTCAACAATTAACACGGATTATGAACTGTTCTTAGAGTCTGAAGATCACCCCGCACTTTGTGATGACATTATTCATCGGGGTATTGATGGAACATTTGAGGAGATCTTCGCTGATGAACTCGCATTTTTGAATGACACGGGTGTTGAGATGAATCCACATCCAATCACTGAAATTGAACCTCCACCCCTTCTTCTGAACTGTAAAAAGAATGCGAGTAATCCATCACATTCACTGCATCGTCTCTTCAAAATGAGACGCACACACATTCTATTCCATCACTTGACCTTTCCCCACTTCTTCTTCCACCAACCAGTGCACTGTATTGATAAAAATTTTGAATGGTTGGTGTTGACATTCGGTCTTTGCAAAGCTTGGCATCGACCACTGATTTTTGACCCCCTCATATAATTTTCAAAGCTTAACATTGCATAACTCAAGTTTGGGGGGGCATTTTTCTGGCTTTTGAAAAGAAAATTTTTTCAAAATTTTAAGCCAAAAATAAGTTTGGGGGAGGATCTTCACTTATATATTTTGCCCCTACTAATAAATTCCTCCCAAGCTTACAGGTTTTTCGAGATTTAGCAGAAGGCAACAGTGAGGACACTGTTGAAAACAAGTTTGGGGGAGGTTTGTGCTTATTTTCGCATCATTTGCATATCATTTGCATAAGCACAAAACATTTTTTCGAAAACCTATAAAAATTTAAAAAATTTCAAAAGATAAAAATATTTTTTGTATATAAATAAGATAATAAAAGATTAGATAGTGAAAGATTACATCCATGAGATTGGAAAAATTTAAGAAAACCTAGAAAATTAGAAGTTTTCTTATACGAACTAGTAATAAGTAGTTATGAGCTGTTGTCCCAAGGGTTAGTAAGATGAAGGAAGTCACTAATCTGAGGATAAAAAATAAATCTGAAAAATAGTTTCTATTCTGGAAGCCAAACATTTTGAACGTTGATACCCTGCTATTCGCACTTACACACGTCTTGAAGCCTGGGATAGTAGAGGATACCTTGAAATACTCTTGTCTTAAAGCCGATGTATGAAGGAAATAAAAAAAAAGTGAATAAAAAATATATAAAGTGGTGATAAAAATGGGCACTGGTTTTGTTATCACCAAGGGCAATAAAAAAAATATATAGCGAGGGTGCCTCTTCACCTAGTGCCCTAAGGCCAACTGGTCTGGGAGTCACTGCTATGCCTGAGGTGGTGCAAGACGAGGAAAATACACCAAATAAGCAAGCACATGAGTAATCGGTCGGTTAGTACCTCAAGAAGTATTAACGGTCGCATGAAAGTGTGTGAGCAAATTCATTTAAATATTCATTAATTAAAAAGTACTGAGGCTGATGGACAAGAGTATGATAGCTTGAATTGAATTCTCCGGGTGTAGGGATGTCCTTTACACACATGCAGGGTTATATGATCGATGTTTGGAAGAAAGATAGGAATGAAGAATAAGACGATATTTTATTGAAGGAGGACGTGATTTCTGACATTTTTTCATGACCATTAAGATAGGGCTCATGACAACCGAAAAGCTAGCTTAGTTGGAAACCCTAATTTTCAAGGCTTTTCTTTTACAATTCTTGTCTTTAAATGTAATATTCATGATCTTCCTTTTATTATTAGATTTTGTGGGTACAATCCGCTGAAAACCCTCAGGAGACAACACTCCTCCTACTAGGGACACCTAGAGGTTTAAAGGCTTGTTGCACAATCGTGTTACCTACGAAAGTGTGCTAGTTAATTTTTCTCTTTCTTTATTTTCTCCTTCTCTTTTTAATAAAACAGTTCGCTCGAGACGATCGAAAATAAGTTTGGGGGAATTTGATCAGTCGAAAATAATATATTTTTAACACGGCAATTTCCCTATCTTTTGCACTCATCTAGAAGTGTTCGGCATTCATATAGCACATATTAGCAAATCAGTCGTTAAATATCAGATTGCATGTGTTAGACTCTAAAACCGGCACTATAAAGGGAATTGACTGCATTTCATGGCATCGCATCATCCTTATATTGTGCAACACTTGTTTCGAGATCTGTGCAGGAAAATCCAGAAGAAAGGCCAAAATTTACATTGTGCTGATCAAACATTACGCCAACTCAAAGGTGTGAGATCTGGTAGCAATATAGAAGGATTTACAATATTCAACATATCATAAAAAGCTCCAAACATCAGCCCAAAGCAGCAACAGAGAGACCAAGCCCCAAGGCCCACAAAGAGCCGCGGATCCGTGGCGGGAGCCTGCTTGAGCCGCGGATCCGCGGCGGCTCCAAGGCTTCAGCTCCCTATTTTCAGTGCAAAATTATTCTCTCAGGGCCCACATTCATTTCATATACTTCAAACTCCAGAGAATTCTCGAAGCTACTGCCAGATCAGCAAGGATGATTAATTAAGCTAATCTTGATTAAGCTCCTAACAAACTATTTCTAGAAGCTCCCTCCTAACTAATCACTTCTAGAAGCCTCTCTTGCTAACAAACTTTTGGAGGGAAATTCAAATCTCCTCAACAAACTTTTGGAGGGAAATTCAAAATTCAAATCCTAGATCTAGGGGTTTTGAGGTCCATAAATAGGAGCTTAGATCTAAGGGTTGAGGTTGTTCATTAGTTCATCAATTCTTCATTCATCTCTTAATCTTTCACCCACAAGTTGAGTGACACGACTTGTGCAAAACCCTAACCCTAATTCCAATCCAAATTCAAGATCCCGAGTACCAAATCAAGCAAGAAACCTTCAACCTTTTAGGAGCGGAGCCGATCTTCAAACGGGCAAGTGATCCAAGCCGATCCGCGACTCACGGAGACGAGCGAAGCCAAATCGACGATCGAGTTCTTCCTCTTGTAGTTCTTGAGCGATTGTAATGAAATTGTTAATATAAATAAAAGGTGAAATTCTTTAATCTTGCTTTCTTTAAATTCTTGTATCATGATTCGATTTCAATTTGTAATTGTAGTTCTTGTTGTGATGTTTGAGTAAAACTCCGCTCGTAAAGGAGTCGAGACGATCAATAGAATGATGATGATTTAGATCTTTTTACAATTCTTAAATCCTATAACGATTGTAAATTCTTGTGAATCAAATGATCGATGACCTAGTTTCGGGATGATCCTTTCTTGATTGTGTTCACTCAAAACTAGGGAACAACGATTGATCATTTGATTAACTAGAAGCTAAAATTTGAATGAGATTCATCGAAAGGATAAAGGATAATACGAGGAAACCCTAGCTTCTTCGCAAGATCCTTAACCTCGATGAATAATCATCGATCTAGTATCAATTCGTTAATGGATAAGAACTTGAAATCTTTAGATCTCATCACATCTATAGATCCGATCGATTCCTACGAGCCTCATTTCGATTCTTGATATTTGGTTGGAAAAATCATCAAACTTTCAATTCTTGATTTTATCGTTTCTTGTTATTAGATCTAGATTTTCTAATTCTTGAACTTCAATTACAAATCATGAATTGTTTGTTTTCTTTTCTTTAGAGTTTCGACTCATCTAATTCTAAAGACGAACGATTACACTTTCCCTGTGGACGATCCGCACTTACTAACGCGCTACATCCGACACCGTTATTGATTGCGATCAAAATATTTTTGGTTGTGATTTTTATTCTATTTTCTAAAACTACACATCAAGAATATCTCATTCAATCAGGGGTTCTTCTCTGTCAGACTTGAAATCTTCGGTCCCTTATATAAGGGAGGCTGATTTGTTGAATCAGTTGAAGAGATCTTTTCTCTAATTAATTTGGGGATGTTTCCCACCGTTGGATCTTTGATCCTAGAGCTTCTATTTTACAGAAGGCTATTTTCTTGTTTTTAACAAGATTGGGAAAATCTTTTCCCATACAGAACTTATTCTGTATCTTGGTAATTTTTCAATCACCATTGGATCTTTGATCCAACGGTGCTCTAATTTTCAGAGGTAATCTGATGATTTTTTGTCATCTTCGTTGGATCTTTGATCCAAGGGTGGGGAACATTTAGCTCCAGCGCTAGCGCTCTCGTGCTTTGCACGTGAGCGCTGCATCAGAGTCTCTGACTCTTAGTACTAGCGCACTTAGCGCTAGCGCTCTCGTGCTTTGCACGTGAGCGCTGCATCAGAGTCTTTGACTCTTAGTGCTGGCGCACTTGGCGCGAGCGCTCTCGTGCTTTGCACGTGAACGCTGCCTCAGAGTCTTTGACTCTTACCGCTGGCGCACTTGGCGCTAGCGCTCTCGTGCTTTGCACATGAGCACTGCCTCAGAGTTTTTGACTTTTAGCGCTAGCGCACTTGGCGCTAGCGCTCTCGTGCTTTGCACATGAGCGCTGCCTCAGAGTCTTTGACTCTTAGCGTTGGCGCTCTTGGCGCCAGCGCTTTTATGAAGCGCCGCTTCATTTCAAATTTCAAAATTTGAGCAGAGCTTTGCTCTGATTGGGGGAACAATCCTCAACATGACCACGCCCAAGACCAACGTCGAGATCATGCGACTGACGGGACGAGTAGCCGCTCTGAGCCATTTCATGTCGAGGTCTGGGGAAAAATGCCTCCCATTCTTCAAAGCTCTCAGGAAAATTCCAAGGTTCGAGTGGTCAGAAGAGTGCCAGACCGCCTTTAACCAGTTAAAGAGGCACCTTACGACCCCACCGCTTCTCACCCGACCAGTTGAAGGAGACAAGCTATCACTGTATCTGGCGGTATCCGACCAAGCAGCAGGCTCAGTGCTCGTTCGAGAGGTCGACGGGGCGCAGAAGCCGGTGTACTACGTGAGCCACATCTTCAAAGACGCAGAAACGAGGTACCCAGCCATAGAGAAGATTGTCTTGGCAATCATTGTGGCCTCAAGAAAGCTGCGGCACTACTTCCAGATGCACACCATCCTCGTCCTCACCGAACGCCCACTGGGGGCTATCCTCGCCTCACCCGAATCCTCGGGCCGCTTAGAGAAGTGGAGGTGGGAGTTGTCCCAGTTTGACATAAAATACCGTCTGAGGCAGGCCATCAAAGCACAAGCCCTGGCCGATTTTATCGTCGATTGCAGCATCCCCAGCAAAGAACCGGAGTCCATGCCGACCCTCGCGGCTCAACACCCGATCGTAGGAAGACCCGACTCGGTCCCCGAGTGGGTCATTTACGTCGACGGGTCCTCAACCAAGGAAGGCTGTGGTGTCGGCCTCATCATTCGGGGCCCGAACGAGGAAGAAATGGAGTATTCTCTAAAGCTCGGATTCAAGGTCTCAAACAACGCGGCAGAGTACGAGGCCCTGCTGGCTGGACTTCGCATGGCCTCCGGGCTGGGGCTGAAAATAATTCGAATCTGCAGTGATTCAGCCGTAGTCGTTGGTCAAGTGACCGCCACTTCGAGGCTCGGGAACCTCTAATGGTGAAATATCTGGCCGGGGTAAGAAAACTTCGGAAGAACTTTGACGAATTCCAGGTAGAGCAAATACCCAGGCAGTTCAATGCCCAGGCCGATGCCCTGAGCAAGCTGGCCTCATCCTACTCAGCCAACAATAAGCGATCTATCCTCTTCAAGACCTTGCCACGGCCCAGTGTAGAAGACGGGGCGACAATACTCAATGTATACACAGCACAGGAAGATGACCAAGACTGGAAGAAGCCTCTCGTAGAATTCCTAAGGGATGGTGCGCTCCCAGAAGATCGGGAGGCAGCCCGCCGTCTCCGGGCCAAATCCCGTCACTTCGTCTGGAGCAACGGGAACCTTTACAAGAAATCCTTCACTCAGCCCCTGCTCCGGTGCATCGACCCCCGCGAAGCCGATGTTCATACTAGAATATTACATTTAATACCGCCCATTCTTATACTTGTTTGTTTATAGGTAGGTGCTTTTAATCCGTGTTTGCTACATATTTACAGTCTACAGGTTCCTAGTCCAAAATAACGCAAATGATACAAAATCTCTACTGTTACGCCAAAATATAGAACATCTGTTGATAGCAGATAAAAGCCGGGTTCCGGTCATCCGTATCCGTCCAGTGCCGCATACCAGTTCCAGAGACAAAACATATGACAGTGGTCATTCATGTCTCGGACAAGTACAGAGCACGAGGGGGGCAGCACAAGAATCAATGGGTGCGCGAAGCTCGAGGGAGAAAAGGTCAAAAGTATTATTTTTGATGTCATTTTGGACCGTTGCAGATCTGAAGCAATTGTGGAAGCAATTTGCAATTTGGTACATGTAAAACAATAGAAGAATGCAACAAAAGAAAACCCAGGAATTTTGACATCCCAACTCCCCAGAACGGCCCCGGATCCACGGCAAACATGGCGACTCGGCCGCGGATCCGCGGCCGAGTTGACTCGGTGCCAGAGGAGTTTTTGGGGGCAGTTTGGACATTTCAATTAGGGCCAGAATGTTGACCTAGGATTTCAGCACACAGCCTATAAATAGCCCAGTTTTGTGCCAAGCCAAGTCTTCTTCATGTCTTCTTTTCCATCTCTTTTTGTTAGGATTTAGTTTAGCTTCTTCTTCTTCTTCATTCTTTCCTTCATGAAAATTGTAGTGTGAGCTTTTTGAGTGGATGATGAAATGAAGATGAGGGTTATTTTTCTTATCTTGTATTTTTATTTCATTGCATTGTAATTTAATTTCTAGTGTAACTTTATTATTTGTTGTTAACTAGTTGTTGTTATTTCTTTTCTTGTTCTCTTTTCTTTTCTTCTTCTTATCCGTATTATTTCCAAGCGATGATACTCGACGGGGTTCCTTGCTAAGGTGAGGACCCAAGAGTTAGCTTGCTTCACTTGTAAAACCGTATTTTTCTCTTTTCTTCCTTCTTGTTTTGTTTTCTTTTCTTTTATGATGTGTGAATAATTTCCTCCTTGTTAAGGCTAAGAAAAGTGGTATGAGGGATGGAGAAATCCCTTGTGCTTCTCTTCGCCAAACATCTTGAAACGAACCCCGACCAAACAAACGCAACCCCTTCACTTAGGCGCGCTATACGTGACATGTAGCCGCGACCTAAGTCGAGAAGTCCTTTAAGCGCACTACAACGTGACATGTAGTTGTGACTTATTTAGATACATGGTTGTGGGTGTTTGGCCGAGAGTTGGAAATAAGCGTATTTAGCGGACGGACAAGGGGCACTAGGAATGGATTTAGCGTTGGAAAGCTTGCTAAAACTCGCAAATCCCATTCCTAGGTCCTCCTAATCCCCGCTACTTTTGATTATCCCAACACCATTTTAAGAATGGCAAAAGACAAGCACAAGACTAATCCTAACTCTTCTAACCGACCTTAACCTTAACAAGCTTACTTGAACATAAATATGAAAACTTAGGATAGAACTGAACAAACATATACATATTCTTTATTGACTCATCTAAAACACGAACGGACATACAACTATCTCCCTGTGGATTGACCCATGCTCAACCGGCTAGCTGCAAAGCGACACCGTCCTGATCGCGGTTATAACTTTAGAACTTTGAACATCCGACACGCTAAAAGCGTGCGATCAAATGGCGCCGTTGCCGGAGAGATGGTAACGTATTTTCTTTCTTGTTATTCAGGTTAATGTTCTTTTTGTATATATATATATATATAAAAATAAAATCTTTTTGTTATTTTTGATAATTTTTGTGTGCAAGTGTGCAGGCTAATCTGGAGCAAGTACAGTAATAAAATCAAGAAACAGAGGTTTTTATTAGGGTGTACAGAGAAGGGCACGTGTATTGACCTAAGGTTCAGGCGCCAGCTCATCAATTTGACCGCGGAACCGCGGTCAAAGAGGGGATTCGGCGGCGGTTCCGCAGTCATATTGAGGCTTCTGAGCCTCAAATTTTTTATGCCCTTTCTCTTTCCTCTAGTTCCCTCTTTGAATTCCACTATACTGTATTTTCTGCAGGTATCTTTGCACAGAATTGCACAGCCGCCAAATAAATTTTTGTTGTTTTAGATTTTGTTTGTTTACCGCTTTGCATATATTAATACGGACATTAAGGGGCTATAACACCAATTCAGATTGGGTGGGGATTTCATCACCCTTCCTAAGACCCCACAAATCACTAATTGCATACGCATTACCTTGAGCTAATAAAAAATATCTAGACCAAACCTATAAGGACCTGTCGCGCTCATTTAGGACAAGTGAAGGTTGTGGGGAATCGGTCGTTTATCTAAACTTGACTTTGTGGTGCCTAGGCTAGACAAGTGAGGATGTAATTTTAAAAGGCCCGTCTCACGGTGATTCGTGAGCGGAAGCCTCCTTACCTCACTTGTGCTTACCTGGCCACAATTGGCAGTGAAGAGGCGATTCGAGGGTTATCCTGCAACTTGTCGCTTGGAAGTCTAGGAGCGGTCTAGTTGGACTTTGAAGACCCTAGCTCTAGGTGTGTTTGTGCATATTGTGATTGTGCTTGTATAAACTTTAGTCCCATAATTCCGTATTCTTTCAAAAACAAACAATTTCAAAAAACTCCAAAAACAAACTTTTTTTTCTTTTAATAAAAAAAATAAAAAAAAATAAAAAAATCCACATTCTTTTTCCCCTCCTTTTCTTCTTCTTCTCTTCATATCATGGGTACTCCACCTAGAAAAACTCTTGCCGAACTTTGGTACCCACAACCAGACATTACCTCATACGGTTCTTGCTTTGGCCGAACTTCGAACGACCCCTCCATGCCCAAAATCTCTTTGAAAGATCGGATAGACGCGTCTAGGACGAACAATTTGATTCCGCAATCCACTTCGTATCAACCATTTCAAACATTTACCCCTTCTTACGTTGATACTCATTTTTCAAGTCCGGTTGAAACTCCGAAACCATTGTCTATTGCTGAACATATTGAACAATCTCGTAGCCGATCTTTCACTCCTTTCACCACTACAACTTGTAGGGTTCCTAGGCACTCTTGTGAAGGTTCAAAAGGCATCAAACATGCCCGGATTAAATTTTAGACGTGCCGAACAATCCAAAGCCGGGATCTTTGCTAGATTATTAGGGTTTAACATGCAATAAGATAACTTTTATCTAAGTGTGAGGGATTACAACCTTTGTAGTCCGCTCCTTCACTTCACAAGCTCCGAGTAGAAGTCCCTTTGCCGCGATCCACGATCTCCCGGACTCATGAGAGGCTCCACGACTCGAACGATCCATGCTAGCTCGAAGTATTCCAAATCTCCGATGATCTACCTTGAAGTTGCTACGACTCACGCTTTCTCACTCAAAAGAGAAGAACACACTAATCCCATGGGCTAGATGAGATGAGGATGAGGGAGTAGTAATTTTACTTTCTTTTAATATCATTTTCTCAATTTTATTTCATCACATAAGAAAAACTAGCAAGCTTTCTTCTTGAAGGAAGAAGATGATAATGAAAAGATAATGATAATCTTTTTCTTTTGTGATGAATAGAAATATAAATCATATGATTGATATATAACCATGGTCAAGGATGAATGGCTAAGAATAAGTAGAGAAACAACTAGAGTTAGGGTTTGGTTGAGTTTAAAGAATGTGTCATCCATAAAGATCTTAAGAATGACAAAAGAAAAAGCTTCTAGAAGGAACTTGAAGCTACTAACCCAAATCAAACCCTAACCTCAATTAATCATCCTTAAACATGTTTAACAATTAATCATATCATGTCACAATAATATATATCACATATATATTATATATTTGCAACAAAAGAAAATAATACAATTAACATATATCGCATATATATCAATGTATCATTCACTGAGAAAATGAAATAATAAAGCGAGCCAATATTAGATAATGTAATACAATATATCATATATATTATTATACATTAAATCATCGAATCAACACTTGATTCGACGATCCGGCTATATCGAATATTACCGACTAATATATCATGTACCGATTCATCGAATCAACACTTGATCCGATGACCCGGTTCATAACCATATATCGCGAGAATATAATACGGTATCCCATATCGCATTATTCTCGTTCCTGCGCATATCACATATGCGCCACTACTCCGTTTCGCCTGAGCCAAGAAACCTCTGTGTAGGACTCTAAAGAATCGTCAATACGCCGGTAGCAGGTGATGATCATATCAAACACCCACAAGCTGCAAGCGGTCAGCTAAACGTAACAGCCACCCAGGTATTGAGCGATCAGAAGATCAACAAGCTAGCCTGTGCGTTCTCCTGTGAATCCAACCAGTAACACTCCCGTACAGTCCGGTCTGTTCGTCTGATATGTCGCATATCAAGTCTAGGGGTGGTATACGTCAGACCCCAGTAACAGATAAGTCGTGTCGATGTGTGGCTCATAACGGGTCGAGAAACTACTAGTAACACTTACCAGTAAATCTCCATATCAGCCCTGGCCAGGGACTTCCAGTTATAGCCAATCGAACACAGCACGACATCAACTCCCTATACCGGGAGAGACGAATCCCCTCCTATCGCTCATTGCCTCCATGTGATTCGGGACTGTACCCAAAAGCCACCGTTTTGCACGCCCTCTTGGACGTGGTAAGGTGGAAATCAAAGCACAGTGGGAATCACACAAGACTCTATGACGATCTCGGGTCTTCAGACTACCTTGTACCTGTGTCACCGGAGAACTGCCATCTGACGTGTGGTATATCACCATCTGGGAGTTCTCGGCGAGTCCGTCCAGTGTACCCAGTCTCCACTGAGCACCCGTACACCATCTCTGATGTCTAACACCGATGGATATGGGATCATCCATCGCCCATCATATGGGTCAAGATGCGTATATGCTAGTCTACTCTGGTGTATCGATGCCCTGTCTCGATATACCCTCGACTAGGAACAGTTATAGGATGTACTCATCGACTACCGCGGCCCCACTAGTATGATCTCATCATAGTCCCAGTAGTCGAGTACAAACCCTAAGGGCTTTATCAACATGTGAGAGTAAAACAGTAAACCAATACAAGTCAACATGTTAAGATAAAGTGAAACCAAATAGCATACTATCATGACGAGCAAGAAAGTCATCTCTATATATAACCAACCATCCATTATAATATACATCATATGTACAACAATGGCCTCTAGGGCATATACATAACTAACAATCTCCCACTTGCACTAAGGCCAGCTGCTGTAGTATCTCATACCTAGCATCCCGAATAATCTCTCAAACTGTATCTGGGGAATAGCCTTCGTGAATAGATCCGCAGTGTTGTCCTTCGTATCTACTCTCCTGACCTCGATCTCCCGGCGATCAACTATCTCCCTGATCAGGTGATACCGCCTCAGAATATGTCTGGACTTTTGATGGGATCTGGGTTCCTTGGCCAAAGCCACAGCTCCATTGTTATCGCAATACAGAGGTATTGGATGCTCAATGGATGGAACCACTCCAAGTTCACTAATGAACTTCTTTATCCAGACAGCCTCTTTGGCAGCATCGTTGGCAGCGATGTATTCAGCCTCCATCGTTGAGTCTGCAACGGTATCCTGTTTGGAACTCTTCCAACATACCGCCCCTCCATTGAGGGTAAAGACAAAACCCGAATGCGACTTAGAGTCGTCCTTATCACTTTGGAAGCTGGAATCGGTAAAGGACTCCACCTGGAGTTCTCCGTTACCATACACCAAGAACATCTCCTTAGTCCTTCGCAAGTACTTGAGAATGTTCTTCACTGCTGTCCAATGACTCTCTCCTGGATCCGCTTGATACCGACTCACTACACTTAGTGAGTATGCTACATCGGGTCTGGTACATAGCATCGCATACATGATAGAGCCTACTGCCGAAGCATTGGGTATCCCTTGCATGCGAGCTCTCTCCAAATCAGTCTTGGGAGACATCTCTTTGGAGAGAGTGAGTCCAGAGATCGTGGGTTGGTTCCCACGCTTGGATTCTTCCATACTAAACCTCTTTAGTATGGTGTCAATGTACCTGGATTGGGACAATCCCAGTATCCGTTTAGATCTATCTCTATAGATCATGATTCCCAATATGCAGGAGGCATCACCTAGATCTTTCATTGAGAATCTCTGTGATAAGAAGAGCTTGACTGATTGCAGCATAGGAATATCATTTCCTATCAAGAGTATGTCATCCACGTACAATACGAGGAAGACAACCTTACCCTCTGCTACCTTCTTATAGATACAAGGTTCATCTATATTTTTGATGAAGTCAAACTCTTTGACTACAACATCAAAACAGATGTTCCAACTCCGCGATGCTTGCTTTAATTCATAAATGGATTTAAGCAGCTTGCACACCTTTCCGCTGCTCCCACTATCTATGAAGCCCTCTGGCTGAGTCATGTACACGCACTCTTCTAAATCACCGTTTAGAAAGGCGGTCTTAACATCCATTTGCCAGATTTCGTAGTCATGGTATGCAGCAATGGCAAGTAAGATCCGGATGGACTTAAGCATAGCTACTGGAGAAAAGGTTTCGTCATAATCCACACCTGGACGTTGAAGAAAACCCTTTGCTACAAGTCTAGCTTTGAAAGTCTCAACTTTTCCATCTACACCAAATTTCTTTTTAAAGATCCACTTGCTCCCTATGGGTTTTACCCCTTCAGGAGCATTTTCCAAAGTCCATACTTTGTTGGTGTACATGGATTCCATCTCAGATCGCATTGCATCCAGCCATTTCACAGAGTCACCACTCGTGATGGCCTGCTCGAAACTAGTCGGTTCATCATCATCCATGATGCAATCCTCGCTTCCACCATCAATGAGAAAACCGTAGTATCTCTCAGGTGGACGAGAAACCCTACTAGATTGGCGGAGAGGCTGGGGTTCGTTGGGTACTATTGAATCCTCCGGTTCTACCAAATCTTCAGTTTCAGTTTGAGTTTGTGTAGCTGGAATTTCTTCCAATTCTACCTCAGAGCCACTAATTTCTTTTTCAAGAAATTCCTTTTCTAAAAAGGTGGCGTGCCGAGAAACAAACACCTTTTGTTCTTCGGTGTGGTAGAAGATATACCCACGCGAATGTTTGGGATATCCAATAAACTTGCACAGAATAGACCTTGCGCCGAGTTTGTCCGGATTTTGTGTTTTCACATATGCCGGACAACCCCATATCCTAACATAATTAAGATATGGTCTCTTTCCTTTCCATATCTCATATGGAGTGGTTGGCACAGATTTGGTGGGAACCATATTCAATAGGTCTGCAACTGTCTCCAGTGCATACCCCCAGAAGGAAATAGGTAACTCAGCTGTACTCATCATAGAGCGCACCATATCTAATAGGGTGCGATTCCTCCGCTCAGATACACCGTTGTGCTGTGGTGTATAAGGAGGAGTACGCTGAGAGAGAATCCCATTCTCTTTTAGATAATCTAGGAACTCACCGCTTAAGTATTCACCTCCTCGATCAGATCGAAGAATCTTAATACTTTTGCCCGTTTGATTCTCTACTTCATGCTTATATTCTCTGAATTTCTCAAAAGCTTCAGACTTGTGTTTCAACAGGAACACATATCCGAATCTTGAGAGATCGTCAGTGAATGTAATGAAGTAGGAAGAACCGTTCCTGGCATGCGTAGACATTGGACCGCATACATCACTATGTACCAGTCCTAAGAGTTCGGTAACTCTTTCTCCGTGTCCACCAAACGGAGCTTTGGTCATTTTTCCTTTGAGACATGAATGGCAAGTATCATAAGATGATAATTCGAACGGATTCAAATAACCATCTTTATGTAACTTAGCCAGTCGTGTCGCATTGATATGACCAAGTCTACAATGCCACAAGAAGGATTCGTTCATATCCGATCTTTTCCTCTTGTGTGTGTTTTGGATATTTAGGACTGTATTCTGATTTAGAATGAATATGCCATTATGTAACGAGCCTGATGCAATCAACTTTTGATCTAGGAATATGTTCATAACATTATCCTGTACTACAAAATTATATCCCTCTTTACTCAATAAAGAAACTGATATAATGTTGCACATCATGTTCGGTATATAATAGCACTCATTTAGGATCAGTGTATTACGACTTGGTAATACAAGGTGATATTCGCCAACAGCTTTGGCTACAATACTCGCACCGTTCCCTACTTGAACGGAATGATCACATTTTCCCAGTTCTCTACCTTTACGTAGCCCATGCAACTGTTTGCATATGTGGGATCCTGATCCGGTATCTAATACCCAGGACGTAGGGTGAACTGAGAAACAGTTCTCAATAACTAACACACCCGAAGAAGATGCATCAACATTCATGTTCTTTTGGGCGGCGTGAGAATCCAGATATTCTCCTGTTTCCTGTTCAGTCTTATAACTCTTATAAGAAAGATCGGGTCCAACATTCCCTTGCCCAGTACAATAATTAGGTTCAGTCAATACATCCATATTATTATCTTGATTATGGCATGATATGGTCGCTACCTGGAGAGAGAGAGAAGAAAACACTTTAGCGTATGCTCTTGCAAGATTAGATTGGTTATTATCTTATCTAATCAGGATGTCTCCCACTGTTTTTATCAAATCTACCTTAAAACCCTAAAAGGTAAGATTAGCCGGGATTAATTACACCCTACAATTTCGTCAATCTTTCAGCCAGATCAGTGTCGGTACTTTGAGGGAGGTTCCCCGTGCTATCGCACGGACCTAATTAAAGTAAACCTCGTTTTCCCAGAGGCGTAACCTCGTTAACACTTTTCTTAGACACCTACTTGAATGACTAATTGTCCTGTGTAAAACTCTCCCAGGAGTAACACTTACTCGCAGTGGGTATCAGGATCCAACTATCTCATAGGAGGTATGCAATCTCATTGCAAATTTCAACACTTGAAATTCCTGATAATGTTTTTACCCCTAGCATCCTATGACCTTGACGCAGGCCAACAAACCATAGTGCGCTAGTCAAGTTCAACCCGTCATTTCTTGATTCAATTAAACCCACCCGCACGACCCTTGACGCAGGCCAACAAAGTCGCACGACTACCCTAATCGAATCTGCATCATATGCATAAACAGATATATATTAGTTAGCTACCGCACACTACGCCTTGACGCAGGCCAACAAGCGTAGCACGAATACTAAATAATATCTATCTGAAATGACGGAGGGCTACGCAGGTTTTTCAGAAAACCCTGAGCGTAATGAACTTGATATCGTCGTAGAATCGAGTGGTTTTTGAAAATGAGTGTTTTTGAGGCTTTTCTTAGTTTCGCTAAAGGGGTCACTCCCGGTGAAGGGATCGTCGGCCCTTTCCTCATCGAATAAGGTGCAGGATATATCATATATATCGCTGTGCAAAGCAAAACTCTAAAAGCAATCAAAAAACAAACCGCGTTTTATAGCATCTGCCAGTTTCGCTAAAGGAGTCACTCCCGGTGAAGGGATCTCGGTCCTTTCCTCATCGAATAAGGTGCAAGATATATCGTATATATCACTGTGCAAAGCAAAACTGTAGCTACCCTTTTTATAAAGTTTTGATTCTACAACATTTTTAGGTTTCTTTTCTTTTTATTAATCTCATTAATAAAAATCCCATCAGCTTATGCTTCCTAAGCATCACAGAAGAAACGAAAGCAGTAATATTTATATATCAGCATATATATATAGTATAAGCATTCGTCTCAGGCAGTAATATGATCTCATCACAGAACATTGCAGCAGAAGAACATATATGAAATATTGGATATACTAGGACGTCCGTGTTTTCAATACGAGCCTGTATAAAACACGGATTCCACGGTCGCGACGAATAACCAAACCCACATCCCAAGACCCCTACGAGAGAGGCAAGTAACACTGCCAATTCTAGGGTTAGGAGAACCGGTCTCGACTCCTCGAGATGGCCTCCCACTGGACCCTAGAACCCGGTTACTTGTGCTCCCCTCCTTGGGTCTACCTAATGCGGAAAAGTAAATAATATACACTGGTGACAGCAACCGCAACCTGGAAGTGCCCCAAATAAAAGAATATTACATTACAAATGAATTTTACATGAATGAAAATAAAAACCCTCATCTCACATAAAACCCCCGGCTATTCAGAACGCGACGATCCAATATAACATATCACAGCAACACATAATATCTCATATCATCAACGTAAGTAAATATGCACATCCCAACTGTCGTTGACATATAGTAACGAAACCGGCGATATCACATATTACACTTACGGTCACAGAAAAGAAAGTGTAAAACTACAATATTTGGAATCCACAATCACTTTAGACATCGTAAATCCGAAATATCACATACTTCGTATTTCATGCCTAACTTTATGAATTCCACATATTGTATCACATTCCAGATAAATAGACAGTATTAAACTTTCTGAACAGATAATCAAACACCCAAAATTTCCTAAACTGCTCAACTCTTGAGCGGGATTCAAATAATCCCAGAATATGTCACAGTACCGGTGATCCAGCCGTAGAAGGGTCAAGCCAACGCCTTACATGTGGCACGCCGTACTGCCCTAAACCCGAAGGTTCAAAAGGCAGTTCAAGACGGTCACATAATCGAGTTAAGGTTTGTTGTCTTCTAGAGGGTCCACCGCTTAACTTGTACAATTTTCCGAAAGATTTAAACCCAAATAAATTTCAACACTTGAAAGTTTGCCGTACCGGAAAACAGTAAGTTAATGATATCCGTTCAAATAGTTTAACAGTTTCTAAATATCCGGAAAGAAATACGAACTTAAATATTCCGATCGAATCAACTATTACAAAACAAACCCCAGAATTTTAAACACCTGGAACAGATTAAAAATATCCATAAACATCAGCAAGCACCTACGGTCATTACCAGAAAAGCCACGTGTCACAATCCTATAAATCCGCCGCGGAACCGCCGCGCAAGCCATGCTTGCGCCGCGCTTCCGCGGCCGTTTGATCGAATTGGTGGCTCGGGCTTCTTGGTAATTCTTAGAATTCCCTGCTGATTTTTTTACATATTTTTAATTCAGAAAAATCCCAAAATTTAAAAAATTTCCAGAGAAGGGTCTTTTTGCGTCGTTTCGGGTTCGATCGGAGTTTTAACTTCGTAAACACATCGCCTAATGCTCTAGCTAGACTCTGATACCACTGTAGAGTTCCTAGGCACTCTTGTGAAGGTTCAAAAGGCATCAAACATGCCCGGATTAAATTTTAGACGTGCCGAACAATCCAAAGCCGGGATCTTTGCTAGATTATTAGGGTTTAACATGCAATAAGATAACTTTTATCTAAGTGTAAGGGATTACAACCTTTGTAGTCCGCTCCTTCACTTCACAAGCTCCGAGTAGAAGTCCCTTTGCCGCGATCCACGATCTCCCGGACTCATGAGAGGCTCCACGACTCGAACGATCCATGCTAGCTCGAAGTATTCCAAATCTCCGATGATCTACCTTGAAGTTGCTACGACTCAAGCTTTCTCACTCAAAAGAGAAGAACACACTAATCCCATGGGCTAGATGAGATGAGGATGAGGGAGTAGTAATTTTACTTTCTTTTAATATCATTTTCTCAATTTTATTTCATCACATAAGAAAAACTAGCAAGCTTTCTTCTTGAAGGAAGAAGATGATAATGAAAAGATAATGATAATCTTTTTCTTTTGTGATGAATAGAAATATAAATCATATGATTGATATATAACCATGGTCAAGGATGAATGGCTAAGAATAAGTAGAGAAACAACTAGAGTTAGGGTTTGGTTGAGTTTAAAGAATGTGTCATCCATAAAGATCTTAAGAATGACAAAAGAAAAAGCTTCTAGAAGGAACTTGAAGCTACTAACCCAAATCAAACCCTAACCTCAATTAATCATCCTTAAACATGTTTAACAATTAATCATATCATGTCACAATAATATATATCACATATATATTATATATTTGCAACAAAAGAAAATAATACAATTAACATATATCGCATATATATCAATGTATCATCCACTGAGAAAATGAAATAATAAAGCGAGCCAATATTAGATAATGTAATACAATATATCATATATATTATTATACATTAAATCATCGAATCAACACTTGATTCGACGATCCGGCTATATCGAATATTACCGACTAATATATCATGTACCGATTCATCGAATCAACACTTGATCCGATGACCCGGTTCATAACCATATATCGCGAGAATATAATATGGTATCCCATATCGCATTATTCTCTTTCCTGCGCATATCACATATGCGCCACTACTCCGTTTCGCCTGAGCCAAGAAACCTCTGTGTAGGACTCTAAAGAATCGTCAATACGCCGGTAGCAGGTGATGATCATATCAAACACCCACAAGCTGCAAGCGGTCAGCTAAACGTAACAGCCACCCAGGTATTGAGCGATCAGAAGATCAACAAGCTAGCCTGTGCGTTCTCCTGTGAATCCAACCAGTAACACTCCCGTACAGTCCGGTCTGTTCGTCTGATATGTCGCATATCAAGTCTAGGGGTGGTATACGTCAGACCCCAGTAACCGATAAGTCGTATCGATGTGTGGCTCATAACGGGTCGAGAAACTACTAGTAACACTTACCAGTAAATCTCCATATCAGCCCTGGCCAGGGACTTCCAGTTATAGCCAATCGAACACAGCACGACATCAACTCCCTATACCGGGAGAGACGAATCCCCTCCTATCGCTCATTGCCTCCATGTGATTCAGGACTGTACCCAAAAGCCACCGTTTTGCACGCCCTCTTGGACGTGGTAAGGTGGAAATCAAAGCACAGTGGGAATCACACAAGACTCTATGACGATCTCGGGTCTTCAGACTACCCTGTACCTGTGTCACCGGAGAACTGCCATCTGACGTGTGGTATATCACCATCTGGGAGTTCTCGGCGAGTCCGTCCAGTGTACCCAGTCTCCACTGAGCACCCGTACACCATCTCTGATGTCTAACACCGATGGATATGGGATCATCCATCGCCCATCATATGGGTCAAGATGCGTATACGCTAGTCTACTCTGGTATATCGATGCCCTGTCTCGATATACCCTCAACTAGGAACAGTTATAGGATGTACTCTTCGACTACCGCGGCCCCACTAGTATGATCTCATCATAGTCCCAGTAGTCGAGTACAAACCCTAAGGGCTTTATCAACATATGAGAGTAAAACAGTAAACCAATACAAGTCAACATGTTAAGATAAAGTGAAACCAAATAGCATACTATCATGACGAGCAAGAAAGTCATCTCTATATATAACCAAGCATCCATTATAATATACATCATATGTACAACAATGGCCTCTAGGGCATATACATAACTAACACAACTTCACGTTGATGTTCTGTGTTGTGCTGTGATATTACGGATTTGTCGTGGTGGATAGCTTGTGTGCAATGGTCGTGCAGTTTGGTTTTATTTGTACATTTAATATTGCGGGGCAAACGTCCGACATGTGGACTGCCGTCACTGCCTGTTTATATATTATTCTTTTGGGGCACGACCGGGCTGAGCTCGTTGTCGTCCTTGTATATTATTTTCTTTTCTGTACTAGGATTACCCCGCGGTGGGGTGCACGGACAGCCGGGTTCTAGAGGGCAACGGGCCCGTATCTCATGGCGTTGAGACGGAGGGGGCTTCACTCTAGAATTGGCGGGCTATTCGCCGCACTCGTAGGGGGTACAGGTTGACCCAAGAAGAGGTGCTCAAGTTACCGGATTTCGTGAAGTGCTGAGTGGTCCATTCACTTTGCTGAAGGGGGATGTCTCGCTTCAGGTTTTGGCGGGTAACTTGCCGCGCTCGTAGAGGTCTAGGTTTTCATTGCACAGGCTATCCACACGACCAGTGGAACGTCGGGTTTCATTTGCGGCTCTGTGAAACCCGGGGCTTCCAGATTATCTGTATTGTTCTGTGATGCTTATTACTTTTCTGTGATGTTGCATTTATCATACCTGGAGCGATTATTATATATTGATATATATACTAGTATATGTTGTATAAGTTTTGCACCCGCGCTAGCCCAGTCCCCGCTCTGTCGTTAGTTAAGTAACCTAACGGGTGATGATGGGACCCAGTGGCGAATGTGGATAGCATATACGTACATTTTATTTTCGTTCTTTTCTGGTGTGATTAATTGATGGGACTGTGTTGATTCTTATCAATGCAAGGAAAACAAACCTTTTATTTGATATTGTTGGAACCAAGATTTTTAAAACTGACATTACAGACGTTGGCTTTTGCTTTGCACAGCGGTATTCGGTTATGAATATCCAGCACCTCATTCGACGAGGCAAGGGCCGAGATCCCTTCATCGGGAGTGACCCCTTGGGCAGAAGTTTGCGTCAACGTAATAATTTCACTATAATCGATTACTTTTTGCTTTGCATCGTGGTATTCAGTTTGGAATATCCTGCACCTCATTCTACGGGGAAAGAGCCGAGATCCCTTCACCGGGAGTGACCTCTTTAGCAAAGGTTTTCGCCACTATATTTTTATAAAACCATTTGGATTCCTTCAACGATATCAAGTTCATTACGTTAAGGGTTTTTCGCCAAAAACCAGCCGTAGCCCTCCGTCATTTCAGATTAGTATTGCTTAGTATTCGTGCTACGTTTGTCGTTGCTATTCGCCGAGGCGTAGTGTGCGGTAGCTCTGTAATGCTTTTCTGTCGCATGGATATGTGGATTGGTTAGGACAGTCATACGACTTTGTTGATTATTCGTCAAGGGTCGTGCGGGTGGGTTTAACGCAATCAAGATAATGACGGGTTGAACTTGACTGGGACCTTTTGATTTGTTGATTATTCGTCAAGGTCACTTGGGTCCTAGGGGTAAAAATCACATCGGGAGTTTCAAATATACAGGAAACTTGTCAGGCTTGCGCATTCCTTCTGGAGTGTGGTGACTTGAGTGGCTTCCATCAAGTTATCATGCGATGATAGTTGGATCCCGATTCCCACTGATGAGTTAGTTTACTCCTCGGGTGATTCCGATTAATTCTTCTTTCAGGTTTGGAGGAGATTTTGAGAATACAGTGGGAGACATTCAGGTTTGAGTGCACGCAGAGTGTTTTCTTTTCTCTCTCTCTTTGACTGCGACCATGACCCGACCCTAGACTACAACTCAGTAACCATGTTAACCGAACTTTCTTAAAACGCTGGCTTTTGGATTGTCTGAGTTGCATACATCATTTCCACTCCTTCTCTTACCCTTTGCATTTCTCCAGAACACCCCATATCACTACGAACATCCAATTCCATTAGATAAATCCATCGTATGGTTATATACGAACTCGAAGGAACTTTTTCGAGGATGGATTCTGGTTCAGGAGAAATAGGAATAATGATTATTCAGTTGTCTTTTATCATCACCTTCTCTCAGGTTGCGAGTACTCCTAGGATTAGGAGAGTACACCTATTATGCTAATTGGATAGTCTTCTTCCAAACCATAGGCTGGTGCCGAACGGTAGGGAAATAAGAAAACCATTTAGTCTAAAGGGGTGTACAGAAGGTAATGACTAAAGACAAATAAAAGTGATTTGGAGAGATGGCAAAGAAATATACGGTTACAGTCGTGAATCTGATAATGGAAGAGGCATTACTACGAACACCCGGATACCACTTTGAAACATTTTCATGTTTCAGTTTCACTATGCGTTGTTAATTGAAAACTAATTTCCCAATTAGGACTTTACTCCAGGGTATGTATTTACCAGGTATGATTCTCACATCTGTATGGTTTTACAGATGATGAGTGTGAGTAAGTTATTAGGAATTAGGTGATCATCCTCATTATATCGGAATTCGTTGTAATTGGTGATATTTGAGAAAATCGCCTGGGTGCAGTTTTCAACCTACGACGCACAGGATTTGAGCTATTCAACTCAGCGGATTTATACAAAGTATTGTATGTTGTCCAGTGTCCATTAGGACAAAGGGGTTGGTCCTCGTACTATATTCTGTTTACTTGTGACTTCTCAAGTTTTGGACAAGTGTTTCAAAGAAATATAAGGTCCAAGTTTGAGAAGTTATAGGTACAAGAATAAAGTAGAGAACCAGATGTCGCAAGTATCGGGATTCTTCAAGGTAATCGAAGATGTAGATACTTATATGAGGTATTCAGTTGATAGTAATGGTTTTGAGAAACTTGATTCTCTTTCAGGTTACTCATAATTGGATGCAATCCTAAGTTGAGTAATGTTGATCGGACTCTCTCCATTTAGTTGATATGCACTGGAGACAGCTGCATGATTTTGAATCTGGTTCCAATTAAATTAGTGCCTTTGTTTTCTATATAGGATATATATAGAATCAATTTATATCTTAACGATGTTAAGGTATAGGGAGTTGTCCGGCTGATGCTTAAAACCAGAATCCGGATAAACTCAAGGCACGTTTCAGTAATGGCTGTTTGTGGGTTATCCCGGGTTTTGACGAGGGTTAACTTTCTACCATTAGGAAGATCAATATTTATATTGTTCTTGACTCGCCACAGTTTTAGTAAAATGGATTTTTTCAGAAAACATAAGTGGGAGTATGGTAGAACTGGAGGTTATTCCAGAACCGCAAACGATTACTGAAAATTTAATGGGACCTAAAAATTCAATCAGGTCTGACATTCCATTAGCCACTCCGCAGATATGGTGGGTAACCCCAGGCACCCGAGAGGTACTCCGGTATTCTCAAGGACGGTAACAGGGAGGTTCTTGTTTATCCATACTTGCCATTGCTGCTGTTCCAGACTATGAGACACGGCAAGAGTATGAGTATAGCGTCGTTCTAAATGAGCTTTAGAAGTGTACGTGTATATGATTCTGTCAGAGGGTTGTTATAGTCAGTGGGAGCAGCGGAAGTATAGTGGACAAGTAGCTTGTGTCTATTTATAGACTAAAACAGATATAGCGGAAATAGATCATCTAATTTTTGATGTGACAGTCATAAGCTTTGACTTCATCAGAATAGAGGATGGATCTATTAAGAAGGTAGTAGGGTGTGATGTCCTGGTATTTGGATGACATACACATAATAGGAAGTAAAATTCCTATACTACGATAGGTTATACTGTGGTTGTCACACAGTGGTTTTTTCACATAGGATATGGATATTATATCAGGCATTCTGGTTACTAGATCTATAGTTTTAGATCTAGATTTAGGTAGTTTCCCAATCTGGGCACTTAGACAATATTCTAAAGATATTTAGAATGGACGACTCCTGGTATGGTGGTTAACCTGCAAGTAATGGAGTCACCCTCTCTAAAGGTGTCTTACAGACTAAAGGGGAGAGGGGTGTGCATGATTGGCATATCACTTGCTTAGGCAATTGAGTCAATCATGAGATGTCAAGTACCACACCAGATATTGTTTTTGCACTTGATGCAATAAATTGATATATTAATCAAATCCTGGAGAAACGTTAGGAAGCAGCTTATAGAGCATTAGTAAATGTTCTAAGGATTTGATAACGGCAGACTCTTTCGGGAGACGGTTATCATTCCAGGCTTCCAAGGTGACCTGGATGACAGAGTGATTGTCAGATATATTGTTTTCCTTCTGACGAGGGGAAGTATTTTGGACAGGTGGTCCAAGCCGATACTGAAGGAAGCATGGCGCAGGATACTGATTAAATTCAGTTGATGATACAGTCTAAGAGGTTTACTGGATTTGGAGTTCATTTATGAACTGGGTCCCATCAGATATCCAGACATACTCTAAGACAGGTGTTGCTCATTTCGGGAGATGGTTTTCTCCGCGAACTTGAGATTAAGAGAGACATAGAAAAAAAACATCAGGGCGGATCCACTCACTGAGGCTATTTCTCGAACGCAATAGTTTTACAAACGAGCTTTGTGAAATTGATTAGTAGAGGAGTTGGATGTTCGGTATCACACGGGCTGTGAGTATGCGACATCGCAATAATTAGCCTTAAGTGCAAGTGGGAGATTGTTGGATATAGTGCCCTCGAAGTCAATTATTGGATCGCGGGTACGTGATTGCAATGATTGAGAAAGGAACTATACCGGTAGGACAGTCTTACTCGAGATGATAGTATGCTATCTGGTTTGTCTTTATCATAGAGCCCATAGGATTCTTGCTTGACAGCCAGCAGTATGATGACGATCATATACGTGGGAGCTGGGGTCTATAAGCACATCCTTAAAGTGTCCCTAGTCGTGGGAGTTTCGAGACTGGGCATCGATACTCCGATAGTAGACTAGTGTATACAGTTCGGGACCCCGACGAGGGGCGGTGGCCGGTCTCACAAGCCACTGGTGTTAGTTAGTTCACCTAAGATGTATACAGGTGCTCATTCGGTTATAAGTACACCGGACAGGACTCGCCGGGAACCTGCTAGTTGGTATTATACCTATTGTCAGATAGCAGTTCCCAGGTGACATGTGTACAGGTTAGTCTGTCGACCTGAGATCGTCATTTGTCTCGTGTGAGTTCCCACTGTGCTTTGATTACTACCCTACCACGGCTCAAAAGAGTCGTGCAAACAGGTTTTAGTTGGGTACAATCCCGAGCCATATAGAGGCAGTGAGCGGATCGTCGGGGATTCGTCTCTCCCGGTATTGGGGGTTGATGCGCAGTGCACGGGTGGCCATCACCAGAAAACCTTGGCCAAGGTAGTCGAGAATTACCGATCTAGGATCGGTAGTTTCTCAGGTGGTGATGGGCTTCATACCGACACGAATTATCGCGTTAGTAGAGGTCTGACTTTATCCACCCCCCTAGACTCGATATGCGATACTCATTGACGAACAGACCGGACTGTACGGATATTGTCACTGTTAGGCTCAGTAGGGTTCCTGGATGAGTTCGCTCATCAGTTTCCCTTTCATTCAATACATAGGCAACCGTTACGTACAGCTAGTATCTCTGACGTGCTTGTGGTTATACCCAGTGCCAGTGTATTGATGAGTCATTAGAGTCCCCCACAGAAAGTTTCCCAAGTTCGGGCGAAACGTTGTAGAGACTGTATGGTCTTATGGCAGGGTTCGAACATACACGTGCACGTGTCATGATTCGGACGGATAATACTAGCGGGCTTTGGTTTAAGCCGGATTCTAGTATTAAATTGTGTAGAAATATTTTTGTCTCATTGCATTCGTATTCGGTCGGAATACAAATGCGGGTATGTATTTACAGTTGAGGTGTAATTCTGTAATTCGTTACGGGATTACTTTTGAAGTTGCCAATTTTTCTTCACCCGATTAAACATTAGCTTTAATGTTTAATTAATGGATATTTTTCTTAGCTTTGTTTTTGGGCCAAAATTCATTCATATCCTTCCTTGAAATTTCGTGAGCAGTGCGCAATTTTTGAGCTTGGGCTTTTGTCTTTGATGAGTCATTGGTGTGCTGGCATTGCTTGGGATTTTGTGGAGGCATGGGCAGCATGGCTTTTTGTTTTGTGAGGGTGAGTGTGTTGTTGTTTTCCTTGAGTGGTTTTCTATCAATTCTAACACTCACCACTTGATCACATTACCTCCCCACTTCAATTAGAAATTTACATTGAGCAAATTTTCGCAGCGAGCAAGTGTGCAGCCAACATTTTTTTCCTTCACATGAATTCAACAGCCCATTGTTTTTCTACACAAGCAATTTCATTTGCTCACAATTTTCAGTTGGCAACTTCTTTTTCTTCCACCTAAGGCATTGGGTCTTTTGAGACAAAGTATTCTACACTCTTTCTATTTCAATTTTGGACATGTCGGCTAGCAAACTTCATGTCCGAGTTGTCTCGGTTTAGGGGCGGGAGCCCATATAAAGATTCATCGACGTGGTGCCATTTTGACGAGGAGACCGGAGGGAGAACTTCGTCGGGACAGCGGCAAGGAGCTAGGCAGAGATTGAAGACCGAAGGACATGGATCGATCGGTATAATCTCTAAACTCACTTTGTAGAATGCTAGATAACGGTTAATGGAACGATCCGGGTATTGGTTGCGGTTACGTCAAGTTTTGATAAAATTTTTGTTCCGCATTTGGCGTCGGATTGACGGCCGGGACGCTGCCGCAACCCAATAATTTGTTGTTAACTAGTTGTTGTTATTTCTTTTCTTATTCTCTTTTCTTTTCTTCTTCTTATCCGTATTATTTCCAAGCGATGATACTCAACGGAGTTCCTTAGTAAGGTGAGGACCCAAGAGTTAGCTTGCTTCACTTGTAAAACCGTATTTTTCTCTTTTCTTTCTTCTTGTTTTGTTTTCTTTTCTTTTATGATGTGTGAATAATTTCCTCCTTGTTAAGGCTAAGGAAGGTGGTATGAGCGATGGAGAAATCCCTTGTGTTTCTCTTCGCCAAACATCTTGAAACGAAGCCTGACCAAACAAACGCAACCCTCTCACTTAGGTGCGCTATACGTGACATGTAGTTGCGAGCTAAGTCGAGAAGTCCTTTAAGTGCACTACAACGTGACATGTAGTTCTGACTTATTTGGATAAATGGTTGCGGGTGTTTGGCCGAGGGTTGGAAATAAGCGTATTTAGCGGATGGACAAGGGGCACTAGCAATGGATTTAGCGTTGAAAAGATTGCTTAAACTCGCAAATCCCATTCCTATGTCCTCCTAATTCCCGCTACTTTCGATTATCCCAACACCGTTTTAAGAATGGCAAAAGACAAGCACAAGACTAATCCTAACTCTACTAACAGACCTTAACCTTAACAAGCTTATTTGAACATAAATACGAATACTTAGGATAGAACTGAACAAACATATACACATTCTTTATTGACTCGTCTAAAACACAAACGGACATACAACCATCTCCCTGTGGATCGACCCGTGCTCAACCGGCTAGCTGCGAAGCGACACCGTCCTGATCGCGGTTATAACTTTAGAACTTTGAACATCCGACACACCAAAAACGTGCGATCAGCCGACTACGTCCTCCATGAGATCCATGAAGGGGTCGGCAGCGACACCAAGGGGCCCGAACCTTAATCCAGAAGGCATTACTCCAGGGGTACTACTGGCCAACTATTCATGAAGACGCCCAGAAGCTCGTCAGGAGATGCAAAAGTTGCCAACTCCACGGAAGCATACCTCGCCTTCCGGCTACCGAGCTGACCGCACTGACCTTCCCGTGGCCGTTCGCCCAGTGTAGATTGGACATGATAGGCCAGTTCCCTACCGGTGCGGGCGGGCACAAATATGTCCTCGTCGTGGTAGATTACTTTACAAAGTGGATCGAGACCGTCCCCATCAGGAAACTGGATGCCTCCATGACCATCAAGTTCCTGCAGAACAACCTGATACTCTGGTTCGGCATCCCGAGGTGTATCATCACCGACCACGGGACGAACTTCGAAAACGAGAAAGTGAAGGACTTCTATAATGAATATCATATCCTCATGAAGTTTGCCGCGGTCGCACATCCCCAATGCAAAGGGCAGGCCGAAGTTGCTAACCGAGACGTCCTCTGAGGTCGCCGGACCCGCCTAGAAGGACGCCAAGACAGTTGGGTCGAAGAATTGCCCCAGGTCTTATGGGCCCTGCACACGTCAAGGAAGACCCCTACCGGGGAAACCCCTTTCAGCCTCTGCTACGGGACCGAGGCAATGGTCCCAGCGGAGATCGGGCTACCCAATCACCGGGTCGAACACTTCGACGATGAAGCCAACACCACGGCACTACGGATCAACCTGGACATCTTGTTGGAGAAACGAGACCGGGCTCAGATCAGGGCTGCCGCCTATCAGCAACAAACTGCCCGATACTACAATGCGCAGGTCAAGCGTCGCCCCTTCAAGGCCGGGATCTGGTCCTGCGGTGGAACGAGTTCGTCGATCAAGGCAGGCTACATAAGTTTTCCCCGAAATGGGACGGTCATTTCCTCGTTTCCGTCAAGCTACACCATAGAGTGGGACGTCGTGAACAACTCAATCGTTTACTTCGTTCACTTGCCTCGCTTACTCAGAGGCAGCTGATTCTGATGTATATGCTCACGTCCGTCAAGCTACACCATAGACTAGGACGTCTGTTACCTGGTCCCAAAAGGTACCAATGCCCATAAGTGGGAATCCGAAAGGTGCTTCACGGCGGAGCCTACCGCTTACAGGACGCAGACGGGCACAAGTTTCCACGGCCTTACAACGCTGAGAAGCTCAAGCTGTACCAGTAAAGTGAATACCTACGAGTGTGTACCTCTCCTTTCACAAAGACAATGTTAATTTTTCTAAAAAGTCCTTTTCATTCAAACAACAATGAGGGAACGCTAGAACATTGCAAAAGAAGAGTCTTATTAATTCAAAAAGGTACTATAGGCTCCTCAACCTTACAGAAAAAGAGAAGGTTACAACAAAGATGGAACGAGATCAAGGAAATACTCCTGGTGATACTCAGAGTAGATTTCCCATAGCCGGGCCCTCGCAGGCATAGCCCGCTCCCACCGACGTAGAGCACGGACCCGGGATGCCACAGAAGCACCCGACGTGCCGCCCTCTGAGCCTTAGTCCACGATGTACTTCATCTTGAAACACTCCAGGATGAGAGCGAAGGATCGATCGTGCCTGGCCTTCGAGATGAGGCCGAACAGGAAGATCGAACGCACCTTATCGAGCGCTTCGTCCAGAAGCTCCTCAGTGAAGGGGTTATCTAGACCCAGGGACCTCCTCCAGATCGCGTACATCAACATCTAAAGCAGGGACGACCGCCGAGGGAGAAGCCGGCCAAAGTGGTCCTCTAGGCGTTGAACCACTCTCCGGTACCCATCCTCGGTCAGAGATTGGTCATACCAAGCGACATCATCAAAGGAGATGATCTCTTCGATCAAATACACGTGCTCAGTTATCTCAAAGAAAGCGATGCCGGAGGAACTGCCATCACCCTTTCCATTTATAACCCTAAGCAAATCTTCAAGGGCCCGGATTCTCGCGCATGCAGGCACGAATCAGGAAACCGGATGCCGCCACGACCATCAAGTTCTTGCAGAACAACCTGATACTCCGGTTCGGCATCCCGAGGTGTATCATCACCGACCACGGGACGAACTTCGAAAACAAGAAAGTGAAGGACTTCTGCAATGAATATCATATCCTCATGAAGTTTGCCGCGGTCGCACATCCCCAATGCAACGGGCAGGCCGAAGTTGCTAACCGAGACGTCTTCCGAGGTCTCCGGACCCGCCTAGAAGGACGCCAAGGCAGTTGGGTCGAGGAATTGCCCCGGGTCTTATGGGCCCTGCGCACGTCAAGGAAGACCCCCACCGGGGAAACCCCTTTCAGCCTCTGCTACGGGACCGAGGCAATGGTTCTAGCGGAGATCGGGCTACCCAGTCACCGGGTCGAACACTTCGACGACGAAGCCAACACCACGGCACTACGGACCAACCTAGACATCTTGTTGAAGAAACGAGACCGGGCTCATATCAGGGCTGCCGCCTATCAGCAACAAACTGCCCGATACTACAATGCGTGGGTCAAGCGTCACTCCTTCAAGGCTGGGGATCTGGTACGGTGGCGGAACGAGTTCGTCGATCAAGGCAGGCTGCATAAGTTTTCCCCGAAATGGGACGGTCCTTTTCTCGTTTCCGAGGTGCTTCCCGGCGGAGCCTACCGCTTACTGAACGCAGACGGACGCAAGTTTCCACGGCCTTACAACGCTGAGAAGCTCAAGTTGTACCAGTAAAGTGGATATCTATGAATGTGTACCTCTCCTTTCACAAAAACAATGTAAATTTTTCTAAAAAGTCATTTTCATTCAAACAACAATAAGGGAACGCTAGAACATTGCAAAAGAAGAGTATTATTCATTCAAAAAGATACTATGGGCTTCTCAGCCTTACAGAAAAAGAGAAGGTTACAACAAAGGTGGAACGGGATCAAGGAAATACTCCCGGTGATACTCGGAGTAGATTTCCCTTAGCCGGTCCCTCACCGCCATAGCCCGCTCCCACCGACGCAGCGCACGGACCCAGGACGCCACAGAAGCACCCGACGCGCCGCCCTCTGAGCCTTGGCCTACGATGTACCTCATCTTGAAACACTCCAGGATGAGAGCGAAGGATCGATCGTGTCTGGCCTTCGAGATGAGGCCGAACAGGAAGATCGAACGCACCTTATCGAGCGCTTTGTCCAGAAGCTCCTCAGTGAAGGGTTTATCCAGACCCGGGAACCTCCTCCAGATCGCGTACATCAACATCTGAAGCAGGGACGACCACCGAGGGAGAAGCCGGCCAAAGTGATCCTCTAGGCGCTGAACCACTCTCCGGTACCCATCCTCGGTCAAAGATTGGTCATACCAAGCGACATCATCAAGGGAGATGATCTCTTCAATCAAATACACGTGTTCAGCCATCTCAAAGAAAGCGATGCCAGAGGAACTGCCATCACCCTCTCCATTTATAACCCCAAGCAAATTGATTGATTCTAGATTTTCGGATCGTATTTTGAAATGTAATCACAACCAAAGAATTTATAACCGCAATCAATTAACGGTGTCGATGTAGTTTCGTTAATGAATACGGATCGTCCACTGAGATGCGTGTACTTTAGATGAGTCGAAATGAAAATATAAAAGAAATTCAAGAAAGTAATTCGAGATTTAATTGAGTTGTCATTTCAAGAAAATCAAGAACATATTCAAGAATTTAAAAATCAAGAAAGTGTCCAATATCAATTTGAATTATCAAGAGTATGAAGAATAGCTTGTAGGATTCGATCAAATTAGTAGCAATGATGAATCTAACAATGACTTATCTTATCTATTGATGAATTGTAGCTAGGACGATGGTGATGAATGAAGATTAGGGATCTGTGGAAGAAGCTAGGGTTTCTCCTTCTCTATCACTTGTCTTTTTATTGATCATCATTCGGATCTAGCCTTTAGCAAAGATAATCATCAATTATTTGATCCCTAATTTGCAAAGAAATTAGTAAGAATCTGATCTCGATCCAAAATAGGTCATTGATGATTTTTTTCCTAAATTTCACAAATCTCATAAGACTTAAGATTAGTATTAGGATTTTATCATCACTTGATCTACTTATTCTCTCGAATCCTTTACAAGCGGAGATTTCACTCACATATTATGAAAATTAAAGAATCAAGAACGAAGAATTTCATAATGCAAGAATGTAAAGAAAGCGAGAATTACAATTATCACCTTTATTAAATCTCTTTCAAATTACACCTCTCAATTTGAGTTTACAAAACTAGCTCTCGATCGCACCTTTGAAAGGGAATTTGTCGTCGATCTTTGCTCGGCTCAATCTTCGTGAGTTGTGGATCGTCGCGGATCTCTTGATCTTGATGATAATCGGCGTTGCGATAAAGAATCTTCGATTGTTGCTTGATTTTGCTCTCAATGGATCTCGATTTTGAATTGGAATTTGATTTGGATTTTGTTTTGGATCAAGTTGTGTCACTAAACTTGTGCAATGATTTGGTTCAATATTCAACAACCCCTCACCATTAGATCTAGATCCTCTTTTATAAATCTCAAATGAATCTTCCCTCATAAGCTAGGTTGTTAGAGAGAGCCTTCTAGAATGAGCTTATTACAAGGAGCCTTCTAAAAGAAGGTTGTTATGCAGAGCCTTCCAGAAGAAGCCACGTGGTAATAAAGCGTCTTGAAAAAGCTCAGAGGTTAGAATGAAGTTTCTGGAGAGATGACATCATCGGCGCCCCCAACTCGGCCGCGGATCCACGGCAACTAGGCCGACTAGGCCGCGGTTCCGCGGCCATTTCGTAATCTTGATGCATCATCTTTCTGTGGTTGTTTTGTATTGGCATTTAGGTCTTCTTCTGATATCTGAAATCTTTTTATTACTTCTGAATCTCTGCCAGATTTGAATTCTTTGACTTGCTGCATTTTATCGGCAAATTTTTCAATTCCGGTTCTTTGACCTGAATAATTTTCTGCACACAATCTTGATAAAAAGTGTTGAGATATACAATATCATGCGTGAAATAATAAACACACAATTTCCTATAAAGAATGTTGAATACAACTATAACACGTGGTATTTAGTATTTTCCAGACAAACTGGTAATATGTGTTATATTTATATCAACTATCCTTAGATGATTAGAATAATGAGAAAATTGATGTGTTACAGATTGCATTATTTTCGACTGAACAAATTCCCCCAAACTTGATTTTGATCGTCTCGAGCAAACTTTTTTTATTCAGGTGAAGGAGAAAAGAAGAAGGGAAAGAAAAACTAACTAGCACACTTTCGTAGGCAACACGATTGCACTGAGCACGTGCAACAAGCCTTTAAATCTCTAGGTGTCCCTAGTTGGAGGAGTGTTGTCTCCTGAACCTTTTCAGCGGATTGCACCTACAAAATTCTATAATAAAAGGAAGACTGTGAAAGTTACATGTAAAAATAAGAATTATAAAAGAAAGACTTTGAAAATCAAAGTTTCCAACTACACTAGCTTTTCGGTTGTCATGAGCCCTATCTTAATAGTCATGAAAAGATATTAGAAATCACATCATCTCTCAATAAAACATCACCTTTATTCTTCATTCCTACCTTTCTTCCAAACACTGATCATATACCCCTACGTGTGTGTAAAGAACATCCATACACTCGAATAATTCAATTCAAGCTATCATACTCTTGTCCATCTACCTCGGTACTTCTTCATCGGTGAATATTTAGATGGATTTGCTCACACATTTTTCATACAACCGTTAATACTTCTTGAGGTACTAATCGACCGATTACTAAATGTGCTTGCTTATTAGGCGTATTAGTATTTTACTCGTCTTGCAACACCTAAGGCTTAGTAGTGACTCCCAAACCAGTTGGTCTAAGACACTGGGTGATGAAACACCCTCGCTATATTTTTTTTATGCTGCCTTGGTGATTACAAAACCAGTGTTCATTTTTCTTCACCATTTTATCTTTTATTGCTTCATTTATAATTTCCTTCGTGCTTTGGCTTTTAGACAAGAGCATTTCAAGGTATCCTCTACTATCCCGAGTTTCAAGACGTGTGTAAGTGCATATAGTAGGGTATCAACATTTAAATGTTTGGCTTCCAGAATAGGAACTATTTTTCAGACTTATTTTTATCCGCAGATTAGTGACTTCTTTCATCTTACTAACTCTTGGGACAATGGCTCATAACTATTTATTACTAGTTTCGTTTAAGAAAATATCTAACTTTCTTGGTTTTCTTAAATTTTTCCAATCTTTTAAATGTAATTTTTCACTTTCTAATCTTTTATTATCTTATTTATGTACACATTTTCTTTTATTATATGTTTTGTGCTTATGCAAAGTATGATGCAAAGTGATGCGTAGATAAGCACAAACCTCCCCCAAACTTGTTTACAACAGTGTCCTCACTGTTGCCATCTGTTAAATCTCAGAAATCTGTAAACTTAGGAGGAAAAATTTATTAACGGGGGACATGAAATATGATCGTGAAAATCCTCCCCCAAACTTATTTTTGGCCCACAATTTTGAGGACATCTTTTATTTTCAAGAGCCAAAAATACACTCCCCCCCCCAAACTTGAGTTAAACAATATTATGCATTTTAAGATCATAAGAGGGAGGGGGTAAAGTTATTTGGTCAATATAAGGCTTTACAAAGACCAAAAATTAATACCAACCATTCAAAGATTTGATCAATGTAACGTATAGGTCGGTGAAAGAACATGTTGTATAGAGTCAAGAAGTAGGGAAGAAATAAGTGGTGTGATGGAAAGGGTTTGAGTCTTAAATTATAGAAATGAAAGAATGAGGATGAATCACGGCGAGAATGTGAATGATTAGGAATGAGTGGAACATTTGCATTCTCATATCGTATAAGAAGGAATGGTGGCGGTTCAACTTCTATAGGTGGAGCTTGATTAATCACAAAATCCGTGTCTGTTAGGAATACGAGTTTATCATCGAAAATTTCTTCGAAACTTTCATCGATATATCGAAGAATAATGTCGCTAAATGTTTCGCTAGAACTTGAAATATCAGATTGTGATTCATCAACACTCGCTAACATTACAGGAACAAAAGAAGAACCTGAGAAAGTAGAAGGTGAAATGGGTAAACAAATTGGTGTATCGAGGATCGCTAAACCAGATTTAGGAGATGTAGGATGAATTTTGGTCTGCTGTTCGGTTATATCAGTATTATCAACTTCAAGATGCATTTGGGATTCGGGAAGATTAATTAAAGGCTCGAGATGATGACCATAAGGAAGTGAAAGGAGCTGATGAATTGGTGGGACAAACTCATCCAAAATTTCAGGTACATCAATCAATATATCCCCAACGTCAATTTTCTCATTCAAGTGAAAGTTAGAATTCTCAAACACCTCATTAAAAGTTTACTTTTCAATCAATTTAGGTTCAAGAGTGGAAGTGTAGAGATCACAAGGATTTGGCATGGTTTCACTTGAAATGGACCCTTCACAGTCGGGTAAATCAAGCACTGCAAAGTCACACAACTTCTAATACATTCTATCTTCAATTGATTAATCATTTGGTGTACTCGATGAATCTGTGAAACTGGAGTTGTGGATTTCAGTTTGGAATGGGAAGGTTTGATTAGGAAGGGTGTACAGTTTTCTCTCACTACCCAAATTCTCACTTTGTTCTATGGCCATATTAGACATTGAAAATTTTTTAGCTGGTTCGGAACTAGTTGCTCTTTCATATTTAGCCATGCTCCCCTTCCATTCCTCTTTGATGCGGTTCAACATCACTATACCTTCTTCTAGTTTCCGCTCAAGACTAGACTTGGGTTGATAAGGGTTTCAGGATAAGATTGAAATTCTTATGGATAAGTAAAACTCCCAAATGATTGGTTAGAATGAGTGTCTAGGGAAGGTGTAAAAGTCGGATAGGATTGATAGAAATTGAATGGTTGTGAAAATTGGGCAGGAATAGGATCAACATTATGATAAGAAAAATATTGATATTGCTTGGTTGGTTGGCTATTTTCAATAGACATCATATATGCCACAAACCGATTATGAAATTCTTCTTTGAAAAGTGGTGGTGATGGTTGATATTGGTCTGGATTGAAACTTTGACCTTTAGCCCTAGCTAAATGCTCAGCAATGGACATGCGTCTAGAGGCATCCTTACTCGGAGTATCAATTGAAACAGATGTAGAATTTAGATATGGTTGGTAAGACCTGAACTGAGGTGGCCAACTGTTTCTACCCGCTTGTTCTATCCAATCTCTTAAAGACATAGGAGAGTCGGATGGTATACCGAAGCGATTACGAATACAAGAAATATCTGGTTGTGGATAGCAAAGCTCGGCAAGACTTCATCTGTTTGGGTCACCCATTATAAGAAGAGAAGAGGGGAAAAAAGGTAAAAACGAGAGAAAATAATTGGTTTGTTTTGAAAAACGACGGATTTATGAAAATTCACAAAAAAATGCACAAGCAACCCTATATCTAATGGTCACCTAGGTCAAGTCACTAGACTGCTCCTAGACTTCCAGAAGACAAATCGCAGAATAAATCCTCTACTGCCTCTTTATCCCTTCTGTGATCAGGTAAGTGCCAGGTAAGTGGGAGGTTCTCCACTACGTAAATAGTGGGCCTAATTAAGTAATCACTTGCCTTAGACACACTTGTCTTAGACACCACAAAAGAAATACGGATAAGCAATAGATTACCCACAACCTTCTTCTGTCCTAATTGAGCGCGACGGTCCTTAAAGTCTTGTCTAGATATTTTTTAGTTAATGAGGGTGATGCGGATGCTGGTTTTGTGATTTCCAGGGATTAGGAAGGGTAATGAAATCCCCACCCAATCTGAATTTGGTCTTTGCCCCTTAATTTCCGTATTAAAATATGCAAACAACCAATTTCAAGAAACGCAACAGATTTTTATTTTAGCGGCGCTGTTTTTGCAAAGAATCCTGCAGAAAATGGTTATTGGATAAGATCAGAGAGAAGATGAGAGAACAGAGAATATACCACAGAAGTTTGGAACAATGAAACGCCTAAACGGCGGCGGAACGGCCGCAAAAACCTGCCGTTAGCCGCGGATCCGCGGTGGAATGGAGGAATTAGAATTTCAAAATTTTCCTGTAGCTTCTTGTACTCCTCTGGAATTTGTAGATCTTCTCTGAATCTTGATCTCACTGTTACAATGATTCCAGATTCCCTCGCAAAAATACAAACACTGAACGTTAAGCACATGATGCGATTCTTGGATTAAAATTTGATGGAATAATAATTTTTCAACTCAAATTGCAAAAACGAACAAATTACGCACGCATCCCCGGCAACGGCGCCATTTGATTGATTCTAAAATTTCGGATCGTGTTTTGAAATGTAATCACAACCAAAGAATTTATAACCGCAATCAATTAACGGTGTCGATATAGTTTCGTTAATGAATACGGATCGTCCACTGAGATGCGTGTACTTATTCGATCTTGTTTTAGATGAGTCGAAATGAAAATATAAAAGAAAATTCAAGAAAGTAATTCGAGATTTAATTGAGTTGTCATTTCAAGAAAATCAAGAACATATTCAAAAATTTAAAAATCAAGAAAGTGTCCAATATCAATTTGAATTATCAAGAGTATGAAGAATAGCATGTAGGATTCGATCAAATTAATAGCAATGATGAATCTAACAATGACTTATCTATTGATGAATTGTAGCTAGGACGATGGTGATGAATGAAGATTAGGGATCTATGGAAGAAACTAGGGTTTCTCCTTCTCTATCCCTTATCTTTTCATTGATCATCATTCGGATCTAGCCTTTAGCAAAGATAATCATCAATTATTTGATCCCTAATTTGCAACAAAATTAGCAAGAATGTGATCTCGATCCAAAGTAGGTCATTGATGATTCTTTTTCCTAAAGTTCACAAATCTCATAAGACTTAAGATTAGTATTAGGATTTTATCATCACTTGATCTACTTATTCTCTCGAATCCTTTACAAGCGAAGATTTCACTCACACATTATGAAAATTAAAGAATTAAGAACGAAGAATTTCATAATGCAAGAATGTAAAGAAAGCGAGAATTACAATTATCACTTTTATTAAATCTCCTTCAAATTACACCTCTCAATTTAAGTTTATAAGACTAGCTCTCGATCGCTCCGTTGAAAGGGAATTTGTTGTCGATCTTTGCTCGGCTCGATCTTCGTGATTCGTGGATCGTCGCGGATCTCTTGCTCTTGATGATGATCGGCGTTGCGATAAAAGATCTTCGATTATCTCTTGATTTTGCTCTCAATGGATCTTGATTTTGAATTGGAATTTGATTTGGATTTTGTTTTGGATCAAGTTGTGCCACTCAACTTGTGCAATGATTTGGCTCAATATTCAACAACCCCTTACCATTAGATCTAGATCCCCATTTATAAATCTCAAATGAATCTTCCCTCATAAGCTAGGTTGTTAGAGAGAGCCTTCTAGAATAAGGTTGTTACAAGGAGCTTTCTAGAAGAAGGTTGTTATGCAGAGCCTTCCAGAAGAAGCCACGTGGTAATGAAGCGTCTTGAAGAAGCTAAGAGCTTAGAATGAAGCTTCTGGAGAGATGACGTCATCGGCGCCCCCAACTCGGCCACGGATCCGCGGCAACTAGGCCGACTAAGCCGCGGTTCCGCAGCCATTTCGTAAGCTTGATGCATCATCTTTCTGTAGTTGTTTTGTATTGGCATTTGGGTCTTCTTCTGATATCTGGAGTCTTTTTATTACTTCTGAATCTCTGCCAGATTTGAATTCTTTGACTTGCTGTATTTTATTGGCAAATTTTACAATTTCAGTTCTTTGACCTGAATAATTTTCTGCACACAATTTTGATGAAAAGTGTTAAGATATACAATATCATGCGTGAAGTAATAAACACACAATTTCCTATAAAGAATGTTGAATATAACTATAACACGTGGTATTTAGTATTTTCCAGACAAACTGGTAATATGTGTTATATTTATATCAACTATCCTTAGATGATTAGAATAATGAGGAAATTGATGTGTTACAGATTGCATTATTTTCGACTGAACACAAATCTTCAAAGGCCTGGATTCTCGCACATGGAAGCGCGAATCTTGGAAATTGCGGCAGCTAATCCAATGCCACGCCGCCATGTGGCGATACTAACGTGTCTTCACGAAACATTCCGCCTTCCCTCCCATACGTCCCTGACACATATCATCCCTGACTATTGCCCTTCCCAATGTCCACACATCTAGAGGGTCGAAAAATTCCCGTGCAACCGGGCGTCAACCCTGCTCGGTCCATCCTTAGCAAGCCCCTTACGGCCCCTCCCGCGTGAAGGATCGAAGCCCTCACCAAGAGGCAGCCGAGCAGCTACCCCGCTCGGCTATCCCTGGCTGGTAGCTCCCTACCCCACAACGCCTGGGATCAAAGCCTTCACCGAGAGGCAGCCGAGCGGCTACCCTTCTCGGCTATCTCTGGCTGGTAACTCCCTACCCCAACACACCAGGGATCAAAGCCCTCGCCAAGAGGCACCGGGCGTCAACCCTGCTAGGTCCGATCTTAGCAGGCCCCTTTACGGGCCCTCCCGAGATAAGGATCGAAGCCCTCACTAAGAGGTAGCCAAGCGGCTACCCCGCTCGGCTATCCCTGGCTGGTAGCTTCCCTACCCCAAAACTCCAGGGATCAAAGCCCTCACCAAGAGGCAGCCGAGCGGCTACCCTGCTCGGCTATCCCTGGCTGGTAGCTCCCTACCCCACAACGCCAGGGATCGAAGCCCTAGCCAAGAGGCACCGGGCAACAACCCTGCTCGACCATCCTTAAGGACCAAAAGCCCTCACCAAGAGGCACCGGGCAGTAACCCTGCTCGGCCTATCCTTAGTAGACCACTTACGGTCCCTCCCGCACTAAGGATCAAAAGCCCTCGCAAGAGGCAATCGGGCCCGCCCTTGCTCGGTTATCCCTGGCTGGTAGCTCCCTACCCTAAAAAACCAGGGATCAAAGCCCTCGCACAGAGGCACCGGGCAACAATCCTGCCCGGCCCGTCCTTAAGGATCAAAAGCCCTCGCAAGAGGCAACCGGACCCACCCTTGCTCGGTTATCCCTGGCCGGTAGCTCCCTACCCCAATAAACCAGGGATCAAAGCCCTCGCCAAGAGGCACCGAGCAGCTACCCTGCCCGGCACTATCCTTAGTAGGCCCCTTACGTCCCCTCCCGCACTAAGGATCAAAAGCCCTCGAAAGAGGCAACCGGGCCCGCCCTTGCCCGGCTATCCCTGGCTGGTAGCTCCCTACCCCAACACACCAGGGATCAAAACCCTCGCCAAGAGGAAATCGAGCAGCTTCACTGCTAAGTCCATCCTTAGCAGGCCTTGCACAGCCCCTCCCGCGCTAAGGATCGAAGCCCTCACCACGAGGCAGCCGAGCGGCTACCCTGCTCGGCCATCCCCGGCTGGTAATTCACTACCCTTACAACGCCAGGGATCGAAGCCCTCGCCTAGAGGCACCGGAAAGCTACCATGCTCGGTCCACCCTTAGCATACCTTACTGAGTCTTTCACGATAAGGAACATGACCTCACCAAGAGGCATCCGATCTATCTACGTCTGCGCGATCTCCACCTCGACTTCGGGGCCATGGAGATATTGTCTTCCCACCGGTCTTTGCACACTTGGCAAATGAATAGATTCAACTCGACACGTAATCGCTAGACGAAGAACCGGTACAAAACGAAGGCGGTACTGTGCGAATACAGGTGTTTACCGACAAAGAAAAATACGCGTGCAAACACAACTGCAAAAAGTTTTTATTCACAAAACCAAAAGTCTTTACAAAGGTATTATGGGCTCCCCAGCCTTATCAAATTACCCGAAGGCTTACAAAAGAGAGAGGAGGAAAAGCCGAAAAATTCGGGCCGCAAGCCCAGCCTAGACCTCGCCTCCCTCATCACCATCGGCCGGAGGCATGACCACTGAAAGTGGGACTCGAGCACGAAGCTCACCGTCGGCAAACTCCAGAAACTGCTCCTTGATGGCATCAAGAGCTTTGTTCCATGCAATAGCGGAAGCCTCGCCGAGGTCAACGTAAAACTGGTCCGACCCCTTGTAATCAGCCACCGCCTTTCTAGCTCGAATCTCGGCAACCTCCGCCGCCTGAAGCGCCGCCTCGGCATCCCACCTGCTGGCATCCTCGCCCTCTTCATAGCTGCAAAGCGATCGGCCAGTTCCACCAACTTCGCCTTAATGACTCGGTGGGACTCACTCAGGCGGTGATAAGACTCCCGGCACTTTGAAACGACGAGCTCCGCGGCGGCCGACCGAGCTTCAAGGACGGCTATCCTCTCTCTCTCCAGATGCAGCTCAAGTCGCAGATTCTCAGCCTCCGAAGAAGAATCTTCTGCTGGCCTCGCAGCATGGATAGCCCCATCGGCCTCCATACGAGTAACAAGGGCGCAGTGCGGAAGGACCTGACGAAAAACAGCAGAGAGACTCAGAGACACCCGAACTAAAGAAAAGGCGCTCGAAATAACACATGAAGGAGTACATACCTGAACTGCCTCCTGAGCGATAACCGCCATTTGGGCCCTCAGGGTCTCCCGCGGAATCTTGCCCCCGGCCGACTCCTCCATACCAGCAAGCAGACTGACAGCAACGGAAAGCCTCGACGGGACCACGAAATGGACGTCCTCCTCCTGCACAGGAATCCCCTCCGAAATCTCCGTCGGTGGCGCGCGCGAGACCATCCTTTTCCTCTTAAGAGGAACCCCGTCTTCGTCCTCTCCTGCGTCCCTCGTCTGGGGCTCGGGAACCCGTGGAAGCCTTTGGCCGCCGCTGGGACAATCATCGGGAGCTCATGACAAGGCAAATGGCCCCGCCGTCGGCGGCACATTTGGTGCGGGGCTCGGTTCAGCTGGAGGCACGGCCGCACCGCCGGCCCCCTTCCGGGACTGAGCACCGAGGGCACCAAGAGTCCTGGATCGATCCATTGGTCCTGCCGAAGGGAGAAGCAGACTCAACTCAGAAGGAGAAGAAAAAAAAGAAGACATCTAACCTGATGGAGAGAAGTCCTCGGGAACGCAGAAATCCGACCGAAAAAGGAGAGCGCCGAGCTTACAAGATCAAGAACGAGGAAAATATGAAGAGAGATGGGCCCTGAAGCAGACCCCACCTCTATTTATAGCCACCGGCGTCCTCATCCAACGGCGACAGTCGACTCCTACCAAAAACGACTCTTCGCATTCGACGACCACGATCGCTCCACCTGTCGCACGCGCATTGGCCGTATCCCATCAGACGCCAGAGGTTTGCAGCCCGTCGCGTTAGCCAACCAGCACCCGACACGTGGTCTGTCGCTTTAGCAAAAGTACGCACGATTCGGCGCACCCTCTTTAATGCAAAGATCTCGCCCTGATTCGCTGGCATCATCCAGAAAATACGACAAATTACCCGGGGACACGCCCGACGATATTTTCGAAAAGGAGCTCACCTCGGGTGACCCGGCAGACCACTCTTGACTCGAACCGTCAGCTGGTCGGGATGAGAGTGGGGGGCTAATGATGATGCTCGATATCGGTGATCTCCCAGATCATGACACGTGGCAGATGACGTGTCCCAGAGCATGCAAGAAAAGACCTACAGTAGCCGACCAGACCACTCCTATGCCCATCCTACGAACAAACGCCGGCTCACTTCCGAGCCCCCGGTACAATTGGCCTCCTCGGCCTCACAGCTCGTTTCCGGCCTACCGCAGAACCAAGATAGCTCGGCTCTCCCACTCGTCCGCGAGCTCTCCCGCCGAGGTCATCTTCCTCGGTCTCACCGACTGACCAACGGCACCGCTTACAGACGCAACCTCCATCCCGCGAATCTCGTCATGCGCGAGATATCCGCCGGCCACATTCCACGCCATCACGATCCCCCATTAACGAGCCTGTCTCGCCATTAATGAGAGATCCCACTTATCACGCGGGCGTGACGTCGAGAGCGTAACGACCGGCGTGAATCTCTCGCCTGCCCTGCCTGCTGCCACCGCTATATAAACCCCTTCTTCAGACGGTCCAAGTAAGCCGTTTTTACTCCACTAAGCCGTTACTCTGCTCGGATCTCTAGTCTAACTTGATCGTCGGAGGGTCCTCGGTGGTACAACCACTCCGGGACTTCCTTGCAGGTAGCTCGGCAACCACAACCTCAAACTCATTGAGATCTACACGCTTCAGGAGCCAGCTTCCAGATCCAATATCAATCATCCATCGCCGCCATCAGCAGATCAACGAAAGTAACATCTTGGCGTGTTCCAGGTCACGTCAAGAAGCTTCAATTTTGATTACAGCTGATTGTAAAGCTTAGGTATAGTTAGGTTACACTTTGCTCAGTTTACTAGGCCTCAATTTTCCAAATAAAACACTTAATTTAAGAGCACCATTAGCATAACATATATACTGGTTAGAGGAAAAGATCTTAATATTACACACAAACAAGAATTTGTGAGAGAGAGAAAAGATCAAAACTAACAAAAACCTCTCTTTATCTTGCAACAGCCAAAGCCAATGTATCCGCAAACCCCGATGGCCTCATCGTCATGCTCAGAAACAAGCTCTCCATATCAAGAACCAAATCTGAAGTTGTCGCTCCATCAAATCCCTGCCATTTATTCAAAGCCTGAGGCAATGTCATATCCAAATCGATCCCATAGCTCTCCTCTGATTCTAACTCGACTGGCTTCCAAATCTCCGAAATCGAAGTCAACACATTCACAACATAACCCATGTCGGGCCTTTGGTGGGGCTCACGTGCACAGCAGTGGCCCACAAGCTCTGCTACTGTTCCGATGCTCGTTAGGGTTTCTTGATCGTTAGGATGGATACTGAGGTTGGGATCAATTATGATGGATTTTTGGAAGTTTTTCTGGTTTTTGTTGATTTGCATCCTGCGGAACCATGTGACTGAGTGTTGGCTTTCTTCAGGTTGGGTTTCATCGAGGGCTTTTCGACCCGTTTTTAGCTCCATTAAGATCACTCCGAAGTTGTATATACATCGGCTTTGGTGGTCACACCACCCGTCACTGGAAATGATTTTTTTTTTGTGGGAAAAATGATTAGTTTTATACAAAATATAAATTTGGAGATGAAAAACACTACTAGATATTAGGTGATAAACTTTTAGTTGAAGTATTGTGATATGCCTATGAATGAAACGATCAAGATAGTAGCATTGGCTAAATTTCACTAGTAGCATTGGCTAAATTTCACTAAACTACCCTTAACTTTGCGCTATCATGTACAATCCTACTCAAGGGATAAATCTCCTGATCAAAGTAACAATCTATTAAGGACCATCGAATTACCTGCATATTCGGGTGCAAGGTATCTGAAAGTTCCAGCGAGTCTTGTCTCAACAGAGCAACCCTTTCCATCAGGCACAAGCCTCACGAGCCGGAAATCAGCGACTTTCGCCTTCATATCATCCCCGAGCAAAATATTCGACGGCTTCAGATCCCTATGAATAAAACTCTGATTTCCCAAGCTGTGCAATTACTCGACTCCTCTAGCAACTTCCAATGCAATGCTCAACCTCTGCTTCAACTCCAATGGCTTCAACCCTTCTTCTCTCCAATCAAACAAATGGCAGCTTAAAGCATAGTCACATAATTCACGAATTATTCGCCGAATTCACGAATAATGCGCGAATTTTTTATCAGACGAATTAATCTCCGAATTAATCGTCATTGCCGAACTGGCCGAATAATTCGCGAATTATTCCCGAATAATTCAAAAAACAGCGAATAATTCAAAAAACAGCAAATAATTCATAAAATCAAAACCCAGCGTCTCATATATTAATTTATTGCTCGAAATCCTTCCCGAATATTTCCCGAACAGTTACCGAATCTTTCCCGAATACCTGCCGATTTTTTCCGAATAGTTCTCCGAATCCGAATTTTCGACCTCGCCGAATTATTCCCGAACGACGAATTTGTGACTATGGCTTAAAGTCCCCTGCGGCATGTACTCGTATACTAACAGCCTCTCGCTCCCGTCTAAACAGTACCCGAGTAAAGAAACGAGATTCCGAAGCCAAACTTTAGTCAATACCGCAATCTCCGATTTGAACTCGGCTAAACCTTTAGAGTCCATTATGCCCAGATCCATTCTTTTTAAGGCGATTTCGTGCCATTGTATAGCTCTCCTTTGTATACGGTCCTGAACCCACCTCGGCCTAAAATGTTGGCCTCGCTGAAATTGTTGGTTACGTTTCTGAGCACTTGGATTGATATCACATGATTATCACCTAGGGCCGATGTTTTCTCGGTTATCGACTAAGGATGTCACGACCGTGATCTTGTTAGCATCTTGATCAGATCCAAGATTCTTTTCATGGTTTGGGCTCTGAACTCGACCAAAATGCTTTTGCCTTCTCTAATAAAAGAGAAATCCCAAAAGGACTAGAAGCGAAATTCCGAACACACTACCTAAAACCATGAAAAGAACCTGCAGTAACTCCTATGCCGCCGCCGCTTCTCTTATTACAACCATTTTGCGATGACTTCGAGCTCGAATTACCCGAGGTAAACACATCCATTCCAATGTTCGGGTTTCCATCGATCTTCAACAACACATTCTTACTAAAGCTAGGAACTTGCCCATAAAGATTATTGTTTGACAAATCCAACTCCTTCAACGAACTCAATTCCGAGAGGCTCTCCGGAATTGTACCAGTAAAGATTATTACCCCAAAGCAGAATCCTCTGCAATTTCGGAAACAGACCAAACTCCGCAGGAACACTCCCATTCAAACCCAACCTCTGAAAATTAACAACCGTAATATTCCCATCGCCGCCGCAAGTGATCCCAAGCCATCCATCACAAGGGCCATTCCCTTTCCAACTCTCCGCAAACTTGATCGGATAACCAAAACCCTTCGCAATTAAAAGCAGAGCATTCACTCTCCCATCACACTCCCCAGGCTTACTAAGACAAAAGCTCTCTGTTTCAGGATGTACATCCAAAACCCTAACCGGGTTCACAAAAACTGGAACCGGCCCCTGCAGCAAGTTGTTCGACAGTGTAATCCGATCGAAATTCCTCAACTTTGTCAAAGATTCCGGCACAATGCCGGTCAGCAAGTTATCCCTGAGCTGCAAATCCCTCAAATTGGTGAGATTCTCAAACTCCGGAAGCGGCCCGGAGAAGGCATTGGAATGCAGCCAGAGCTCCTCGAGGTCAGTCATGCCGGCAATGACCTCGATCGAGCCAGACATCGCCCCCGGTTGGCTATTAAGCCAGAGGGACCAGATCCCGGAACCGAAAAGCTCGGCCGGGATCAGGCCGGATAGGCGATTGAAGGAAAGGTGCAAGCTTTGCAGGCTGGGGAAGGCGGTGCGAAAAGACGGGGACTTTACCGGAGATGTTGGCGGAAATGGCAGAGAAGTTGACCAGCGAGGTGCAGGACTGGAAAGAGAAAGGGATTTTCCATGACTCAAAGGGGTTGTTGTCGAGGTACGCGGATTCGAGAGAGGAGATGCCATTGAAGAGATCGGAAGGGATCGAGGTGAAGTTGTTGTGGTGAAGGAGGAGGGAGCGGAGGGAGGAGAGGAGGGGGCCGGAGAGGAGGTTGAATTGGAACTCGAGGCGGGAGAGGGAGGTGAGGTTGGAGACGAAGGAGGGGAGGGAGCCGGTGAGGGACATGTTGCTGAGCTGGATGGAGATGACGTGGCCGTTGGCGGAGCAGGTGACGTGGGGCCACGAGCAGGGATCCGCGTCTGGGAACGAGTGGAGGGAGCGGTAGCCGCCGATGGAGGAGGAGAGGGTGCGCATCGTGGCGGCGTTTGAGCCGCCGGCGAGGGATGACAGCAGGAGGAGGAAGAGGAAAAGGTTGGGGTTTTTCTTCATTTTTTCAAAAAATTTGCAGCGGGAAATGAGTGTTGGTTTTTGAGTAATTAGGTAGCGGGAGAGGGGTATTTCTGGGAAGAGAGAGGGGTATTTTGGGAAGGGGAGCACATGGGGGTTGGGACCCTTGGGCTAAAATGTAGGAGGGTGGGTGTCAGGATTAGCTGGAGACTCTTGAAGCTGCTGACGAGGGGAAATATCTTCTTTACAAGGTCTTTTGTGCGGATGGATTTTGAGATTCGTACGGAAAAGAGAGTATGAAAAAAAGCTTTGCACGAAATTTTATTCCTTTCTAACTACTTGCAAGAGGTCGGTAAAAAAAATTTCTCTGCAAGCCTTTGCAGAGAAGTTTTTTTCCAGATGATGGGTGTGTTTCTCATTTTCTGGCCAATTTATTTATTGATTTTTTTCCTCTTAATTTTTGGTAGGGTTCGGCATCTTTTAATAACTAACATGTCATTGGTTTCTTATTAATTGAAGGACATCATATTGCTACATCCGAAATCGTTGTGGCCACCCTCACATAAATGAGATCAAATTTGAATTATCATTCTTCTCTTTTTAACCTAGACTAGGCAATTAGGGGACCCACTTACAATTATCATGTGCATTTTCTCTCTACATTTATATACACTAATTAATATATATAGTAACCTACCATTCTTACTTCATTTTGGCAAAATAAAATAAAAATGCAGTTTTTACTCCATATGTTGTCACACATAGTTTGTATGTTTGTGTTTGTTTGTTTTGTTTTTGTTGATAGAAGTATGTTTGTGTTTGTTTGTATTTATTATTGAGAATTTTAGTTTTAAAGTGCGCTTGAATTATATATCTTCGAATAAAATTGCATGTTTTTAGCTGGTGAATGAACATATTTCTTATGTTGATATCAGTGAAATAAATATCGGTTGTATCGGTAGATATATCGGTATCGGCCGTGCACCGATAAATTTTGTATCTATAAGAAAGTTTATCGTTTTAACCTAATATCGGCCGATATATCGGTATATCGTATCGGTTTAAATATCACTGATATTGTGTTTATTTGATAAAAAGGATCTAGGTTTATATTTTTTTGGGTTTCAAATCCGTATCCAAAACACATTTAGAATCCAAAAACACAACTAAAATATTTAAATCCGATCTTATATTCCCATCTTGGGATTTTCTCATAAGTATGAACAATATTAGGTTGTAAAGCAGATCAATATATCCAATATGTATGGTGATATTTTTAATATTGACATCTGATGTGCCCAATACCAATAACGATATACCCGCTACCGGTATCCGATATGGACGCCCAAAACGTACCTCGTATCGGCGATATATCGTCTGATACCTCTATCTGAAATAGAAAACACACATCCAACACAATTCCCATATCAAATATTTAAAACCTTGGTTGATAAAAAAGCATATATTATCATTTTATTGATTTGATTTATTGAATAAAGTGATGTCGATGACTAAAAAGCTTAATTAGAGATTGATGAGTAAAATATGTTAATTAAACATGATCTGAGATGTCACGTCCCGCTTCCTAAAATACGGAATACGAGAGGTTGACAAGGCCAGTCATGCTCCTACGGTCAAGCAAATATCCTGCCAAGGTCACACTTCGGCTTCTAGAATTACGTGGTGATCAGTAATCTATGCACATGTAATGAGAAATGCAGTCACTAATTCAATCAAAACAGATAAAAGATATACCAGATAGAGATCAAGGGAAAGATAGCGCTGGCGTCGCTGATCTAGATGTCCGCACTGTCCTCGATATAAGGCAGGTCCTACTCCTGGGCTGGATTCACTTCGTCCTCTAAGCATGCACACTCAGGTCGTTAGGACGACACATATAGCAATAGATATACATGATGGGTATGTAATATTATTAAACATGAGAAGGGCAACAAAAATACAGAGCATGAGTATAATAAACATCAACTGAATATGAATAATATAATATAAGTATCATGTCAATAAACTAGGTAACGTGCATGTCACTACGTATCGGTCACTAAGTCAACGAAATCAAATGGTGGAAAGAATGCTCGTATTTAACAAGGGTCTCGTGCATGCCCGAGACTACGGTCCACTGTGCCCGGGACATATGCTGGGCCTACGACCTAATGTAGTGCCCGGGACATAACCCTGTCAGCCGTGCCGCTAGGCCTACGACCTAAAGTGTAAGTGTGTGTATATCACTGATAGCGAATGATCATTCTCTAAATCACTGTACCTCGCTAAATACGAGTGCAATTCCACCTTGATTTCTCCATTCCCTAGGTTCCAGTATGCATTCATGTATTAGATAGGTTGTGGACAAATACGTATTGCTGTCACTTTCAATTACTTTTCCACTTATCAATATCACTGTCGTATTTGCCACAACCCAATCACTAACCCTAATATATCGACAATGCAAATCAATCGCTAGGTTTCAATGTGAATGATCACTAAGCAGCATGTATAAAGCAAACACGAAAATATGCAGAAATGCACTGAAGGGGTATTCACTATATCAATGACGACCAATGCCATATAACTTGTAAAATTTACGATAAATCACACGTATGGAATAGACCAAAATAATATAAAAGGCGTACGAAGTACACTTGATTATCTAAATAGTAAAATTTATTTCATGTTGATCGGAGTTCAGGGTAGGGAATTATCATCATTTTAAGGCAGCGATTGATTTCTGGAATTCCAGTTTCAGAACTGAAAGCCCAACTTCACATGCATTTTACCAGTGATTATGTTCAGATTCAGATGTTGCTCCATTTAAATGAAATATATTTATATCAGTTAAGTTTTCAACGCATCAAACGGATTATCAATAGAACCTCTATATTAGAAGTTATGTTCAGATTAATGTGACGGTATAAGGAATGTTGCTGCAGAAACTGTAGAACACAGCGACACTCTAAAATACAATTTAAATATCAAACGACGGTAAAAATGCACGGGACCAGATTCATGTGTTAGATAATTAAGTTATCTACGCGACCCTATTAGGCTCCCCGTATTTTCAGTTTTATGCAGGTATGTACAGGTGCTTAAATTCAGGTTTCCCCCGTAGAATGCTGCCCCGGACTGCAGTCCAGAGCCGTATTTCCCTTCATTTTTCAGTGTCATAAAATTGCAATATTCAATAACTAATTACATAGGGTTATAGGTTATCTCGTTAGGTTCGATAAGAGCCTTGGAACACCATGATTAGATTTATATTTAATTAACTACTAATTTTTACAACGTGATATGTACGGTGATTTTCAAATTTGACGCAACTAATTGGGATGTCATTTTATATTCGATGCCTTAACTATTTAATCCCAATTTCTTATACATCACTCGTTAACGGCAATCGAAACTTCTAATAATAAAATTGGGAATTTTTTTATAGGGACTTAGATAGGGTAATCGCATCGAGCACTCGATGCGTGTATGTGAACGCTATCTACTTTTACATACACTCATCATACATTTTAAATTATTAGACTATATTTATTAAACTATATATGTATATAGCATGATTTGAACAAGTGAAGGAGGTTCACTTGTCTCGGTTGCTTGATATAGAAGCGACGTCGCTTGCGGATTTCGTCTCGACACACGAGACGATGCGATACTGGACACAGGCGCGGCGCTGGTGCGATGCGTGGTGACTCGGTACTGGGCGCGGTGGCGACGCGGGCGTGATATGGTAGTGGACCTGGCGATGATGCGGGCGCGACACGGTGCTGGGACAGTCTTGACTCGGTGCGTGGTTCGGGAGCGGTACGGCGCGTGCACTGGATCGGGCACGGTGTGGCACGGGGGATGACACGACGTAGCACGGGGAGTGAGTCAGACATGGCACGGGGAGTGGGTACGGGACGCGACACGTCTGGGCATGCGGTGACACGGGGCTGGAACGATGCGAGGCTCGAGCGTGACACACAGCGACGGACTTGTGCAGTGTTGCGACAGCGATTACATCGACGACCATGATGGTCACAGGGACCAAAACCACAGCTTGGATGGCAACTCCGGCGACTGGAACAGCGGGGATCGTAACAAACGTACGTGTTCGACGAAATGCCAGGCATTGATTTTGGCTTGGAACTTGGGCTCGGCTGGCGTACGAAGCGGGGAGCTCGGGGTCCAGCGGCGGTCGGGGGAGCTCCGGCGATGAGGTGCTCAGTTGGAGGGAGCACGGCGGAGGCTGGGGAAGTGGGCTGGAGCTCGGGTCATGGAGGTAAGGTCGACGTTGCTGGCGATGGAGGCGACGTTGCTGGTCGAGGTGAGATGGGTTTTGAGGAGGCTCGAGGCTCGGAGATGGAGGCAGTGCTGAGGTGACCGGAGATGGCGGTTGGCGGCGAAATAGGGAGGACGAAGGTAGGGGGTTGGTGTATGAGGTGGAGGAGATGAAGAGGACGATAGGGCTCAGGTGGCGATGATATACAGGAGAAGAAGAAGTTGGCTGCGGGAAGGAGTTGCCGGCGGTGGCAGAGGTTGGCGGCGAGAGGGCTTGTCGGTGGTGCTCAGGCGGAAATGGGTTCGCCGGTGAGAGGAGGAGTCGGGTTGTGGTTGAAGGAAGGGATCGTCAATGGAGGGAGGTGACGGTGCAGAGTGGTGAAAAGAGGCGACGTGGAGATCGACGACGACGAGGAAAGAGGCGATGGGCTCGTGGGTGATGGGTGTGCAGGGAAAAAGGAGAGGGGAGGAGAGAGGTGGTGACGAGGGCGTCGACGGAAGAGACAGCGAAGTGAGGGAGTCGTTGGTGCTGGTGGTGGTGGGTTCGTTTGGGGAGCTCGTGGGAGAGGAGGGCAACGAGAGTGTGGGAACGAGGGGAGATGGAGAGTGAGTGTTAGAGAGAGAGAAAGAGAGAGAGAGAGAGAGAGCCGTCGAGAGAGGAGCGGGTCATGGGGTCGCGCGAGGGATATGAGGGAGTTGGCGAGAGAGGGGAGCTAATCGTGGGGCGAGCGCGGGTCATGGGGAAGTGGGCGCGGGTCTCATGACGTGGGCGCGAGGAGCGGGGGAAAGTAGGGGAATGAGCAGGAAAAGAAGGTGAAGAGAAGAAGAAGAAGGGAGGGCGTGGGCATTCGGGTCGGGTCGGGTCGGGTAGGGACGGGGTTCGGGTCAGGTTTGGGGAGTAGGGTGAGGGAAAGGGTTTGGGCCGGGGGTTCTTGGGCCAGGCCATGAAGAAGAAAAATATTAAGAGAGAGAGAGGGAAGGAATGGGCTGGGTTGTGGTTTAAGAAAATGGAAAAGATTTAGGGTGTGGGTTTAAAGTTTAGGTTAGTAAAACAAAATTAGATTTTTTTTAAATTGGAAAAAAAATATAGGAAATATTTATTTATAAATACGGGAAAAAAATACTTTTAAAGAAACTGGATATTACATCATACCCCACTTATATAAAATTTCGTACTCGAAATTTAAAATAAACGATAAGCTATAAAATACAATGCGAAAAGCAACAAAATCAAATACTATTATATAGTGATTTACACACAAGCAACTAGATGAAAATCCAAGGTCTATATATGTATAACAAATAGCGCGACTAAAAGAGTAGACATAAATAAGCGTAAGATATAACCATTTATAATGGTAAACTATATATACAATACAAGGAAAAATAGAACAGCGACAATAAACACTAGTGAAGGATTGGTATGCCTTAAGAATTGAAACTATTTTGGTGAAACTACAATTTAAACAAGTACAAAATAACTTTAGAATACGTATAAGGTGAAAGTGTCGAAAAATAAAACGAAGAATAAGCGATTTAGTAATGAAAATAACAAAAGTGACGTGTAAACTGTAAGCATTCGTATGAAAAATTCACTAGAAAAATAAAATATATAATGTAAATCAAAACGATTTTAAAGCTTAGAAATAGTAAAGAAATTCGGGAAAGTAAGTAAAACTAAAAATGCTTATTAACACATAATGGAAACCTAGCTTATTATAAATAGGCAAAACTTTAAAATTTTAAAATAGTAAACGTACTGATTATAATTGTATCAATGGAAAATAACATTGGAAATATACAGTATACTAGCTAGAGAATGGATTTACGGTATATATACTGAAGATCGACGCGGTGAGCAAACACCCGAATGAAAGAAATGTGAAGAGGAATTAGGTTGTCCAAAATAACATAAAGATAAAGTATGAAAATCGGATTCAAAATCAGAGAAAGATATAAGTTGACAAGAAATATAGGATTTAACAATTTTAGACAGGGGTATGCGGCAAGATACAACCTAATCGAAAAGAGAGTCAAGGGGTGCGGTGATGAACCATGATGTCGACTAAGTTTAGGGTCCAATGTAGTGAGTCAAGTAGTTAGTCACAGTCCACAACTTATTGCATTCAAACTAAGAAGTTCAACAGACACAAGATTTGAACAAAAGGAAACAACTACTAAACAGAGTAACAACGTCCTTATTGGAAGCAAAAAAAGTGATAATTCCGAATCGATATGCAATCTTGTAAAGCAAGCCTGAATCTTGTGTTGGGTCCATTTCATCCTCGAATCTCAAGATACGAAACAACTGAGTCGCTCCAGCAGATGTGAAAGGTGTTGTCGAAACTCCTTCTTGTAGCTCTTATCTCCGAGAGCAACCGTTGACACGATATTCGCCGGATCCACAATTCAAACGTTGTCCCTTGGCCTGGCGACGGTCTCCTTGTAGGTGCTCCAGTCTATTACAATAACCACATACTCGGGTTCTCTGCTGCTTCATTTGTACACCTCCTCTTTTACTAACATGGATTCCCTCACGATCAGGGCTCCTCCTGGTGCGCGAACTAGCTGTCTCCTGAGCCCCTCAGCTAAAAGATCGTTCGTCCTTTCCTGGGATTCTCTCAATCCTCGTAGTACGCCTAAAATCTCAACAGTCCGACTTCGGGGAGTGGAGATGGAAGAAGAGTCGTTGGAAGCCAAGTTTCAGCTTCCGCTGTGCGACGCTGATAGGAACTTAAAAGCATGCAACGCGATACGATAATTTTGAAGAAACAAAAACATGAGAATACAATGAGTCCGATAAGAAACGTATGTAGGTGTAGGATCAATAGGAAAAGTACATGGATGAAAGCGTGAAATAGATTTGAAGACTCGGGAACGATATGATATATAAACAGAGATAGAGATTTGATGATCAAAACAAGATTGTGCGGTGATATTCAATCGATGAAGGAATCAGAGGTAGAACCCCAAGTCACTCAAACAAAGTACTTTATTATAACTATACTGCAGTTCATAATTACAACCACATAACTCTACCAAGTTACCCAAAATTCTACCAGATGGAGTCAATATATAACTTGACGAACAATAGGGATTCTAGTCAAGGATAACAAGTTCACAATCTGGACCGAATGAGCGACTTAAATTGTCAAGCCCTAACCGGAAACTGCAATCCCAATCTAAACCAAACCTGGCTCTGATACCAGCAAAACCATGTCACGTCCCGCTTCCCAAAATACGGAATACGAGAGGTTGACAAGGCCAGCCATACTCCTACGGTCAAGGAAATATCCTGCCGTAGTCACACTTCGGCTTCTAGCATTACGTGGTAATCAGTAATCAATGCACAGGTAATGAGAAATGCAGCCACTAATTCTATCAAAACAGGTAAAATATATACTAGATAAAGATCAAGGGAAAGATAGCGCTGGCGTCGCTGATCTAAATGTCCGCACTGTCCTCGATATAAGGCAGGTCCTACTCCTGGGCTGGATCCACTTCGTTCTCTGAGCATGCACACTCAGGTCGTCAGGACGACACATATAGCAATAGATATACATGATGGGTATGTAATATTATTAAACATGAGAAGGGAAACAAAAATGCAGAGCATGAGTATAATAAACATCAACTGAATATGAATAATGCAATATAGGTATCATGTCAATAAACTAAGAAATGTGCATTTCACTACGTATCGGTCACTAAGTCAATGAAATCAAATGGTGGAAAGGATGCTCGTATTTAACAAGGGTCTCGTGCATGCCCGAGACTACGGTCTACTGTGCCCGGAATATAACCCTGTCAGCCGTGACGCTAGGCCCACGACCTAAAGTGTGTGTGTGTGTATGTGTGTGTGTGTGTGTGTGTCACTGATAGCGAATGATCATTCTCTAAATCACTGTATCTCGCTAAATACGAGTGCAATTCCATCTTGATTTCCCCATTCCCCAGGTTCCAGCATGCATTCATGTATTAGATAGGTTGTGGACAAATACGTATCGCTGTCACTTTCAATCACTTTTCCACTTAGCAATATCACTGTCGTATTTGCCACAACCCAATCACTAACTCTAATATATCGACAATGCAAATCAATCACTAGGTTTCAATGTGAATGATCACTAAGCAGCATGTATAAAGTAAACACGAAAATATGCAGAAATGCACTGAACAGGTATTCACTATTTCAATGACGACCAATACCATATATCTTGTAAAATTTACGATAAATCACATGTATGGAATAGACAAAAATAATATAAAAGGCATACGAAGTACACTTGATTATATAAACAGTAAAATTTATTTCATGTCGATCGGAGTTCAGGTTAGGGAATTATCATCATTTTAAGGCAGCGATCGATTTCTGGAATTCCAGTTTCAGAACTGAAATCCCAACTTCACGCGCATTTTACCAGTGATTATATTCATATTCAGATGTTGCTCCAGTTAAATGAAATATAGTTCTATCAGTTAAGTTTCCAACGCATCAAACGGATTATCAATAGCACCTCTTATTAGAAGTTATGTTCAGATTAATGTAACGGTGTAAGGAATGTTACTGCAGAAACTGCAGAACACAACGACACTCTGAAATACAATTTAAATATCAAACGACGGTAAAAATGCATGGGACCAGATTCATGTGTTATATAATTAATTTATCTATGTGTCCCTATGAGGCTCCGCGCATTTTCAGTTTTATGCAGGTATGTACAGATGCTTAAATTCAGGTTTCCCCTGTAGAATATTACCCCGGACTGCAGTCCAGAGCCGTATTGCCATTCATTTTTCAGTTTCATGAAATTGCAATATTCAATAACTAATTACATAGGGTTATAGGTTATCTCGTTAGGTTCGATACGAGCCCTGGAACACCATGATTAGATTTATATTTAATTAACTACTCATTTTTACAACGTGATATGTACGGTGATTTTCAAATTTGACGTAACCAATTGGGATGCCATTTTATATTCGATGCCTTAACTATTTGAGCCCAATTTCTTATACGTCACTCGTTAATGGCAATCGAAACTTATAATAATAAAATTGGGAATTTTTTTATAGGGACTTGGATAGGGTAATCGCATCGAGCACTTGATGCGTGTATATGAACGCTATCTACTTTTACATACACTCATCATACATTTTAAATTATTAGACTATATTTATTAAACTATATATGTACATAGCATGATTTGAACAAGTGAAGGAGGTTCACTTGCCTCGGTCGCTTGATATAGAAGCGACGCCGCTTGCGGATTTCGTCTTGACACATGAGACGATGCGATGCTGGACACAGGCGCGGCGCAGGTGCGATGCGCGGTGACTCGGTACTGGGCGCGGTGGCGACGCGGGCATGATACGGTAGTGGAACTGGTGACGACGCGGGCGTGACACGGTGCTGGGACGGTCTTGACCCGGTGCGTGGTTCAGGAGCGGCACGGCGCGTGCACTGGATCGGGCATGGTGTGGCACGGGGGCTGACACGACATGGTACGGAGAGTGAGTCCGACGCGGCACGGGCAGTGGGTACGGGACGCGACACGTCTAGGCACGCGGTGACACGGGTTTGGCACGATGCGAGGCTCGAGCGTGACACACAACGACAGACCTGTGCGGTGTTGCGACGGCGACTACATCGACGACCATGATGGTCATAAGGACTGAGGCGATAGCTTGGACGAAAACTCCGGCGACTGGAACAGCGGGGATCACAACAAACGTACGTGTTCGACGAAATTCGGGCATTGATTTTGGCTTGGAACTTGGGCTTGGCTGGGATACATAGCGGGGAGCTCGGGGTCCAGCGGCGGTCGGAGGAGCTTCGGCGATGAGGGGGCTCAGTTGGAGGGAGCGCAGCGGAGGCTGGGGCAGCGGGCTGGAGCTTGGGTCATGGAGGCAAGGCCTACGTTGCTGGCGATGGAGGTGACGTTGCTGGTTGAGGTAGAGATGGGTTTTGAGGAGGCTCGGGGCTCGGAGATAGAGGCGGTGCTGAGGTGACCGGAGATGGCAGTTGGCGGCGAAACAGGGAGGACGTAGATAGGGGATTGGTGTATGAGGTGGAGGAGATGAAGAGGACGATAGGGCTCAGGTGGCGATGATGTACATGAGAAGAAGAAGTTGGCTGCGGGAAGGAGTTGCCGGTGGTGGCAGAGGTTGGCGGCGAGAGGGCTTGTCGGTGGTGCCCAGGCCGAAATGGGTTCGCCGGTGAGAGGAGGAGTCGGGTTGTGGTTGAAGGAAGGGATCGTCGATGGAGGGAGGTGACGGTGCAGAGTGGTGAGAAGAGGCGACGTGGAGATCGACGGCGACGAGAAAGGAGGCGATAGGCTCGTGGGTGATGGGTGTGCAGGGAAAAAGGAGAGGGGAGGAGAGAGGTGGTGGCGAGGACGTCGGCGGAACAGACAGCGAAGTGAGGGAGTCATTGGTGCTCGTGGTGGTGGGTTCGTCTGGGGAGCTCGGGGGAGAGGAGGGCAATGAAAGTGTGGGAATGAGGGGAGATAGCGAGTGAGGGTTAGAGAGAGTGAGAAAGAGAGAGAGAGAGAGAGCCGTCGAGAGAGGAGCGGGTTGTGGGGTCGCGCGAGGGAGACGGGGGAGTTGGCGAGAGAGGGGAGCTGGTCGTGGGCGAGCGCGAGTCGTGGAGAAGTTGGTGCGGGTCTTGTGACATGAGCGCGAGGAGCGGGGGAAAGCAGGGGAACGAGCGGGAAAAGAAGGTGAAGAGAAGAAGAAGAAGGGAGGGCGTGGGCGTTCGGGTCGGGTCGGGTAGGGACGGGGTTCGGGTCATGTTCGAGGAGTAGGGTGAGGGAAAGGGTTTGGACCGGGGGTTCTTGGGCCAGGCCATGAAGAAGGAAAATATTAAGAGAGAGAGAGGGAAGGAATGGGCTGGGTTGTGGTTTAGGAAAATGAAAAAGGTTTAGGGTGTGGGTTTAAAGTTTAGGTTAGTAAAACAAAATTAGAATTTTTTTAAATTGGAAAAAATATAGGAAATTTTTATTTATAAATACAGAAAAAATACTTTTAAAGAAACTGGGTATTACATGAGATCTCCCTCTATTTTCTTCAATATTAGTTGCAGCGACAGAAATGTAATATGCAATTCAGAAAAGTCCATAATTGAGACAAAGAATCCCTCCGGTTGTCAGAAAATGGCGGTGTGTGGAACCGCAAGAAGTTGACTTGTGGTTTACGAGAACCCGGTCTTTGAAACGAACCGGTCACCGTAGTATCCCTATCAGCATTGCCAATCCAATGGCAAATATGGCCAATATTGTTTTATTGATTTGGTTTATTAAATAAAGTGACTTTTTTATTTTTTTATTTGGAAATCATCGAACTTGCTGCCTTTCAAGCTCTCACAATGGAGAGGAAATTGAAACCAACTGAACTAAATCCAGTTGGTAAAAAAAGTAAAGTGAAGTCGATTTACCAAAAAACAGTAAAATATGTATACATAATAGTCATAAATAGGTACACTGATTTATAGAATAAAAAAAGGGTAAAACAAAAAATAATAGATTGAGCCGATTTATGAAGCGGTGGCCACAGCCAAATTTGCGTGGCAATAGCAGTGCCCTTAAATCAATTCAATAAAACTTTTTTTCCAAAGCAAGAGATCGTCTTTCAATTCATCTCTCTCAGTCTGTATGGTCGTTGTTTTTCCGAGTTTGAATTAGTTGCTGGACCGTGATGGTTAATTACTCACTGGATATCACTGCGTGATAGTAGGCGGAACCGCCTATGGAAGCCGAGCCAATCTCTAAATCTACTTGATCCTTTTTCGCCACTGCATCACATGGATCATCTTTATGGCACAATGTGTTCACCTTCATTTCCATCTCTGTATGAAAGAAGTTCACATGCACATGCAAGTGCAAAGGGTAACATAGTATAACAATCAAAGAATCTAAAACTCGGGGGCATGCCGCTTCCGCTAAACCAAACTTTTTTCTTCTTCCGTCGTCATCTTATTGTTTGGGTTTGTTCAGTTATCTCAACGACAAACCCGATAACTCGCATAAAAGAAAATGATATACTCAGACGAAAAGGAAGTTTTTCTTTCTAATTATATCTCTTTTTGGAAGAAACTAAGGTTGAGTTAATAATCGGTCTTGTTTATGGCCATATATACACATATTAATCAGAATCCTGAATCCTCGACAACATGTTTGTAATATATAAGTTGCTTGCACATGCTAGTTGGTTGTAACAGAGATGTCATCGGATAGTATATATATGTATTGGAATTTTTCTGCGGTGCGGTCGTTTTGGAGGAGAAAATTTGGTTTCGCTGATGTCATCCGGTCCACCCAATGAGTTAGAGCCACGTGTCAGTCAAAAGCTGAGTCAGCTCTCATTTCCCAACAATCTCTGCCCGAGTCAGAATGCCCATGTGCACTTTTACTGTAGCAGGAGCAGTTTGTATATCTACATTTATTGCGACCGTAAATTAAATAAATTGAAAATAAAAATGTTGAACACATGTCATCTTCCTCATCTTATCTCAAAATGACAAGCAGGAAAGCAACGGGAGTTTCTTGCTTCCAAATAACTGTGTCGAAAAACGTGATTTTCATGAGATGGGTCAATTCCCGGTACTGGGCCAATGGGAATCGGTCGCGTGTCAGTTAAAATCCAAATTTCCTAACTCTCCTTTATCTTAGGGCCTGTTTCGTTGCAGAATTCTTGAAGATTTGGATTGTGGAATCCACGGGATTCCTTAATTTTGTGTTTGGTTGGGAGATTTGGATTTGTAGGATTCCTTTGTTTTTTACGGAGGGCCCACCACAAAACAAGGATTCATGAATCCTAAAATATTTTGAGAATTGCAAGGAATTGACACTATTCATTGTACTTTTAGATGAGATCCGTGTACTTTATTTATTTAATAATCCTCTCTCTATCTATCTTTCTCTAAAATCCTCAAATTCAAATACCACTTTCTTTTTACCAACCAAATAAAAATTATAAGGATCTACAAATCCAATATTAGGAATCCAAAACCAACCAAACAACAAATTACATAATCCAAATTCCACCTCGCCGGCGTTTTTAGAGTATGCTGCATTTGCCGTGTCGGTGTTTTAGGAGCTCGCCAACTATACTCGCCGGCGTCTTTGAAATTTACCGCATTCGCCGCGTAGGCCCTTCGCCTTTTCTGAGTTCACCGTCTAGGCTTTCCAACTTCGTTGAGTTCACCGTTTTTGCTTCCTTACCTCATCAGTGTCTTCCTGAGCTTGCCGCCAAAAGTTTCCTGCTTTTGCAGCCTTAGTTCGCCGGCGAAGTCCGCCGCCTAAGCTCACGGCGTTTTCCAAGCTTATCATCCTCTCTCACCCATCCTAGTCGACAACCTCCATGTTCTTCTCTTGTGATCTAAAAAAAATGTTATGGTCTTTGCTAGTGATGATGCTCAATATTGTGATGCGAGATCAGAACACGTGGCGGATGACATGTCCCAAGACCCGGAAGAAAGGGCCCACAGAGACCGATTAGGCCACCCTTGTACCCGACCTGCACAAGCTGGCCCTTCTCGGGACCCCTGCAAATTTGCCTCCTCGGCCCCTCAGCTCGTCCCGGGCTGCCACAGGACCAAAACTCCTCAGCCCTCTTGCTCGGTACCGAGCTCCCCAGCTGAGGCCGTCTTCCTCGGCCCCTCCGACCGACCAACTTCACCACTCTCAGGCGTAACCGCCGCTCCGCAAATCTCGCCACGCGCAGATTCTCCGCCAGCAACGTCCCACGTTCCACGCCATCACGATCCCCATTAATGGGCGATCCGCTCTTCACGCGGGCGTGACGTCGGGAGCGTAACGGCCGGCGAGATTCTCGCGCCTACTACTGCGTGCCGCCGCCGCTATATAAACCCCCATCACAGAGGAGTCAAGTAAGCCATTTTTATTCCACTTAGCCGTTACTCTGCTCGGATCTAGCACTAACTTGATCGTCGGAGGGTCCTCGGTGGTACCAAACCATCCCGGGACTTCTTTGCAGGTACTCGGCGCTAAACTCCTCAAATCACCAATCTCACCAAAAACCATTGAGATCCACAGGCATTAGAAGAGCACCACCAAAATCCACCGGGAGATCAACGGAAGACAACATCTGACGGAGACCCGAAAAGGACCTCCATCAGCTAGGCATGCAGCAAAGACGAGCAAAAATAAAAACATACAACACCAATATTTAACGTGGTTCGACCAACGGCCTATTTCCACGGGCAAATATGAGAATCTCTTTATTAATAATCAAGAATATCGGTACATTTTATATTCTCTCTCATCTCGCTCATATCTCAATGCTCATACAAAGACAAAGACTGCTCTTGGTAAATCCCTCCACCTTCATTTTGGATGACTACACTTCGTGTTTGCCTTCGTCTCTTCATACAAACACAAAAACTACTTTTTTGAGTAATCTCTCACCCTTCGCCTTTGTCTGTGTTCTCTTTCACTTTCTCATGTTTGACCAATTTTATCTGATGAGACCCTTCTCTATTTATAACATGAAATAATAGATCTCCTACTCCAATTAGGATATCGAATCTCCAAAATAATTTCTAACAAATCTTCCTACTTAATTTTCAACAAACTTTCATAATTAAGCTCTTGAAAGATCTCTTATAAATTTTCCAACAACTTTTCAAATAATTCTCCAACAAAGTTTCCTCATTAATCTAAAAGACAACAAATCTTCACCAAAATCAAATCCTAGAAGGACTCGGGCTTTAACAACTCTGCAACGAACCGTTTCACTTTTCATCATCGACTCTTGATTACAAACCAACTCTTGAAAAAAACACATGCCTTCGGCGTGCTGGTGGCAGGAAGTTTGGATAAGATGTCCCTTGTTCAAATTTGACAGCTGATTTAGGTAAACGAAAGTAGAAACTGAAAAAAATCTAACGTGGAAAGATTTTGTAAATTAATAAGAAATTGAATGAAAAATCAGGACAAACCCACGTCGCAAAACTCATAAATCGATTAAAATTATTACCTAAAGCAGCAGCGATAGATTCTCATATAAGGATGGCTAGCGAGGAGGAGGAGGAGGTGGCCGCCGCGGATAGAAAATGGGGCAAGGTTGGGGATACTAAGACAAGAGGCAAATCTTCATCAATGTGCTCATAGTTCGTGCAACCGACACCCACCCATCCCCACACACCCGCAGAGAGAGAGAGAGACCGACCAAATAGCACCCTCCTCTCTTGATTAGTCTCCTCCACTTGTCCAAGAACCAAATCCAAAATGGTTCATGCAACCCACAAATTAATACTATTTTCACAAACATATATAGCTAGATTAAAATAAAAGGTTTTATTTATTAAATCTTTATCATCGTCACCTTCTTTTTGTTTAACATCATCCCTATCTTCACCCAAAAATGTAAATGAAATTTCTTATCTCACTGCATGCATGGAACCCATTAATCTAAATCAAGTTCTTAATTAATTAGTTAATGGCCTTCACTTTCTTCTCCTCCGATCCCACTTCATACTGTCCTTCCCTTCACGGCCTCTTTCTATTGACCCAAGGTGATGGATTTTTTTTATTTGGAGCTGATTGCGGCTCCATGAGTTCAGTGCTTCGGTGGTGACATGTCTTGAACACTGCCGGCTTCAGGAGGTGGAGAGCGAGGGAGCTAGGTACGTAGAAGCTTCGGTGGCGATTGCCTCGGCCGCTTCTTTTAAAGGGGGACTGATGAGGCTCGATATCGGTGGCTCTCCAGATGCTGACATGTTGCAGATGACATGTTCCAGAGCCTACAAGAAAGGATCAAGAATTTCAGTTTGGATCACATCTCGGGCCTCCGGCCCGAGGAGTCTCCCGACCTTCAGTGGCCTTCCAGACCATCTCCCAGCTCGCCTCCTAGCTATAACAGGACCAAGATGCCTCGGCCTCCCGCTCGTGCCCGAGCCTCTCGCCGAGCTCATCTTCCTTGGTCTCACCGACCGACCCGTAGTGCTGATCACAGGCACCTCCGCCGTGGATCCGCGAATCTCGCCATGCGTGAGATATCCGCCGTCTATGATCCCGCGTTCTACGCCATCACGATCCCCCGTTAACGAGTCGTCTCGTCATTAATGCGAGATCCTGCCTATCACACGAGCATGACGCCAGGGGCATAACGGCCGGCGTAAATCTCGCGCCCGCCAGATTATTGCTGCCGTTATATAAACCCCTCTCTCAAACGATTCAGGTAAGCCATTTTTACTCCACTAGGCCGTTACTCTGCCAAAATACCCCGTCTAACTTGATCGTCGGAGGGTCCTCGGTGGCACAACCATTCCGGAACTTCTTTGCAGGTAGCTCGGCCTCAACCACACAAAACCCATTGAGATCTACACGCTCCAGGAGTCAACCTTCCAACTCAATCTCAGCCGTCCATCAGCGCTCCCAGTAGATCAACGGAAGATAACCTCTGAAGGAGATCCAGAGATCCATCAGTTGGCGCCGTCTGTGGGAACTTAGTTCCACTCAACCAAAAATTCATCTTCCGATCTCGACTATATGGCAAGCGGTCACCGTGACAATCTAAGCACTAGCCGTCGGCCTCCATACAGTGGTGATGAGGGAGAATCCCCTCCTCCACCGAACGCCATTCACGCCCTATCCGCTCGGATAGATTGATTCACGTCCGTCGTGGATGCGCTCGTCCGTGTCCAAGCGGCCGGGCAAGCTCCCCAGGTCGCCGCTCCCCCTCCGCGGGACCGGGACCCCTATAGAGGAAGAGAAGACTCTGCCCACGTTGGCACGATCGATCACCGCCTCGCTGTCTCCGGCGGCTGCAGATCCCCCGGGCCGACATATTCAATGACCCGGTAGGCGCCACAAAGTTTAACTCCGAGGTTTTACGCCAGAACGCCTCGCCCCGAGCCCTATCGCGCCCCTGTCCCTGCTGAGAAGGTGTCGGTCAGCTCGCCTGCGTCCAAGCATGACCGACACCCCCTCCCTCGACGGGGTCGCGCGCATGGGACTCGCTACGACAGCTCGAAAACGACCTCGCCAGGAGACCTGAGGAACGTCATCGAATGGAATCGGGGCCATGGCCAGGCAGAGGTCTCCGGCAGCAGAGGCTAAAAATCAGAGTATGCCGACTCATCGGGATACCACGGCCGACTCGACGCCCTCGAAAAGAAGATCGAAGGTATGCATCGGGAAGGTCGTCATTCGAGCGGCGGGGCTAAATACGCCGCCGACTCGCTCACGAAGCCCTTCACCGAAGAGCTACTCGCCGTCCATATCTCCTCTCGGAACAAGCCTCCGAAGGTCTCACTCTTCGATGGGAAGTCCGACCCGAAGGACCATTTGGACACGTTCACAGCCGGGATGAGTTTCCAGGACTGTTCCGATGTCGCCCAATGCCGCGCTTTCCCAGCCACTCTCATCCGCTCCGGACGAGACTAGTTCTAAGGACTCGCGCCATGCTCAATCTCAACCTTCGATGCGCTGGCCACCCAATTTCTTGGTCACTTCGCCAGGAACAGATGATAAAAGTGAACCGTCGACCATCTCTTCACAATAAAGAGCAGGGTCAAAGAAACCTTCAAAGGGTACATCACCCGCTTCTACAACGCCCTCCTCAAAGTCCCAGAACACCGGGACGAGATGGTCATTACGGCACTTAGGTCGGGTCTTAGGCATAACGAGTGGTTACGCTCCTTTGCATTAGCGCAACCTAAGTCCATGGCCGAGATAAAGGCCTGGATCGAACGTGAGATCCAGCTTGAATCCGAGGTGAACACCAATCTGCCCCAGACAGAACAAACTGATCACAAGAAAAGAGCCCGGGAATAGAAAAAGAAGATTGAGCGGCCGAATCCCTACTCCCTAAAGTTTCAGGAGTACACCCAGCTCAACGTCTCCCAAACGGTATTACTGGAGGAGGCTAAGAGCGAGAGGTTCTTCAAGCTCCCCCCAGTCTCGAACAGGGCGGCAAAGCACACCCAGGGCCTCTACCGCGGCTTCCACCGGTCGCAGGGCCACTCCACGGAGAACTGCAAGCTGCTCCGAGACTATATCGAGGAGCTAATCCGCTCGGGGCACCTGGCAGCGTACTTGCGGGACAAGCAGCAAGCTGACCATGAGCAAGAGCAACGTCCCCCTCCCGGTGAATTAACAATCGGCCAAATCATGGTTATGTCAGCGGAGGGTACGACGAATACCTATGAGGCTCAGCACCCCTCATCGATCGAGGGGACTAACTGCCACCCGAGGAAGAAGGCCAAGGCAGCCGATCCGATCATTTTTAACGACGAGGACCTCCACGGTACATCCCTGCCCCACAACTACCCACTGGTGATCACAACTCAGGTCCACCACTACGAGGTGCAGAGGATACTGGTCGACTCTGGAAGCTCGACAGACATTATATTTTATAACAGCTTCCTGCGTATGGGACTCACCCCGTCGGACCTCAGGCCGACCACCCACGTCCTGTCAGGGTTCACTAACCACTCCATCCCGGCGGAAGGGGTAATCAACCTGCAATTTAACATCCACTAGTAAAATAAGGGGTTGCCCCTACGGATAACAACATCCGTAGGGGCAGATAAAGTTTGGCCCTACGGATTAATCCGTAGGTCCAAACAGTTGCCCCTACGGTCCTTCCATATTTATTTAAAAATTATTAAATCTTAAAATGTTGTTTTCCCATACGGAGCCGCAAACTAAGCACCTACGGGTATATCTGTAGGGGCATCTAAATAGGGATTTAAGTGATCGATCCCTACGCTGATTATTTCTTATTCCCTTTATCGATCACAGTTGCGCGCGAACCCAAATCCCCAAACCCTCGACGTTCCCGCCGATCGCCGTTCTCGTCGTCGCCAGCGCCGGCCGAATCGTCGTCGCCACCGCCTGCAGTGATCTCGTCGTCGCCACCGCCCTCATTCTTCCTCGTCGCCGATTGCGCGCGTCGTCGACCACCGAGTGTCTCCGTCGTCTCCTCCACCGCCTAGCCTACAGGTTAGTTAAACATTATTTTAATGATGTTAGGGTAGCGATGAGGGTTAGGGTTAGGTATCGGTTGGGGTTAGGGTTAGGGTACGGGTTCGGTTGGGGTTCGGCTGGTGTTGGGGTTAGGGTTAGGGTTCGGTTGGGGTTTGGTGTTGGGGTTCGGTTGGGGCTGGGTTGGGGTTAGGGTTAGGGTTAGGGTTAGGGTTTGGTGTTGGGTTGGGGTTCGGCTGGGGCTGGGTTAGGGTTAAAAAGGTGAAATTTTATGGGATTGATCTGGAAAATAGTGAAAGTCGATACTGTTTATTTGTGAATAACACAGTCCATGGTTTTTATATGAGAAAAAGGTCCATGAAAGTCTATGGGATTTATCTAAAAAACGCTGAAAGTTCATGTATTTATTTGTAAACAACAAAGTTCATGGTATTTATCTGGAAAACGTTGGAAGTCAATGGTATGTATTTGTAAACAACAAAGTCTATGGAAATTATGTGAAAACGTTAAAACTTCATGGTATTTATTTGTAACAAACAAAGTCTATGGTATTTGTTTGAAAAATATTGAAAGACCATGACATTTATATGTAATGGGTCAAAGTCATTTGGGTTATGTCAATCTTATTGGCGATGCTTTCTTTTTGTGCATATCCAAAAACTTTGAAAGTTCTTGGTACCTATTAGAAAATATAAAGGGTTTTGTAGTGAAAGGAAAGAATTGGATTTAGAAAAACCGTGTGTAACTTTTAGAAATTCTATACACCCAAGTATATAGAAAAGGGTTAATTACGGATACAGCCTATGTACTATGGGGGTCAAGCACTTATAACCTCTGAAATATAATAATAAGCACTTTTGTTTGTTTTTCATTAGTGATTAATTTTTAGTTTGCTATTTATTCTTTTTCAGTATGGATACTTGATAGAATTACAATTGCTTTACTATTGTTTGCCTTTTTCCTTTTGTGTAGAAAATATATCCATTGTGTCATATGGACACTATTAATTTCACATCGATTCAAGGGAAAAATTGAGGAAGATTGTGTTTGTTATATCAAAAACCTTTTTGTTGAACCCAACAGGTGAAACATTAGAGTTGTTATAGATAGCTCTTACATGTTTAATGCATGTACCATTATTAAGAGAGTGCAAGGTGGAGAACAATAATTTGTTTCAACGGCACGTTTTTCAAGTTATAACCAATATATGATATTCGATGATAATATGAAACTTTCATATTCTCATCGATACTCATATATGAAACTCAAAGCGCCACTTAGTCCCCGTCTATCGGTTAACATACGTTCGATATTCGTCGTGATATAGAACTATACGAAGGTTGTTAAATATCGGACGGTATAGCTCGATACTAACAACCGTTGTGTAGTCTATGTGACGAGAAGATTCAATCGTATGATAACCGATAGATTTGTCCCGTGTGGACAAGTTAGGAATGTATAAAGCAAACACCTTCATTCACTTGTGTTTTCATCCGTTTCGAGATATTTTGTCTGTATTTTTCCGCTGGTTCTCCGTGTACAAAGATAGATTAGATGTTCATTTCAACGTTGTTTCACAGCTTTGAAATGATTATCTATTCTATTACAGTGTACTCGGAGAACAGCGGGGAGATGCTGCCGAAATTTACTCGAAACGGTTGAAAGCACAAGTGATGGGCGTTCGCTCTATACATTCTTAATGTGATAGAAGCCTACCCCCGACAGCCGGAACACACACATACAACAAGAATACACAACAAACGCATAATTAGAGAGCGATTCGAGATGTTCGGGTTAAAACCAATATATGATATTCGATGATAATATGAAACCTTCATATTCTCATCGATACTCATATATGAAACTAAAAGCGCCACTTAGTCCCCGTCTATCGGTTAACATACATGCGATGCTCGTCGTGACCTAGAACTATACGAACGTTGTTAAATATCGGACAGTATAGCTCGATACTAACAACCGTCATATAGTCTACGCGATGAGAAAATTCAATCGTATGGTAACCCATAGATTTGTCCCGTGTGGATAAGTTAAGAATGTATAAAGCAAACGCCTTCATTCACTTATGTTTTCATCCGTTTCGAGATATTTCGTCGGTACCTTTCCGCTGGTTCTCCGTGTACAAAGATAGATTAGATGTTCATTTCAACGTTGTTTCACGGCTTTGAAATGATTATCTATTCTATTACAGTGTACTCGGAGAACAGCGGGGAGGTGCTGCCGAAATTTACTCGAAACGGTTGAAAGCACAAGTGATGGGCGTTCGCTCTATACATTCTTAATGGGATAGAAGCCTACCCCCGACAGCCGGAACACACACATACAACAAGAATACACAACAAACGCATAATTAGAGATTCGAGATTTTTGGGTTAAAACCAATATATGATATTCGATGATAATATGAAACCTTCATATTCTCATTGATACTCATATATGAAACTAAAAGCGCCACTTAGTCCCCGTCTATCGGTTAACATACGTGCGATGCTCGTCGTGACCTAGAACTATACGAAGGTTGTTAAATATCGGACGGTATAGCTCGATACTAACAACCGTCGTATAGTCTACGCGACGAGAAAATTCAATCGTATGGTAACCCATAGATTTGTCCCGTGTGGACAAGTTAAGAATGTATAAAGCAAACGCCTTCATTCACTTGTGTTTTCATCCGTTTCGAGATATTTCGTCGGTACCTTTCCGCTGGTTCTCCGTGTACAAAGATAGATTAGATGTTCATTTCAACGTTGTTTTACGGCTTTGAAATGATTATCTATTCTATTATAGTGTACTCGGAGAACAGCGGGGAGGTGCTGCCGAAATTTACTCGAAACGGTTGAAAGCACAAGTGATGGGCGTTCGCTCTATACATTCTTAATGGGATAGAAGCCTACCCCCGACAGCCGAAGACACACATACAACAAGAATACACAACAAACGCATAATTAGAGAGCGATTCGAGATGTTCGGGTTAAAACCAATATATGATAATATGAAACCTTCATATTCCCATCGATACTCATATATGAAACTAAAAGCGCCACTTAGTCCCCGTCTATCGGTTAACATATGTGCGATAATTTATTCTTTTCAACGACAAACGCACACACAAAGCATATACACGGATTTTCTCCTTTGTCAGTAACTATCCCGTTTTTATATTTCTCAATATAGTCAGTATAACCTACAATTTATATGTTATACAGTCTAACATGGCCCATGAGTATGTCAGAGTTAAGGACTGGATGTATTTGGATTGGAAACAACGTATGCAACCTAAGTTTGTCGTAGGAGTTGCTGCTTTCCTTGAATTTGCACGCGCATATAATAAGATCATAATAGAGAAGATTCTCTGTCCGTGCGATAGATGTGGCAATAAGTACTGGCAGAAGGTAGAATTGGCAGAGCTTCATATTGTAAAACATGGGTTTACTAGACTTTATACAACTTGGAAATATCACGGGGAAGGAGAAGAATGCAGTACTGCGGCAGAAGAAGAAGGAGAACACGATAATGCGGCAGGAGAAGAAGAAGAATTCGGTAATGCGGCAGGAGACGAAAATTTATTTCCATCAGAAGAAATGGAGGATATGGTAGAGGCTGCCCTAGGTGAATCTATTCGGACCGAAGATGACATTTCTTCCGGTCAAGGACCGCGTGCGGATAAATATGAAAATTTCATGAATGATGCTAGGAAACCAATTTATGAGAATGCGAAGTATTCCACCCTCTCATGGTTCGTCCAACTTTTCCAGATTAAGTGCCTAAATGGATGGAGTAACAAGTCATTCACAATGCTTCTTTCTTTCTTGAAAGATTCTATGCCTCCGGGAAATAATGTGCCCGAAAGCTGGTACGAAGCCCAGAAGATGATGTCTGATTTGGGTCTAAAGTGCGAGAAGATTCAAGCATGTCCTAAAAATTGCGTGTTGTACCGGAAAGAGAATTCAGATTTGAAAGAGTGTCCAACATGCGGAGAGGTCAGGTATAAGCCGAAAGATTCTGATAAGAAGCCTGATATACCTGTGAAGATAGCATGATACTTTCCCATAACACAGAGGCTACAGAGGCTATTCAGGTGCAAGAAAACAGCCGGGGCAATGATTTGGCATCACCGTGCTCCTCCAAGCGAAAATGGAAAAATGAGCCATCCAAGAGATTCACCGGCATGGAAGGATTTCGATAGGAGGCACGCAATATTCAGTAGCGATCCTCGCAATGTCCGGCTCGGACTGGCTACTGATGGCTTCTGCCCATTCAACTATATAGCTGGAAGTCACAGCACATGGCCCGTTGTAATGATAATTTATAATCTGTCGCCTTGGTTGGCTATGGACCAATCATACTTTATGATGCCTCTTCTTATCGACGGACCAAACTCACCGGGGAACAATATCGACGTCTATCTCCGACCTCTGATCGAGGAGTTGAAATCTTTGTTCATTGATGGTGTAGAGACATATGATTCAAACACAAATACAACCTTCATACTGCGTGCGGCTTTAATGTGGACAATTAATGACTTTCCTGCGTATGGAATGCTATCAGGTTGGTCCGTACATGGTCACAAAGCATGTCCTCATTGCCATGAATACACAATATCAAAATTCTTGAATTTTAGCAGGAAGGTTTGTTATTGCGGCCATCGACGTTTTCTGCCTCCAGACCACCCCTATAGGTTAGATACGGTTCACTTTGATGGTCATCAGGAGCTTCTTGGACCTCCATCCCCATTGTCCGGAGAGGACGTGACTGCTAAATGGGATGGTTACAATAACGTGACCTTCGGGATGGATCCGACGAAACAGGCCAAACCACAATATTGGAACAAGTTAAGCATTTTCTTCGAGCTTCCGTACTGGTCTACAAATTCAGTGCGTCATTGTCTGGACGTCATGCATATAGAGAAGGGAGTATCAGAGCACATACTTAACTTGCTTCTTTGTAAAGACGGGAAATCGAAAGACAACATGAATACTCGGATGGATCTACAAGAGTGGGGAATAAGAAGTGAATTGCACCCTAGACCGGTAGCGGGTAAACCGGGTAAGTTTGTACTTCCCAATGCCGCTTATCATATGTCACAACCGGAGAAGAAAATATTCTTACAGGTGTTGCATGATTTGAAAGTCCCCACAGGTTTCTCAGGATCATTCAGCAAGAAAATAAAAATTGTGAAGGGCAAGATCGATGGGCTGAAAAGTCATGATCACCATGTTATCGTGGAGCACCTTCTTCCATTAGCCCTCAGGACTTCTTTCCCCGACTCGGTTGGTCTAGTAATCAACGACCTATGTTGTTTTTTCAGGGAGTTGTGTGCTAAAACACTGGAGGTTGCGACGCTGGATAAACTAGAAAATTCTGTTGCGTTGATACTTTGCAAGTTTGAGCGTATTTTCCCACCGTCATTCTTCGATATCATAATACACTTGACGGTTCATCTTGCAACTGAGGCGAAGTTAGCCGGACCGGTACAATATCGATGGATGTATCCCGTCGAGAGGTACGTGTAATTTTTCGTTTCGCGCAATTTATAAATTTATTGTTGTCCTGTATGCCCGTATTTATTTATTCAACATATTCTCATTAGGTACCTCTACACTCTTAAGAAGTATATACGTAATAAAAATCGACCAGAGGGTTCTATCATACAAGGTTATCTTCTTGATGAAGCAACCACATTTTGTTCCCGCTATCTGGACGAGAACATTGAGACAAGGCTTAACCGACCACGAAGAATTCAAGACGGGCCATATGGTAAAGCCGAGTATAAGAGGGTAGACACTATGTTTATCAACAAGATATACCGGTTTATCTTGCTTAATTGCGTATGTCTTGAACAAATTAGAGAGTAAGTTCTTTTGGATTAATTGTTATATTTGTGTTTGTGTGTGTATGAAATGATATAATATTAATGTCACAATTATTTGTCGAAAACAGAATTCATTTTAACGAGGTACGTGAGGGGCATCATGATTGGAACGAAGAACGTTTGGAAAAATACCATCAGGATAATTTTTGTGATTGGGTCACAGATTATGTAAGTTATTCGAATAACATTTTATTGCTATCAGTTTTAACCTAAACTTGTATCGTTATGTATTTGTCGTAAAATTTGTTTTGTTAGATCCACGATCCGAACTTGTCTGCATCATTTGAGAGTGATTCAAGATGTTTAGCTCAATTTCCTAGTATGGAGGTTGCATATTACAAAGGATTTGGTGTCCTTGGATACAAATTCGAAGTTAAGGACATAGAAACATCTAGAACCACTCAGAATAGTGGGATTGCGACGGTAGGATCGGACGGTGTGATTTACTATGGGTACTTAAATTGTATACTCGGCATCCACTATCCTGGACGATCAGAACCCTTTTATATATTCCAGTGTACTTGGTACGATCCGCGAACCGATACGGACAGGTGGAAAAGCGGTCTTGGGACTTGGAAAGATGAATATGGATTGACCAGTGTGAACACACTTCGATTTTACGGTCAGGACGATCCGTTTATCTTTCCAAACCAAGCGTTCCAAGTATACTACTCACAGTGTTTGAAGCATCCGGGGTGGAGTGTTGTATGCCGATGGAAACCCAGAGATGTGTACGATGTCCCAGAATACGAGGACAGCGATGAGGACGAAGAAGAGAGAAGGCTTAAAGTGCTCCGACCGTCTGTTGCGAAGGACGGGTTGTCTTCGACCGATCATGAAGTTACGTGGGTTAGAAATGACATCGACGATGAAATCCAAGTAGATATGTATAATGCGCCCACGAAACGAAAAAGGTTATCAGTAATGTTATATTATTACTTCACATTTTACGCTCTATACATATATAGTCAATACTTTTAATGATTGTCTAATGCGTCCACGAACCGTTTATCTAGATTTGATGACGATGTCGAGAGCAGCGAGGGGCGGTAGGAGCTCCAGCCGCGTCAGAGGCAGAGGCAGAGGCAGAGGCAGAGCGGTTCTGCCGTCCGGAGAGCTCCGTAGGGAGCTTCAGAGGGCCGGTCTTGCACCCAGATCGGAGACCCCTTCGGATGCCTCCTTCCGTGTGGATTTTGCCACATCTCCAGGTATACTGCACGCATATCCATTTTGAATGTAAAATTACAGATATTCATGCCTATTTATGTCAAAATTACTTATATTGTCAATGTTTGATTGTCTAGTTGTTGGTGATGCGTCCACATCAGGGACAGAGGCCACCCCCGCTCCTCCAGGTATGTTTATATATCATCTAGTGTATGCATATTGATTTAGAATGCTATATCATAAATACACACATTCCTTTTGCTCTTACTTAGCAATTTTTATTATTGTCTAGCTGTAGGTTGTGACACCACCGCACCTGCCGGTATGTTTATATATCCTATAGTGCATGCATATTGATTTAGAACGTTATATTATTGATCTACACATTCTTTTTGCAATTACTTAAATAATCTATTTTTAATTGTCTAATTATAGATGGTGCGTCCACATCTTCCGCAGGGGCCACTCCTGCCGCTTCCATACCCTCCGCATCGTCTACAGGTTAGTATGAATAAATTTAAAATATTTATTCATTTTACATATGCTCTATAGAATAAATATGAACTTCATGGAAATTTAGCGTCGATGTTTATTTTCTAGTTGGAGGGGATGCATCCGCATCCGGGACCCCGGTTGTTCCTCACCGGAAGAACTATCGTCCCGCTCGTGCTGCTGCCCGGGCCCAGGCTCGTGCGATAGTCACAGGAGGTATATATCACACTTGAATTTTCGTTTAACCTTGATTTCTTAATACAACTTTGTCTTATTATTGATTGTCTTGATATTTCGTGCAGACGCAGGGCCTCCCCATCCCCAGAGGGGGACTCGAGGCCCGAATCAGTCCCATAGGCTGAGGCCTGACAGAGCTAGGGGGGAGGCAGCATTCCCCCTTTTTTTTACCCTTGACTATCGCTATACCGGTCCTCATGCCGAGAGGTTCGTCCGGTATTTGGGGGACGAGAGCCGGCTCGTGAAGAACTATCCACTTCACGTTGAGTGGGGCGAGCAGCATCAGCGCTCATTCGCCCTCTTCTTTGATCAGGCTCGGGTATGTATTAATATATATTTTCATTTGATCTATCCAATATATTTATTATTAACACTTACAATCTAATAACAATATTTTTTTTGTATTTTCAGTTGGATTACGATTTTCAGCCTGTAGCCGACCCTGATCACCCGGGGAGGGTGCTCGACCTTCATGCTCTGTACAATGGCCCGATGAAGAACATGCAGGCCAAGGTCCGATACAACAGGAATGAGCTGAAGGCCGACTGCTACTCCCTGTGGATGGCGACCCCCGAGGCAAAGAGAGCGGCCCTCCTATCTATTCCGGCGTTTGCGAGAGTTGACGTAGAGACATGGCCTCTATTGTGCGCTTATTTCGACTCCCAACGCAAACAGGTATGTATTTTAAATGTAATTCATTATTTATGATATAATTTATTTCTTTGTGTTTCTTAATTAGAAAACTAAATGTTAATTCGTTGTGCAGAAACAGGCCACTCAGAATACAGAGAACAGGAAGTCGGCGAAGAGGGGTCGCCCCACTTACACAGGTGGCTCGAGGAACATTACTCGAGCCATGGAGTTATCGGTAAATTACAATAGACCGACCTTTGTGATATTCTACAATATTAAGATTTATTTTCTAATATTTCTAATATTAAGAGTTACTTTCTAATATTGCAGACATCTCGGACCGTGGCGTCAGGTGGTACACCGAGCATGCTGTTCGCATATCTTGCCGTCCACGGCACCTCGACAGATCCCGCCACGGGCGAGCTTCGATATCCCGACGTCGCTACCCAGGAGTACTGCGTAAGTGTTAATATTTTTTCTACCCAAATTTGAAATTTTAGTTTTGGAAGGTTCAAGTTTAAATTTTATACTTATACTTTACTGCTTAATGTGGGTGTAGGAGCGGGTGGTTGAGCAGGCCCAGGCCTCAGGGATCGATTTTACCGGATAGAGCGATCCGAGGCTGCTGACCCCAGTTCTCGACGCCGCACACGGAGGGGACCACGGAGGTTGGGAGAGAGGCCGGGGACTGGGCCCTAGCAGGGCCCATATGAGGTTGGACTCCACCCCGGCGGTTACTTCCTCCATCTCCAGTGACCGACGTGTCCATCAGGAACTGGAGAGCTTGAGGGCCACCGTTCAGGAGTTGAAGGAGATGCTGGTATGTATACTACTTTATAGTAAAATATCATGTCATATTATATAGATATCAACATATCCATAATTAGTACGTAGCTTGAGCTTATTTGGTTTTAGACTTAAGTTTGATTAATCATACATACAGATGTAATTAAAATAAACAACAAACTAGATATCCAAACGGGGTTTCGAAATAACTTAATAATGATACGAATTCGAATAATACACAGTTCTTACACGCTTATTACACACGTTATGTCCAGACGCGACAGGGTACATCGGCCGAGCCTCCACATGCATCTCCTTCGGCTGCGGCTCCGCAAGCCACTATATCGGCTGCGGTTCCGCAGACAGCTCCTATAGCTCCACCGCCCGCTTAGACTCCCGCAGCCGCGGCTCCGCAAGCGACTACCTCGACGGCGGATGCGCAGACTACATCGCCAGCTCCACAGGCCGCTCAGACTCCCGCTCGCGCCGAATTGCAGAGTTTATTGACCGAGGAGCAGGCGCGCGTTATTCTATCGTTATTCAGAGGTGGAGCTGGACCGAACTAGGGTAGCTTTTTGGTTCTTATTTTTTGAAACATGTATTTATTTATATTATACAAATTGTACTACATTTTGAAACGATATTGATATTGGTTTATATTTATATCATATTCAGTTTTTGGGTTTCTTTTGTATATTATATATATGCGTGAGATGTGATTATGAATACTGCGATATATGTTGTGTGATGATTAATTTTATATTTGATTGATGTATATATTATTGTGTACAGGGCGGGAAAAAATCAAGCAGCCCATTTTTAAAAAAAAAATACAGATAATATGTACCTACGGATTAATCCGTAGGTACACATGTTGCCCCTACGGCTATATCCGTAGGGGCAAAATATCAGCAGTAACTGATATTTCCCCCCTGATCTCAGTACCAGAGGGTTGGGAGTGCCCCTACGGAAATATCCGTAGGGGCCACGGCCTCGCCCCTACGGCTTTATCCGTAGGGGCAAAATATCAGGATTCCTGATATTTTGCCCCTACGGATAGGTACCAACGCAGATATCCGTAGGGGTTAGAACATGGCCCTACGGTTATGTCCGTAGGTACATTTAATATATTAAAAAAACCGTAAATAATATAACTTTTTTTACCCTACGGCCTACTCCGTAGGGGCAACAGGACCTACACAGAAATCCGTAGGGGCAAGAATTTGCCCGTAGGGGCAAGTTCAGGGTTTCAACTTGCACCTGTGGCCTTTGTACCTACGGGGTATTTTTTCGCCCCTACGCATATATCCGTAGGGGTAGTGGGTTGCCCCTACGGATAAATCCGTAGGGGCAACCCTTATTTGTAGTAGTGATCGGGGAGGCCGGCCATACGCGCACCGTGCCTGTAGAATTCATCGTAGCGAGAATCCCGTCAGCCTACAACATCCTCCTCGGCCGCTATACACTGAACTCCTTCAGGGCCCAGATATCGACCTTCCACCTGGCGATGAAAGTCCCGCTCGACCAAGGCGGGATAGGTCGGGCCTACGGAGACCAACAGACTGCAAAGGTTTGCTTCACCACAACATCTTCGTCTGAGTAGCCAAACAACGACGTTGAGGGTGGGGGTGACATCAGGGGCTCTCTGGACACTCGAGATGAGTAAAAAGAGGTCCGAGGGGCCCCGGTGGAACCACTGACAGAGGTCCCCCTCGTAGAAGGGGATGACGAATGAACCGTTTAGATCGGGTCGCTTCTGACAGGGACTCAGCGAGACGGCCTGGTTCACTTCCTCAGAAACAACTCTGACATGTTCGCCTTGGCATATACCGACATGCCAGAGATCGACCCCAAAATCATATCTCACAAGCTCAGGGTAGACCCTGCGGCCCGACCCGTCCGGCAGAAAAAGTGGAGCTTCGCCTCGATCAAATAAAAGGCGATCAAGGACGAGGTGGACATGCTCCTTGCCGCCAACTTCATTCGGAATGTGCCTTACTCCGAATGGTTGGCAAACGTGGTCATGGTCAAAAAGTCAAGCGGGAAGTGGCGCATGTGCGTCGACTTCACCGACCTCAACAAGGCCTGCCCGAAAGATAACTATTCTCTCCCTCGGATAGATCAGCTCGTCGACAGCTCGGCAAGCCATGAGCTACTTAGCTTCATGGATGCTTTTTTCGGCTACAACCAGCTCCGTATGAATCCGGCAGATGAAGATCTCACTGCATTCACAACGGACCGGGGGTATACTGCTACAAGGTGATACCTTTCGGCCTCAAAAACGCCGGAGCTACGTACCAACGCTTAGTCAATCGCATGTTCAAACCGCAGATCGGCAGGAACATGGAAGTTTATATCGACAACATTCTCGTCAAGTCGGTCTCATCGGTCGACCATGCCAAGGATTTGGGCGAGGTCTTCGACGTCCTCCGCAAGTTCAAGATGAAACTGAACCCTGCCAAGTGCGCATTCGGGGTCACCGGGGGAAAGTTCCTCGGTTTCATGGTCACTCACCGTGGGATCGATGCTAACCCGGAGAAAATCAACGCCATCCTCAACATGACCGTGCCCAAGACTAATGTCGAAACCATGCGGCTGACAGGGCGGGTAGCCGCTCTGAGCCGTTTCATGTCGAGGTCCGGGGAGAAGTGCCTCCCGTTCTTCAAGGCTCTAAGGAAGATTCCAAGGTTCGATTGGTCGGAGGAGTGCCAGACCGCCTTTGACCAATTAAAGAAGCACCTTGTGACTCCACTGCTGCTCACCCGACCAGTTGAAAGGGACGAGCTTTCGCTATATCTTGCGATATCCGACCAAGCTGCAGGCTCGGTGCTCGTCCGAGAGGTCGAAGAAGTCCAGAGGCCGGTATATTATGTGAGCCACGTCTTCAAGAACGCAGAAACGAGGTACCCAGCCATAGAGAAGATCGTCTTGGCACTCATCATGGCCTCAAGGAAAGTACGACACTATTTCCAGGTGCACACCATCCTCATTCTTACTGAGCGCCCTTTGGTGGCTATTCTCGCCTCCCCCGAGTCCTTTGGCCGCTTAGAGAAGTGGAGGTCGGAGTTGTCCAAATTTGACATAAAATACCACCCGAGGCAGGCCATCAAACCACAAGCCCTGGTCGATTTTATCGTCGAGTGCACCATCCCCAGCAAGGAGTCGGAGTCAATGCCGGCCTCCGCAGCTCAACCCTCGGTCGATGGGAAGTCCGACTCCGTCCCTGATTGGATCCTTTACGCCGACGGGTCCTCGACCGAGGAAGGATGTGGTGCCGGCCTCATCATTCGGGGCCCAAACGAGGCAAAAATAGAGTATTCTCTGAAGCTCGGGTTCAAGGCCTTAAATAACGCGGCGGAATACGAGGCATTGCTAGCCGGACTGCGCATAGCCTCCGGACTTGGGCTGAAAACGATTCGGATCCGCAGTGAGTCCGCCCTAGTTGTTGGCCAAATGACCGGCCGATTCGAGGCACGGGAGCTTCTGATGGTGAAGTATCTGGCCAAGGTAAGAAGACTGCGAAAGGACTTCGATGAAGTCCAGATGGAGCAGATCCCCAGACAGCTCAATGCCCAAGCCGACGCCTTGAGTAAGCTGGTTTCATCCTATGCGGCCAACAACAAGAGGAACATCCTCTTCGAGGTCTTGCCATGGCGCAGCGTGGAAGACGGGGCAAGAATGCTCCAAGTGTATACAGCCCGGGAAGAAGACCGAGATTGGAGAAAGCCCTTCGTGGAATTTCTGAGGGAAGGTACACTCCCAGAAGATCAGGGAGAAGCCCACCATCTCCGAGCCAAAGCTCGCCATTTCGTCTGGAGCAATAGGAAACTCTACAAGAAGTCCTTCACTCAGCCCTTGTTCCGGTGCGTTGACACCCATGACGCCGACTACGTCCTTCGTGAGATCCACGAAGGGGTCGGCGGTGCGCACTAAGGGGCCCGCACCTTAATCCAAAAGGCATTGCTCCACGGGTATTACTGGCCGACAATTCATCAGGACGCCCAGAAGTTGGTCAGGAGATGCAAGAGCTACCAACTCCATGGAAGCATATCTCGCCTTCCCGCTACCGCGCTAACCGCCCTAACCTTCCCGTGGCCATTTGCCCAGTGGGGAATGGACATGATAGGCCAATTCCCTACCGGTACGGGCGGGCACAAGTACGTCTTCGTCTCAGTAGACTACTTTACGAAGTGGATCGAGACCATTCCCATCAGGAAACCGGACGCCACCACGATTGTTAAGTTCCTACAGAATAACATGATATTCCGGTTCGGCATCCCGAGGTGTATCATCACCGACCATGGGACAAATTTCGAAAACGAAAGAGTTAAGGAATTCTGTAGCGAATATAGTATCCTCATGAAGTTTGCTGCGGTCGCACATTCCCAATGCAACGGGCAAGCCGAAGTTGCTAATCGGGACGTTCTCCGAGGTCTTCAGACACGCCTAGAAGGGCGCCAAGGCAGTTGGGTCGAGAAATTGCTCCGGGTCTTATGGGCCCTACGCATGTCGAAGAAAACCCCCATCGGAGAAACCCCTTTCAGCCTCTGCTACGGAACCGAGGCAATGGTCCCAGCGGAGATCGGGCTCCCCAGTCACCGGGTCGAGCACTTCGACGATGAAGCGAATACCTCGGCACTCCGAGCTAACCTGGACATCTTGTTGGAGAAACGGGACCGGGTTTAGATCAGAGCTTCCGCCTATCAACAACAAACTGCCCGCTACTACAATGCGCGAGTCAAGCGTCGCTTCTTCAAGATGGAGATTTAGTCCTAAGGCGGAACGAGTTCATAGATCAAGGCAAGCTGCATAAGTTTTCACCAAAATGGGACGGTCCTTTTCTCGTCTCCGAGGTCCTGCCCGGCGGAGCCTACCACTTACAAGACGCTGATGGTCGTAAGTTTCCACGGTCTTACAACGCTGAGAAGCTCAAATTGTATCTCTGAAAAGAGTATCTATGTATATTTCTTCTTTCACAAAGACGATGTAAACTTTTCTAAAGTTCTTTCTATTTAAATAATAAAAAGAGAACAATCGGGCATCGCAAAAAGAAGAATTCTATTTATTCAAAGGTATTATGGGCTCCTCAGCCTTACAAAAGGAAGAAAAAGGAAAAATTTACAACAGAGGGGGAATGAGATCGAGGAAGTACTCTTGGTGATACGCAGAGTAGATCTCCGCTAGCCGACCCTAGCTTCTGCAGCCCGCTCCCGCCGATGCCGCACAAGAACTCGGGAAGCCACGGAAGCACCCAACGCTCTACCCTCTGCGCCTTGGCTCATGATATACCTCATCCTGAAGCACTCTAAAATGAGGGCCAGGGATCGGTCGTGCGTGGCCTTCGAGATGAGGCCGAGCAGGAAGATCGAGCGCACCTTGTCGAGCGCCTCGTCAAGCAGCTCCTCGAAGAAAGGATTGTCCAACCCTGTGGACCTCCTCCAAATGGCGTACATCAGCAACTTAAGCAAAGATGACCGCCGAGGGAGAAGCCGTCAGACGTGATCCTCGAGGCGCTGAACCATTCCCCGGTACCCATCCTTAGTTAGGGATTGGTCGTACAAGGAGACGTTGTCGAAGGTGATGATCTCTTCGATCGAATACATGCGCCCAGTCATATCAAAAGAAAACGGTGCCGAAGGGGTTGCCATCTCCTTCTCTATTTATAACCTAAAACAGAATCCTAAAGGATCCGGATTCATGCGTGAATCCTGGGATCCGCCAAGATTCCTCCAATACCGTGCCGCCACGTGTCTAAAATGACGCGGCTCCCCGAAATGTTACGCCTCCCCCAAGAATTCCTGGCACGTGCCGCCTGCGACGGTCGCCCCTCCCAATGTTCAAGAACCAGGGATGGTTGGGCCGAACCTCCGGATCCATCGAGCAGCTACCCTGCTCGGTCCATCCTTCGCAGGCCGCTGCTTGGATTCTTCAATAAAGCAATGTAAATTCTTCTAAGTTCTTTTTATTTAAACAAACAAGAAGGACAAAACAGTCGAGCATTGCAGAAAAGAAGAATTTTATTGATTCAAAAAATGGGGTTTGGTAGGCTCCTCAGCCTTACATTACATAAAAAAAGAGAGAATTACAGCAGCGGGGGAACGGGGTGCAGAAAATATTGCTCGTGGTACTCCGAGGATATTTCCGCTAGCCGAGCACTTGCAGCCTCACGATATACCTCTGCCTCTGATGTCGTCTGCGAACATCGGTGAGATGCCTCAATTGGTAACACTCGAGGATGAGTGCCACCGAGCGATCCCGCCGACTCGTCGAGATCAGGCCGAAGCGGCACAAAGACCTCAGCTTACCAACCGCCTCGTCCTTCAGCTGCTCGGTCAAGGGGTTGTGCAACCCCGGCGACGCCCTCCAGATTGAGTACATCAACAGCTGAAGCAGTGGTGAGCGCCGGGGAAGCAGTCGGACGAAATGATCCTCAACATGGCCGATCACCGCCTACCGCGTATCCTCGGAGCACAGCTGGTCGTACAAGTACACGTCCTCGAAGGAGATGATCTCGGGAATGGTGAAAAGGAAAGTGTCCATTCTTACGTTTTGGGGATGAAAAAGGAGTGATCAATATGCCCTCCTTTTTATAGCCCCACAACGCCCTAAGAGTCCAACAGTCGCTCGTTTCTTCCACTACTGTAGCGCTACACGGCGGACATCCTGCCTTTCTTGGCGAAATCGGAACGACGCAGCTCTTACGCTTCGCCTTCCCCCGTACGTTCATAATATGTGTCGACCGCGACGGTCACTCTTCCTGATGTTCAAACACCAGGGATGATCAGACAGAACCTCACGAATCAACCGAGCAGCTACCCTGCTCAGACCATCCTTGGCTGGTAATTCCTTACCCCACGATGCCAAGGATCAAAGCCCTCATCAAGAGGCCACTGGGCAGCAACCATGCTCAGTCCATCCTTAGCAGGCCTCCCAATGCTCTCCCGCGTTAAAGATCAAAGCCCTCACTAAGAGGCCACCGAGCAGCTACCCTGCTCAGACCATCCTTGGTTGGTAATTCCTTACCCCACAACGCCAAGGATCAAAGCCCTCACCAAGTGGCCACCGGGCAGTAACCCTGCTCAGACCATCCTTGGCTGGTAATTCCTTACCCCACGACGCTAAGGATCAAAGCCCTAACCAAGAGGCCACCGAGCAGCTACCCTGCTCGGACCATCCTTGGCTGGTAATTCCTTACCCCATGACACCAAGGATCAAAGCCCTCACTAAGAGGCCACCGAGAAGCCACCCTGCATGGTCCATCCTCAGCAAGCCTCCCAATGCCTTCTCGCGCTAAGGATCAAAGCCCTCACCAAGAGGCAATCGGGCAGTAACCCTGCTCGGTCCATCCTTGGCTGGTAATTTCTTACCCACCAACGCCAAGGATTAAAGCCCTCACCAAGAGGCAACCGGACAGCTAACCTGCTCGGTCCATCCTTGGCTGGTAATTTCTTAACCCAGACGCCAAGGATAAAAGTCCTCACCAAGAGGCCACCGAGCAGCTACCCTGCTCGGTCCATCCACGTCTAAGCGATCTCCCCCTCGACTTCGGGGCCATGGAGATACCGACCTTTCACCGGTCTTTGCACACTTGGCAATGGTCGACTTCAACTCTCAACTCGACGTGCAATCGCTAGATGAAAAACCGACCTAAAGATGAAAGCGGTACTGCGCAAATATAAGTGTTTACCATAAACAAAGGGAAAATGCGTACGCAAAGACTATTGCAAAAAGGCTTTTTTATTCACAAAAAATTAGAAGTCTCTACAGAAGTTTTATGGGCTCCCCAGCCTTACAAAAACGCCCGAAGGCTTACAAAATTTTAGTGCAAAGAAAATAAGGAGGTGGGGAACCTCAGGCCTCAGGGCCAGGAAGAACCCCGATGAGCTGCGCGTCCACTGCGACAACCGGGGCGGCGTCTTGAAGGTCAGCATCCGTCGCAGGAGCTTCGGTGCCGGGAGCCGGGGGGACCGACTTCTCCCCAACGCTCCCACCGGGGGCCTTTTCCCCTGCAGCGTTTCTAGGGGCATTTCCCTGCGCGTCATCCTTGAGAGGTTACTCATCCCGGAGCTTGCCGTCGGGGAACTCCGGCATCTGGGCTTGACGGCGTCGAGGGCGTCGTGCCAAATGACGGCAGTGGCTCCAGCGAGGTCGGCATAGAACTGATCCGACTTCTTGTAGTTCTCTACCGCCTTTGACTCCCGAACCTTCACCGCCTCGTTCTCCCTCCGGAGGGTGTTCGCCGTCTTCTTTAGGGTGGCGATGATCACCTTGGAATCTTCTAACTGGGACTCGGTGGCTCGGGCGGCTTCTCGGCACCTGGCGGTCTCCTGATTCGCGACCGCCACCCGGTCTTCAAGGGTAGCGACCCTCTCCATCGCCGCCTCCAGCTCCAGCCTTGAGCTCTCCTCCCGCGAGGAGAGCTCGCCCGCGGCCCGCATCGCCGGGGCGATTTCCTCATCCTCCATGTTGATGACAAGGGCGACGTACTGAAGGACCTGAAGAAAAGAAAGAGGGTTAAAAAGGAAAGGGAGGCACCCAATCACGCACAAAAAATGCTGAATGAAGAACCAAGTAGGGTGCGAACACTAACTTGCATGACCTCTTGAGCTATGTCCGCCATTTGGGCCCGGAGGGTTCCCCGAGGGATTTTGCTCCCGGCCGACCTTTCCATCTCCGAGAGCAGGCTGTCGGCGACGGAAAGCCCCGAGGGCACCTTGAAGCGAAGCTCCCCATCGTCTACGAGGATCGAGGAAGCCGGGGAGCGGGGCGCCGTCCTATGAAACCTCTTGAGTAGCGATGCCGGAGAACTAGTCTCGCCTCCAATCCTGGGAGATCGGGGCTCTTGCTCTCGAGCACTTTTTCGGCTCGGCTGGACTCTGGGGCCCGGGGCGTGCTTGGGCGCCTGGATGGAGCGGCCGCCGGTGGATCTGGAGCCGACGACGGGCGAGAAGGTTCGGTGCCTCCGGCTTTTTTCCCTTTCTTCGTGTTAACCAGGGCTGCCCGAAACTTGCTTAGGTCCATGGGTCCTGCATAAGACAAAAATACAAGGAGTCAGAAATACCAGGAAAAATGAAAGAATGCACAAGTCTAAACAGGTCGCCTGAAATCTCCTAACTTACCCGCATACTGGGCGGGGCTGAGCCCGGCCCAACTGAGGGCCTGCTCAGACAGCAGCATATCAGCCTGAGGGAGGGGTTCCTACTTCGACACCGCCACCGTGTCGGGATCATTCGACTGACTCACCCACGGACAGCTGGCCCCCTGCCACTGGGTGGGCATAGGCCAATCCTCACCCTCGGACGGCACAACAAACAAAAACTTCTTCTTCCATTGGTGAATGGAAGAAGGTGCTACGACGATCCCCGACCCGGCAGCGTTCCCCCGTTGTTTTCTAAAAGATATGTATACCCAGCTCGTCTCGTCCCTACAAGTGCCAGGGTGGTTTTTGTAGCAAAGAGAAGAAACGAGAAGGATCAGGATGAAAGGGATCAGACTCAATCTCAACAGGACTAAGAACCTAAGAAGGATCCTCCAAGAGTTCGGCACTAGCTGGCCCGGGGCTAACCCAAAACAATCCAATGCCGCACTCACCTCGGGAGAGAAGGGCAGACGCATCCCGGCCCAAAAGGCTTCCAGGTACAAGGCAATCTCCTTGCCCCGAACCTGGCTTGCCCACCCTCCCTCCTCGGCCAGACGAAGCGAATAGCCGGGAGAAATGAGGAAACGAGTCCGGATGTTGGCGAGCTCATCTGCATTCTTCAGCGTGGATCACACGCCAAGAACACCCGCGACCTGCGCTCTGGGGACCGCCCCCGTAGCGTGACCCTGGGGAGCATTACTAACCCTAACTTCCCGGGAGGACTCCGACTAAGAGGAGGAAGAGGAAGAAGTAGAAGAGGAAGCTTCAAAAGACTCCCTAGAACCTACCCGGACTACATCTACAGACACCTCGGAAGAAAACATCTAATCTGATCAAAGGAAGGTATCCTCGGGAGATCAAACGCAAGGAATCTGACCTGAGGAGAAGAGCGCCGAGCTAACACGACTAGGGACGAGGAAATTATGAAGAGGTATGATCCCTGATGGGGATCCCACCTCTATTTATAGCTGCCGGCGTACGCATCCTACGGCTCCGATCGCCTCCCGCCAAAACAACGTTTCGCAACCAACGACCGACAACGTTCCGCCTGTCACACTCACATTGGGCGTGTCCTTTCGGGAGTAGGAACGCCTGCAGCACGTCTCGCCAGCCAACCAGCGCCAGAAATGTGGGCTGTCGCTTCGACGAACGTACACACGATCCGGCACTTCCCCTTTAATGCGAGATCTCTTCCCTGATCCGTTGATGTCATCAAGAAAATACTACTCTTTGCCCGGGAATGCGCGCCGACGATATCTTCGAGTGAGAGCTCACCCCGGGTGATCGGTCAGACCACTCTTGACCGGACCCAGGAACGGGTCGAGACGAGAGTGGGGGGCTAATGATGAGGCTCGATATCGGTGGCTCTCCAGATGCTGACACATTGCAGATGACGTGTCCCAGAACCTACAAGAAAGGATCAAGAACTTCAATTTGGATCACACCTCGGGCCTCCGGCCCGAGGAGTCTCCCGACCTTCGGTGGCCTTCCAGACCAACCCCGGCTCACCTCCGAGCAATCACATGACCAAGATGCCTCGGCCTCCCGCTCGTGCCCGAGCTTCCTACCGAGATCATCTTCCTCGGTCTCACCGACCGACCCGCAGCACAGGTTACATGCGTCTCCGCCGCGGTTCCACGAATCTCGCCATGCGCGAGATATCCGCCGCCCATGATCCCTCATTCCACGCCATCACGATCCCCTATTAACGAGCCTGTCTCGTCATTAATACGAGATCCCGCCTATCATGTGGGCATGACGCTAGGGGCGTAACGGCCGGCGTGAATCTCGCGCCCGCCAGCCCATTGCTACCGCTATATAAACCCCTCTCTCAGACAATTCGGGTAAGCCATTTTTACTCCAATAGGCCATTACTCTGCACAAATACCCCATCTAACTTGATCGTCGGAGGGTCCTCGGTGGCACAACCACTCCGGGACTTCTTTGCAGGTAGCTCGGCCTCAACTACACAAAACCCATTGAGATCCACACGCTCCAGGAGTCAACCCTCCAACTCAATCTCAGCCGTCCATCAGCGCTTTCAGCAGATCAACGGAAGATAACATCTGAAGGAGATCCAGAGATCCATCAGCGACGAAGCTTCGACGAAGGAATTTGTGGTGTTCGGGTGAGGTCGAATGGGGGTTTTCCGGGCATGGGATGATGGGGACAACTTTTTAGGTGGCAAGACAGATGTGATGTTTGAGATGATAACTGCATGCATTAATGGTCACATAATGTGGAAACCAATCCTTAACTTAGAGATGACAACTGCAACGGCGGTCATATCACCATACTTCGTTTATGTCACGTTAGCTCATGATGATACTAGTTCTTTCAAATTTCAATATACATATAGATTTTGATACCTTGATGTTAGATACCTTAATGTTAGAATAATCTCTCCTCTTTTTGATGCCTTGCTTATTAGGTTGAACATCACCCAAATATGATACCAAACCCCAATTCCTTGCTATATCAGTTAACCATTATAGCAGCAACTAAGAGATTCGATCTCGACGATGAGAGCCCATATATAACCAGGTAAGACCCTTAGAGCTCACCGTACATTCTGAGCCAAACACAAACTGATGATGTTCACAAGTGGTATTTCCTCAGATTACGACACATAGCGGATGACGTGTCCCGAAAGCTACGGAGGTGGGATAAATGAGATGCATTGGGGGCGTTCTTCGGGACCTCTTCTCCGGGGACGCATCCGACCTTTCAGAGACCTCCCTGAGTACTTTCCATATTCACCTAGCAAACAGCCAACAGCTCGCCTCCGTGCAGTCTAGCGAGCTTCCTCGGTCTCCCTGCTCGTCTCCGAGCCTCCTAACAGGCCGAGCTTCCTCGGTTTCCCCGATCAACCGAGAGCACAGAGCCCAAGCGCCCCCGTAAAAGCTCCGCGTATCTCGCTAGGGCAAGATATCGGCCTCCCCACGTTCCGTGTCCTACGCTGGTGCGTCCCCCATTAAGGGGCGTATCCCGGCATTGATGCGGGGATAACGCGGGGGCATAACTGATGGCGAAGATCTCGCGCCTGCTCGCTCCATGCGACCACTATATAAACCCCTCTTTCAAATGACCCGGGTAACTCGAACTCAACCCAATAGGTCGCTACGCTATTCTTATTCTCTGGTACTAACTTGATCGTCGAAGGGTCCTACGGTGGTTTCCCACCCCGGAACTTTCCTTGCAGGTAGATCAAACTCAACAACTTCCAATAACCCATTGAGATCCACATGCTCAACAACCCCAGAACAAATGCCAGCCGCTAAAAACCGCTCTCTACCAGATCGACGGAGGACAACATCTGAGAGAGATCACCGCCTCCATCAATTGGCGCCGTCTGTGGGAACGTTTCAGAAGCTTCTCTACCCATAAGTTGATCTTCCGCCTTCGAACCAATGGCGAGCGACAACTACGACAATCCAAATACGAGCCGCCATCCCCCCACAACGGAGGCAAGAGCGGCTCGTCTCCCCCTCCTAACGTCATCAACGCCTTATCCGCTACGATCGACAGGTACACATCGATGGTGGATGCACTCGTCCACGTTCAAGCAACGAACCTTACCCTTCATAACGCGGTTCCCCTTCCCATAGATAACGACATCCACAGAAGGACAGATGGCCATACTCAGGTTCTCGATCTCACTCATGCTCATCTCAGCATCACCGAGCGCTGGCATGCCGACTCTGGCCACCATGGCCCTCATGCGGCGAATGATTCCATAACCTGCTGGGCGTCGGACAACTCCACACCCCGATCCCAGGGAAGACTAGGTCGTCGCTCCGATGCCCTCCGTGCGCTCTCACCCCCTGAGGAGGTATCGGTTCGTATGCATACTTCCAGGTATGACTGACGTCCCCACTCTCGCCGAGGCCGCATGAATGGCAAACATCGGGACTACTCAAGAAGGGCCTCACCCGAGGATTTAAGAAATTTGATAGAGCAGAATTGAAGCCGCACCATCGCACAGACCCGGAGCGGGGGTAGCCACCACTTCGACCGTGCAGAATTCTCAGGGTACCACCACCGACTTGAAGCCATCGAAAAGAAAATCGAGGGCATACAATGGGATGGCTATGCGTCCGGCGAAGGGGCCAGGTATTTCGCCAATTCACTTACAAATCCCTTTAGAGAAGAGCTGTTGGCCGAGCATGTCTCGTCCAGGAACAAGTCGCCAAAAGTGGCCCTCTTCGACGGGAAGTCCAACCCGGAGGACCACTTGGACGCATTTACAGCGGGCATGAGCTTCCAAGATAATTTGGACGCGGCTCAATGCCGAGCTTTCCCCACCACCCTAATCCAGGCTGGCCAGGACTGGTTGCGAGGACTTGTGCCCGCTCCATCTCGACCTTCGACGAGCTGGCTACCCAATTCCTCGGTCACTTCGTCGGGAACCGACGACAGAAGAGGATGGTTGACTACCTGTTCACTGTCAATAGCGAAGACAAGGAATCCTTCAAAGGGTATGTCACCAGCTTCTACAATCCACTCCTGGAGGTTCCTGAGCACCGCGATGAAATAGTTATTACCGCGTTGAGGTCGGGTCTTAGGCACAAAGAGTGGCTCCACTTTTTTGCACTAGCGCAACATAAGAACATGGCCGAAGTGAAAGCCTGGACCGAGCGAGAAATCCAACTCGAGTCAAAGGTGAACTCAAACCTGTCCCGAGCCGACCAGGCGAACAGAAAGAAAAGTGACAAGGAGGAGAAAAAGAAAGTTGATCGTCCGAAGCCTTACTCCTCGAGGTTTCAGAAGTACACTACTCTAAACATTTCCCAGACCGAGCTACTGGAGGAAGCTAAGGGCGAGAGGTTCTTTAAGCTCCCGCCAGTCACCCAAAGAACGGGAAAGCGTCTCTGCGGCCCATACTGTGCCTTCCACAGGTCGCAGGGTCACCCGACTGAGAACTGCAAACAACGCCGTGACTATATTGAGGAGTTGATTCGCTCTGGCCATCTGGTGAAATACCTACGGGACAAGCGGTAGGCGGAGCGGGAGCAAAAGGACCAAACCCCTCCTGGGGAATTAACAATCGGGCAAATCATGGTCATTACCTCGGATCCAGTTCGGGAAAGTAGGGGGAACCACCACATCCTCCCAGTCAAGGGTGTAATCGATATACTACACAAAAGGTGCAGGAGGGACGAACCGATCATCTTCACCGATGAAGACCTCTACGGCATATCGCTTCCTCACAATGACCCTCTCGTGATAACGGCCAGAGTCCACCGTTATGAAGTACAGAGAATATTGGTCGACTCTGGGAGCTCAGCAGATATCCTGTTCCACGACTGTTTCCAGCGTATGGGGCTAGGACCATCCGACCTTCGCCATACCTCCTGCTCAGTTGAAAATAGTGCACTTTTATCATGACAATTTCCTTACTTTTCTTAATCATCTAAATATATTTGTTATAAATATTACACATATTAGAAGATCATCTGCAAAATATCATTTACCATGTGTTTATATATTATAATCAACATTATGAAGGAAATTGTATGTTTAATATTTCACGCATAATATTTTGTATCTCAAATATAACTAACATTTTTCATTGAGATATTCTACAAGATTAGCCCAGGTCAGATATCAGGAATCAAGAATCTGCCGATACAGTAAAGAAAGTCGAAGAAGCAAATACTGGCAGAGATTTAGAAAAGATAAGAAGATTCCAGATGGCACATAAATACCCAAAGACCAGAACGAGAATAATCCAGAAATTTCAACCCAAGAACCCACCAATCAGCCACGGAACCGCGGCCGAGTCAGACCAAGCCGCCGTGGATCCGCAGTCGATTCAAGGAGTCAAGGTTCGAGAGTTTTCTGGAAGTTTCGTAGTAACAAACTTACTTTGTTGGGGATTTCTGTTACTGGTTTCGAGGTTATAAAAAGGACCGAAGGCTACAACTACAAGGGATCCAACTTTTGATCTAGATCTAAAATAAAAAACCTCCAATTTCCAAGAAATCATCATCCTAAATCCAAGATCCAAACCAATCTCAAAAGGGGATCTAGGATCTAAGATCAAGAATCTTCGATCTTGAGATCCAAGATCAAGAATCTTCGATCTTGAGATCCAAGATCAAGAAATCCATCGAGAAATCAATTAAGCGATCTATCAATCAAGTCTCTTTTACACGAAGCCAATCATCGTCAACGAATAAGCGATCTAAGACAGGTCCAAGATTCGAGGTGATCAAGCGACGTAATCGACGGAACATCTACTTCTTCGAGACAGAGATTGAGAGCAAATTCTTCTTCCATTTGTAATCTAAACTCGAAGAATTGTATTGTGAAGTTGAGTAATAAAGGTGATCATTAGTTTTAATTTCGCTTTCTTTTAATTTCCACATTATAAATTCTTTCTCTAATCTTTCTTTTATTTTCATGATGCGGGAGTAATTCTCCGCTTGATAGGATTCATAGGATTAGGGTAGATTAATGGATGAGAGAATTCTATACTTCTTTTAAGTCTTATAAAGTTTATAAATTTTAGCAAAAGAATCATCAATATCCTTATCGGGCGCGATATCAATTTCTTGATAATTTTGACCATGATTTGAGATAAGATTTATGATCTTTTTGTTAAGGGCTAGATAAGAATGGAGATCAATGAAAGAACAAGGGTCAATAGAGTAGAAACCCCAGTTTCTTCCAAATAACCCTAATTCTCATTCATCGCCATCAATCTAGTTTTAAATCTATCAATAGATAAAAGGAGTAATTTTTATTAGTCATCAATGGCTACTAAATCCAATCAAATTCTACAAGCCTTCTTCATATAAAATTTTCTTGATAATTCAATTAGATCTTGAAACTATTTCTTGATAATTCTATCAAATCTTGAAACCATTTTCTTGAAACTACTTTCTTGATTTTCTTGATTTTCTCTTTTCTATTTTTCTTTCAACCGATCTAAAACAAGAATCATAAAATTCCACGAATCCCAGAGGACGACCCGTACTCACTAAAGGTTCGCTACATACTTCACCATTATTGATTGCGGTTATTTTACTACTACTTTTTCTTTCACAAAATTATAGATCAATCAAATGACGCCATTACCGGGGATCCATGCGTAATTTTTTCTTTCTTGTTATTTGGATTGAAATATTATTATTCCATCAAAATATAAATCAAGAACGTATCTTGTGCTTAACGATTAGTGTGTGAATTTTGTAAGAGGATCTGGAATCATTGTAGCAGGGAGAAAAAGATTCAGGAACATTCATCAAGACCAGAGGAGCAAGGGAAGCACCCGTACCAAAAATCGTTCAAAAAACCCTCAAATTGACCGCGGAACCGCGGCAAGAAGGCCATTCTCGCGGCGGAACCGCGGTGGGTTTGGTGACTTAGTGCTTCAAATTTCTCTGGTATATTTTTTATCTTCTTCTCTCTCCTCTGAAAAGTCCAATAACAATTTTTATGCAGGATTCTTTGCAAAAATTCGCCGCTTAAAAAATTTTTGTTGCGTGTCTTGATATTGGTTGTTTTTGCATATTGTAATACGGAAAATT